>ML782720.1:802082-823140 GCA_009831015.1 Picea engelmannii
TGCACCTAAAGCCATTATGTAGGTTCTCATTCTAACTTTCCAGAAGGTAAAGTTTGTTCCATTGAACAGAGGGGCCTTATTGGTTGAATTTCCTTCATGGCTTGACATGTTTGAGCTCTAGGATCTACCCTTAGATAAAAGGGCCTGGCTCTGATACCAATTGTTGGACAACTGAGAGGGGGGGGTGAATCGGTTGTTTCCATGCTTAAACAATTATGGTTCTTTTAAACTTTTGTAGAGACTCTGAATGCTAATCACAATAATGCAGGGAAATAAACAATGGCACTTTCAACATCATTCACATATATGAAAAACACAGAGACAAATATTTCCCGAGGAAAACCATTCAGGATAAAAACCTCTTTTCTTTTATATGATAAGTATGGTTACATTCTTTACAGTATCATACATATGAGCACCAACTCATAATGAGGTTACAACCTCAGCTTTGCAAGCTGCAACTTGTTGAGAGCACCAACTCTCTGTTTTCTCTAGCACGAACTAGAAGGAAGCACTGACTCCCTAGTTTTTCTAGCACCAACTAGAAGGAAGCACCAACTCCCTGTGTTCAAGCACCCACTTGAACCTTTGAGGACAACAGTCCTCCCTAGCACCTCCCAACCACCCTGAAATATAAATCTTTGCTACTGAATTTATTACAGTGATATGATGTTCGATGATGGCCTACCTAACTTATCATTGTTCTGCTCCACTTCGTTGCTCTGTCTGCCTTATTGCCTTTCTGCTCAGATCATTTGCAATGTCCGGATTATGGGCCCACCACGCTTTCGTTGCGCCACTATGATTCTTCTTCACCCATGAATCACGACATCAAACTCCAATAGCCACTGCAAATTCCCACTGTCACGACCAACCCAATCTCCTCTCTGTCCCGTGTATTTATAGCATCTATGCACCTTTTGCATGCAATGTTTTCCATGCCTCTACATGCAGACTCTGCGTCATTATGCTACACCTCTTGAGTGCTCTATCTGATTATCATCATGGCTCTTCAGCTTCTCTGGTGATTACACATCGGTCTTCTTCGACTTCTCTAGCAGATGTCATCAATGGTTTTTGGCAGTCTCACAATGTCGTGCCTCAGTAGCCCTCCGATCATTTCTTGATCCAATGGTTCATGATAAAATCAGGATTTCATATATCGCAATTTCGGCACTTTCGATGACATAAAGTTTATGTTCACGGGAGTCACGATTTCCCGATTCGCGATGTGCTTCAGCCCTCCTGGTTGAGCCCTGGTCCATGTGACCTATCTCTGTGTGACCTTGGTCTTGTCACTTCCAAATCACGATTCGCGAAACTCTGACACAGACTAAGATCAACGGTCCAGGTATAACCTTGGCTCAACGGCTACGATTGAGTCGCGATATCGCATATCGTGAAATCGGGTTTCTGATGTCAAGTGACTTTGTCATTCCAAAGTCCCGATCCCCGAAACTTCGATGAGGAGAATCAACGGTCCAGATGCACTTCTAGCTCGACGGCTCAGATTACATCACAAAATCGCATATCGCGATTTCAGAGTTTCTATTGCAATGTGTTCTTGACATAGCAAAGTCTCGATCACCGATGCCTCTGCTGATGTCACACATGGTTTGACACGTGTTAGATCCTGCCACGTGTCACTCTGATTCGTGAATTGCATGAGCCTGAAGTGTTAGATCTGCCTGACACCTGTCATTCTCTGGTTGTGCCACGTGTCCCTGGGTGACGTGGTCTGTTGACGTGTGTTGGATCGACGGTCTAGATCACTTATTATCCAACGACTGTGATTAACTCGTGAAATCGCGTATCGCGATTTCGGGGTTTTCGTTGTCAAGTGTTCTTTGCATATTGAAATCGCAATTCCCGATTCTCCGATGAAGGAAATCAACGGACCAAATCTAATTCTTGATTTAACGGTTGAGATCATATCGCGATTTCGGGGTTTTTCGTTGTCAAGGAACTTTGACATATCCAACTCGCGATCCTCGAAACTCTGATGACTACGCTCCTGGTCCATATGACCATTATCCTCATGACCATAGCCAAACCTTCATCACTCCCTTTAAATACCTTGCAGGTTCTCATTGATCCAATGGTGGTCGGGTCCCTGCACTCGGATCTGACGGCTGAGACCTGTCCTCCTATCGAGCTTCCCCCATTGGTGCCCGATCGCTGCCACGCGTCCTTCCAAATAGATGGTCCTGACTATGTCCGTATTTCACCTTGGCTTTTCTCGATGGTAAACCTCGTACAGCTCCTGTCCGATCTGACGCCGGACGGGTTTTCTGAATGAGATCCAACGGTTGTGGATCTCTGTGTTTCTTCTCCTCTGCGAACTCCCGTATCTTGAGCTTTGCCTTTGCTGCGCGCGTTTTCTTCAACGCTGTTCCTCCTGATCTTGCCATCAATGACAATCATACGCTACTTGGTAAACATTTGCCAACATAGAGGCGGTACCAGTAAACCCTACACCGATACTAGAAGAGATTCAACAGCCACAAGTAGAGGCCATGAAAGAGGATACGCCAGCAGCGACGCATGAGCCTAAGAATGAGGAAGCGAAAACCCAATGGGAAGTGCAACCAGAAAGCACTGAAGAAACCGTGGAAGTTAACAGAATGACATGAAATATGGGAGAAGCAGTGCAACCATATGATTCGCAAGCAACCAGCCTAGGTCAACCAACGAAGGAGACCATTAGAACTACCTCGACTTGGCTAGCATGTATTACGGGAGAGCAATCAGGAGTTGCTGGAACTTCTAACTAGCCACTGTAGCAGGAAGATAGAGTTCAGATACCGAGCTCACCCTGCAAGAAACCTGTAGCAGAAATTATTCTACCACACATACCAGTTGGAGTACAGGTAGGACCGGAGCTACTAGGTCACATTGGGAAGATCAAGTATTTTTACCATAACGTATCAGATGAAACCAAGTTCCTGGAACTTGCACAGAGGGTCTTTATGCATACCATAACCTTAAACCATCTTGGAGAAACGATTAGCCAACCACACCAGTGGGCAGCTGGACTGGACATAACAGGAATCTTAGGTCTGTCGAAGCTACCACATTTTGGTCGAGGCCAGTACGTGACAGCATGCATCAAGTAGTTGTTAGAAGTCACACATGGAGGGGACATATGGCTAGACAAACCCATCCCCATAACTATTTATCTTATCGCACAAATCATAGGGTTACCAACCCGGGGTATGGATCTTTCTTTGATTCTAGACAACAAATCCAAGGAGAAAGCGTTGACAGAAGAAATGAAGAATAAATATGGCAATGCCAGAGGAACAAGGGGCATCATAATAAAATGAATCAACAACGTAGCTACACAATTGGGCAGAAAGATATTAGCTTGCAAATTTCTAAGAAAATGTCACAAAGATGAAGTACCAGCAGGAGTCATCGCAGTTGCAGCTTAGTGTGTAAAAGGCACCTCTCTAAGCTGGGCACCATATCTATTGAATTTTTTTCAAGTGGACTACAGGGATGCACAAGACCTAGGAAAATAATGACATTACTCATGGATGATCACCCTAATAGCCTTCATGGGATGGCAGGAACCAGAGTATGTAAGTTTTTGCACTAGGCCGCAACCAGTAGGAGCAAGATACCTATTACTGATATTTGGGCCACAGGCCAGGCATAAGAGGGAGAATGGAATCATATTCGAAGAATACCTATGGGACATATAGGAATCCATCATCTGATCATGGAGAATAACACCAGAGGATATCACGTGATATGCAAACATCGCCAATTTTCGGGCCACAAGACAGACAATGTGGATACAACCAAGGCAGGATCCAAATAGACAATGGCTACCGATGCGTTGATGCATCAAAAAAGGTGATATAAACATGGTCATCAATGAATGGCCTGATGTATGGAGAATCCCATCCATTACCTGGGAAGTATCGGAAAGAACAACAGAAGGAGAGGCAATGCAGGCGGAAACACAACTTTTGGAAGTCCCACTACCCAAGAAACCAAGGACGGGCCAAAACAAGATGACTCAGGTAGACAAAGGGGCAAAGTAGATAGGGACCTAGAAAGGGAAGAAATAGACCACAAAGCTGACCAATGGACAACCGAGGATAAGGGAGTGCAAGAGACTGCCTCAAATCCCACCACACAGAAACTAGGGGGAACTAAGAGACCAGTTGTACAGGAAAAAGGCGCGCGCAAGAAATCAAAGGTGCAACGATCATCACCAGACTATACGATCATGGAGGATGATGGGGAAATGATCGCCAAAATGGTCCAAGATTTCTTAGCAGAAGATTTCGATCACGCAGCACATCATAGGGATAAACTGCAAAAAGAGCTGGCAGAAATGGGACAATTCCTCAAGAAATTCTGGGAAGCATAGACATCAAGTAGCAGCAGAGGCATAGATCAACCAATAATACAGGCCAAAGAAAGAGTGGAGGTAGAAGAACAAGGCCCAGTCCACTCAATGCCACATGCAAACACAACAATCTACATCAAACCTAGCATGTTGCATATGGATGAAATCGTGGGGAAGACACCCCTGAAAGACTTGGACCACATCCAATTGGTCTTGAAAAGGATGCCATCCAGGGCACTACATAAATTATAGGTTAGCGTCGACCACAAGGTATAGTCTCATGCATAGAAAAACTTAGTTGAGCTACAACAAGCAACGAAGAAGCCTGAGGCACTTGAAAAATTTTGTGAGCAAGCCAAGCTCGAAACTCAGGAGGAAAAATAATGCAGGAATGAGCTGGAATGAAGAGTGGGAGGATTTTTTGAGAAAATTCCAAGCACTGCGCAAGGGAATGAACTCTTGGTAGTAGGAAAGATTGACCAGATTGCGCAGGCAATTGATCAATATCAGAAGGAGATCGAGAATATCCGTGAACATCTCACACCAACCACTCCACCGGTAGTGAAGGAGAAAAGGAAGAAGGAAGCAACAACGCAGCTACAGGATATGTAACAATAGGTTAGCATAGTAGCCGAATTTCTCGATAAAGTAGTAAAACTTTGGACAAGGTTGGAGGAGGATCCACAGGTCCAACGCTGGGACAAGGAAAAGGAAAGGATCAATACAATGATCCAAGAACTCAAACAGAGGCAGAAGACCATACCAATCCCAGAATGATTCAAAGGGAAGCAGGAGATGAAGAAGATGTAGGCAACACTTATCACTGTGCAAACATAGAAACAAGAGCATCAAGCTCAAATAGAGCCACTACAGGAATGGGTAGAAGAAATACTCGCATGCGCAGAAGGAGCTAAAATACAGATAGCACAGACCCAAATTGAATGTGTAGGATTATTGAGCAATGAAGTGGCAGTTCAGGTAGTAGACATCATCAATGAGAAGACTGCGCAGGCACTGGCAAAAGTAGCAGAGCTCAAGAAAAAGAACCAGACAATCACCAAGGAGATCGAAGAAGCTCAGAAGGATTAGGTGACTCAGGACTAGTCACATGTCAGTATTGGGGGTCTGTTGGCACCAGGCCAAAGTGGAAAGAAGGACGATGATGAGAAATAAAGCATGCAAAAACTGAAATAACGGTTGGAGAAAGAATAGCATGCGCGCATGCAAGAAAGCGTGCACAAGGAAAATGACAGCTGGAGGAAGAACAAAACGTGTGCATGGGAGGAAGACCTAACATTGGTAGGGTTAGGGTTTTGGTAATACATTGTAAACGGCTGAAGAGCCCGATATATATAAATAGAGATACACAGGTATCATAGAGAGGTTGATTCGCTTTTGCATTAGTTCATCTTTTGTAATACTCTATCGTAGCTAGATACGGATTGATGTGTTATGTAATATGGTCATGGACCAATTTTCTAAGTTGTTGAACTAAGAACAAAGGAGAGGATTATATCACAGGCTGTGGAGCCTGGTGCGATCTAGTTCACCTCATATAGATCTAACCCATTCTTGAGGAGAATTGTAAGCGCGCGGCACTGGAGATGCAGAACTATCATAATAAAAGAGCCAATATTCAAATATTTGTGGACGTATCCCAGGAGGGGGTGAACCATGGTAATATCTGTGTAATGTGATGAATGCATGCATATCTTTACTTTCTTTCAGTAGTTCATTGGTATTCTTAATAAATGAGTTAATATATTGTTATGGAATATGATTATGTTGTTCGGGAAATAAACTGTGAAGGGTATATGCACATCCGTGCATACTAGTAGATTGCAACCACTATTCATAGTAGATGGCTCATATTAAGAACCCCTTATCTCATACTCAATCCTAGGTTGTAAACGCCTGATTCATATAGCTACCCATTTAAAGCTATCTCGGGTGAGACTGAGTAGTTCATTATGTGTACTGTGTTGCCTTCTGGTTTACCAGGAGGGTCAATAGTTTTAGAGGATTTGTTGGAAAATCGAAAGACATGAACCCTGGGTCAATAAACCAGACAGAGAAGTTAAACCAACACCACCCATAAATCCCATAGAAATAATTTACTATGCCCTAGAAGGTACATGGAATGGAATGTATTTTTCTTTTCTTTTTATTAATTTGTTTATGAGTAGATCAAACTATGTATCCTCTAATGGACCTAACTACATATTATTTCATTTTGGGCCTAATACACATACCTTCACAAGTTGGCTACTATTTTTCTAAAACAATTTTTTCCTACAAATTTGGGGAATGATCCTCCCTTATAAGTTGTTTTCTTTATCCTTTAGACAATCTCGCTCCAAGATAACCAGGTACACCAACCAAACGGAGGTATGGGAATAGGTTCTGGATTGGTGAAATGGTTGTATCAAGGATAACAAAATGCATGAGTGAAAATGGTCATGGAATCATTGACTGGATAACTAAGTGTGTACATGAATCACTGTGAACTCTTCCTGAAAGTGATGGTGAGTATGATGGTCAGGCTCTACTCTAGTAATAAAATCCCCTATGATATGAATGCATGTCCCCAAATTGACACTTGTCATATCGAAAGTTACTTTGGTCCACTTGTCTCCAACTTTAGGACTTAGGATAAAATAATTGTCCATAATTTACGTTTTAGGAATATCAATATAATATTCCCTTGAATTTTGGCCCTCCCTTTCCCTAACTAGTGAAGTTCAGTCCCCCATCTCTTTTATCATGGTCTTTATGTGCGCAGCGATGTATTTATATTAATCGAGTCATGTACAAAGTAGGCACATTGGCCCTTGACATCTAGGCATTCCGGCCTAATACCAAAACATAAGCATCCTAGCTTATAGTAACCGGCTCACCAGCCTATAATACATATCATATACACGAGGCTCATTGTCCTCCATATTGCACACACCTTAGTTATTGTGCATGGTATCCTGCAATGTGCATACTACATCATTTTACTGCGCAGTTCATGCGCACACTATGCCACATGATGTTCATTACCAAATGAGGTCAAAACAACTCACCAGCTTAAGTATATTTATATTACATTTGCAATTGGGTTCGGTCGAGGGATATTACAATCCCATCCCCTTATTTATGCATTGTCTCCAGTGCATCATACACCCATATATAATAGAGTTTCAAAAATCTTTAAAAAGATGTGGGTATTCCATCCGTAATACATCTTCATGCTCCCAAGTAGCATCCTCAGGACCGTACCAGGTCCATTCAACCTTTACAAGCCCTATGGCTCGGTTCTGGAGCTGCTTGACTTTTCGATCCAAAATGTGCACCGAATGCACTTGAAAAGTGTTAATATTATGGTAGTTGCAGGAGGTATTTACCCCCACGTGTGAACCTGACAAGAATAGAAGACTTCAGGAAGCAAGAGAAACCCTAATGAGTTGGCTAATAACCCTAGAAGCCTTATCGTCTTAAGAAGAAAATTTATATTGGGTTATTAGCCTCCAAGAGAAGAAGTCGGCCATAATTAATAATAATATATTGAACAGACACATACCCAGAAGGAGAAGTCGGCCCCAACATACTGGCAGGATTACTATAAATACAAGGCACCAGTTCTCATTTGCAGCATCTCAGAATTGTAGTTTCCCAGTTGGTGCGCACTGCAGTTGCAGTCTGGTGTGCATGTTTGGAGGAGGGTTGCAGGTGCAGTTGCAACAATAGCTAGTTCTCAGTATTGGCTTAAATATCTCTTGGCCAAGGTTTGGACTATCTGATCAGATTTTTGTGATGTGCTATCCTTGGGGATTGATGCGCTACTCTTTGTTTGGCTATCTAGCCTAGGGTTTGCTTCCAAAGGAATTCTTAGTCAAGGTTAAGGTGCTCGGAGGGAGGCTTCGGCCTGTGGTTGGGTGACGAGGGTATCGTCAATGGTAAAACGAGCACACCATATTCTATATTCTAACAAGTTATGGGCCCACACCCCTTCAGTCAGCCTAAAACGTTGGAAGGAAACATAATCGCTAGACATTGAGCTCGTTGAGGAACTGCTGCTAGGGTTACTAGTAGGAGCAGCTTCCAAAAGCACTGCAGCTAGGGTTACTAGCAGAAGCAATTGTAGAAACCCTAAACCTCTTTTCAAGGCACCTTAAGTGACGAGATTGACCTAATCTCTAGATAGATCAGTGCACCCTAGCCCAGTGCATCTCCTGGTACTCTCAGAAGACCAAGACGTGAAGTTTGGATTTTCAGTCAAATCTAGGGTTTGACCAAGTCAAGCAAGCCATGATGAACTCTATGAAGTCTGAGAACAAGCTAGATGGAGCCTCTAACTTCAGATCATGGAAAATAAGGATTGACCTCATCCTTGCTAAGAATAAAGTGTTGGATATTGTGAAAGGAAAGATCGTGAAGCCAGAGTTTAAAGAAGGAGAAGATGAGGAACCACAGAACGTTGCAGCTATGGAGAAGTTCAAAGACGTTGACATCAATTCCATGAGTATCATAGTGGATTTTATAAAATACCACTTGATACCCTACATCTCCCATCTTGACTCATCGAAGAAGATGTACGATGCCCTAACAAATCTCTTCTCAGTCAGAAACATTGGACAAGTTATGAGTCTGAAGAATGAGCTTCTTGACATGAAGATGAATGATGATGATAGCATAACATCCTACGTTGTAAGGATCTACCAGCTAAGAGATCAACTACAAGCTATTGAAGAGATCACTTCAGAAAAGGAATTGGTGAACATAGTACTCAATGGTCTTCCCAAGACATGGGATGCATTTGCTGCAAGCATGAACACAAGGAAGGAGTACCCGACATTTGAAGAACTTTGGACTTGTTGTGCTCAAGAAGAATCAAGGATCAATGAAAAATAGAAACCTCAAAATAAGCACGATGATCAAGCCTTCACAGCAAGATTCAAGAACTTCAGGGACAAAAGAAAGTTCAATTCAAGAACGAAGCCAAAACAAAGAAAAGATATTTCAGAAATACAATGCTTCAACTGTCAGAAGTACGGTCACTACAGGAATCAGTGTCCTGAGCTAAAGAAAAGGAAGGAGAAACATGAAGCATCGATTGTCGAAGAAAAGGAACCTGCAAAGAAGACTAAGCAGGATGGAAGAGACTTCTTCTACTAAAAGGTAACAACACTCTTCTTATTTTCTTGTACATATCTTGCTTGCATCATCTTTGTACATATCTTGTATATCTATCTCTTGGAAGATAATGTGTTCCAAGAAGAACTATACCTATGAAAGAACAACAATACAAGGACGAATATCATTAGATAATACATATGAAAGGATGAAATACAAATCATGTGGAAGACATTACAAGATAAGACCGAAATCAGAATCAATCTTGAAGAGACTTGGAAAAAGAAAAGATAGAAAGAAGTCAACAATCGAAAGGAAACTGGAAAAAGAATCATGACATTCTATAGAAGACAACAAGAAGGAAGCGTGGATTCTGTTAGACAAGAAAGCCAATTATATATATTGCAGAAGACAATAAGGATGAAAATGGAAGCATGGACTCTATTATATATTGTAGAAGACAATAAGGACAGGAGATGGAAGCATGGACTCAGTCAGACGAAGGGAACAAATTATATGCACTTATACATGAATCAAGGATCAGGAGGGAGCTAATCCTATGATCCATTGAAGATGATGATCCATGGTAGCAGTCATGAAAGACCGTATGTGTTCATCTCAACCGCAGAAGAAGACTTCCTCAGAAGCCTCAAAGTATTCCTGGTTGTCCATCCAGATCCGTGACCCTATGATGAAGGAAAGAAGTGGAATCTCTGGGGCATGGAATCTATAAGAAACTCCATGGACCCAAGAGCCAATGAAAAACATGAAGATTCCAACAACTAGTCATTGTATCAAGAATCACAAGATTACCAGCCTAATATGAACTCACTAAAAGCAATCAAGAAGAAGAACCGAAAGTCGTGATGAAGAACAGTGTACGGAAGACTTATGAATGAAAGCATTGCAATATCCAGAACCAGAGGTTCTCCCAGATGGAGGGAGAAGACTATGATGATTGATTGTTCTAGTACACCAGACTTATCTCTATATAAGTCATTATATCATCTGCAAACATCCATGAGTCAAAATTCTACATCAGACGAATGCAAAGAATGTTCTCCAGAGAAATTGAATAAAGAGCATATGAAGAGCAATCTCAAAATTTTGAGGCATACCAGAAAGATACTCCTGTATGCAGATAAGAAGAAGACAACTTGGCAGAGAACCTCCAGTGCATAGCAGAAGCGTGGTGAATATTTCCTATAACATCAAGATGACTACTCAGAAGATCAGATCTCATGATGATAGAAGAAGTACCACATGGATATGTTCCAGTTCTCCAACTATGATATACTCTATTGTTTAGATCTACATGAAACCTTCACAGTGTTCCAGACTAAAGTACAAGCATTACACTATCCATGATGAAGTCCAGAAAGGAGAATGTGATTCTCCAATACATATCTGCACATATGAGTAGATAAGCATACATTTTGTTAAAGCCTATATTCAAGATGAAAGAACTTGCATAATCAAGCTAGAGCTCATGGAAATAACTCTCTTAGCTGGAAGGGAAGACTCTCCAAACTAGAAAAAGGTACGCAAACATTTATTTTTGTAATTTAAATAACTCTCCAGTTAGGAGGGAGCATTGAAAATATTATTTATCTTTGTAATTGAAAAATAGTCCAGATTGGATAGATGCTTTCCTGTTCGGAAAGTGGATTGAGATTTCTGACAGACAGTGACTTCCCATTGTAGTTAAAATGGGAGGCAGACTGATTGTTGATGTATCATAGATAGTGACTTCCCATTATGGGGAGTGGTCTAGGACAGTCATTCTTCTTGGCAGTCACTCTGAGTAGTGGTCAAGTAGAATGGTCCACCTCGTCGGGCAGTCATTCTTTCGAAGTTCACAGTTGTGAGCAGTTTCGAAGAATGTCCGTTTTGGAGGTTGATGCAGGACAAACATTCCTCGAGGGTTATACATTCTCTCCAGGTTACACTTTAGTGTCGGAGGAATGGCCCAGGGTGGGGAATGGTCCAGAAAGTTATTCCTCGAGGGTAGACTCATTCTCTCCAGGTTACACTTTGTTTAGTGTCAGAAGAATGGCCCAGGGTGGGGAGTAGTCCATGCTCAACAATCAGGGACAGTTATTCCTCGAGGGCAGACTCATTCTCTCCAGGTTACACTTTTTTTAGTGTCAGAAGAATGGCCCAGGGTGGGGAATAGTCTAGGACAGTCATTCCTTAGGGAAGACTCATTCTCTCCAGGTTACACTTTTGTTTAGTGTCGGAGGAATGGCCCAGGGTAAGGAATGGTCCAAACATTTCTCAAGGGCAGTCTCATTCTCTCCAGGTTACACTTTGTTTAGTGTCATAGGAATGGCCCAGGGTGAGAAATGGTCCAAGCTTAGAAATCAGAAATAATGCTTCTTCCTTGGTTGAGAAGAATGGGGTAGATAGCCCATTGTTGATATTCTATATTGAGGGCATACATTCTTTCATATCTCACAGATGTGAGTGAAAGATTGGCCCAGATGATTATTGTTGATATTCTATATTGAGGGCATACATTCTTTCAGATCTCACAAACATGAGTGAAAAATTGGCCCAGATGATTCAGTTTTTTATCATAACATTGTTTATATGCAGATGAAGACTACTGTGGTGGCAGACATTCTTTCAGATCTCACAGACGTGAGTGAAAGACTGGCCCAGATGATACATTTTTTTTTATCATAACATTGTTTCTATGCAGGATGCTCTCAGATAATTGTTATGAAGACTATATGACAGTAGATGAGGACTACTGTGGTGAATATGTTTCACTGTTTGCAACCTTACATTGTTGATCAAGTACTTGTGTGTTACTTGATGTGGTAGTTAACCACTGAATTGTAGTTATGTATTACTATGAATAGACACAGGTGTGTTCTATCCTTGTTCTAATTGCCTTGAAGACTATCAACAGTTTATTGGAGACAATGATCATTCAGACGAATGATGAACAGAGATTTTCCAGACGGAAAATAGTTCAGAGATTTTACTCCTCTTGTATCACTCTATGGTGAGAGTGACTTATCCAACATCATATCTAACTACTCAGATGAAGTATGTTTTCGAGAGATGATGCAGCTGATGGTGATGGTGATGCTCATGATCCAGTCATGAAATAGTCTAGATGACTATATTGATGCTACCGAGTAAATGGTATATTTTTTGCTCAAGTCCATTACCTGTAAATACCTCTCTAGCTAGGAGGGAGTGTTAATATTATGGTAGTTGTGGGAGGTATTTACCCCCACGTGTGAACCTGACAAAAATAGAAGACTCTGGGAAGCAAGAGAAACCCTAATGAGTTGGCTAATAACCCTAGAAGCCTTGTCGGCTCAAGAAAAATATTTATATTGGGTTATTAGCCTCCAAGAGAAGAATTCAGCCATAATTAATAATAATATACTGAACAGACACATACCCAGAAGGAGAAGTCGGCCCCAACAAACTGGCAGGATTCCTATAAATACAGGGTGCCAGTTCTCATTTGTAGCATCTTAGAATTGCAGTTTCCCAGTTGATGCGCACTGCAGTTGCAGTCTGGTGTGCAGGTTTGGAGGAGGGTTGCAGGTGCAGCTGCAGCAGCAACTAGTTCTCAGTATTGGCTTAAATATCTCTTGGCTAGGGTTTGGACTATATGATCAGCTTTTTGTGATGCGCTATCCTTGGGGATTGATGCGCTACTCTTTGTTTGGCTATCTAGCCTAGGGTTTGCTTACGGAGGAATTATTAGTCAAGGTTAAGGTGCTCGGAGGGAGGCTTCGGCCTGTGGTTGGGTGATGAGGGTATCATCAATGGTAAAAAGAGCACACCATCTTCTATATTCTAACAAAAAGTGCCTTCTTTCTCCACGTGAATCACATTCCAATCAATAACATGATCAACATCTAGTATATATTTCTTTAGTAATGATACATGGAAGACATTATGAACAGACACAGATGCAGGCAATGCAATCATATAAGCAACTAGACCAATCCTCTCCAGGATTTCAAAAGGCCCACAAAATCTAGCTGCCAACTTGGCGCAACTTCCCAACTTCAGGGAACTCCTGTTAGCTTTCACTTTCAAGAAAACATGATCACCCACTTTGAATTCTTTGTGGGTTCTGTTCTTATCGGCATAAATTTTCTGTCTGTCTTGGGCAGCTTTTAAATTCTTCTTAATTTTTATCATCTGGTCCTCCATATCCCTGAGCAACTCTAGCCCAACTATTTTCCTATCAGCTGGATTATCCCAATTCACTGGAGTATTGCACTTTCTTCCATAAAGTGATTCAAATGGGATTATCTTTAATGATGCATGATACCCATTGTTGTATGTGAATTCTACCAAGTGTAGGTAGTCTTCCCATTTTGATGGTTTGTCCATCACATACATTCTCAGTGTATCTTCTATCACCCTGTTCACTCTTTTTTTCTGTCCATTAGACTCAGGATGATAAGCTGTACTAAAGTTCAGATTCGTTTTGAATCCTTTCAACAATCCTTTCCAGAAATTCAAGGTGAATTTCGGGTCTCTGTCAGACACAATTGTTTTAGGAATCCCGTGCAATCGTGCCACTTCCTTCATGAAAATATCAACAACCTATGTTTCCTTGTGCATAGTTTTCAGTGGAATAAAATGGGCAGCTTTCATAATTTTTTCCACCACCACCATGATCGAATCATGTATCTTTCATGTTCTAGGAAATCCCGTAATAAAATCCATTGTCACCACTTCCCACTTCCATTCAGGAATGGTTAAAGGTTGCAGCAACCCTGCTGGGTATCTATTCTCAACTTTCACTTTCTGGCATTCCATACATCTAGAAATGTACTCGGTGATCTCTTTCTTCATACTTGGCCAAAAGTAATGTCTCTTGATCATTGCCATGATTTTCTAATATCCAGGGTGCCCTGCATAAGGAACATTATGCATTTCATGAAAAATCATACATTTCAAGTCCTGGACATTTGGAACAAAAATCTTGTTCTTGCACAACAATATTCCATCTAAACCCAACTTATAATCATCCACCTTCCAAAGTATATTCCCCTGCTGTAGCATTGCTACCAATTCCCTGTATTGTAGATCTACATTAGCAACCTCCAGAATTTTGCTTTTAACATCATTTTGGTACATGCTAATGGTTGAAGTATATAACTCATGCACCTTCCTGTTGAGTGCATCAACCACTTTATTCTCCTTCCCTTTGATATGCTTTATATCAAAATCATATTCGCTTAGAAATTCCAACCATCTTCTTTGTCTAGAATTTAGATTTCGCTGATCAAATAAATATTTCAGATCATTGTGGTCTTTTCTTAGCTCAAACCTCTTTCCCATGAGGTAGTGTCTCCATTTTCTCAAGGCATGCACTATGGCTTCCAACTCCAAATCATGAGTGGCATAGTTTATTTCATGATCCTTCAACTTCCTTGATTCGTAACATATGACAAACCCATTTTGACTAAGAATTCCACCAAGTCCTTCATTACATGCATCAGTACATACGATGAAGTTTTCTTCTGGCTCTGCGATCCTCAATACTGGAGCACTTGTCAATAATTGTTTCAAGTGTTGGAAACTTCTTTCACAATCCAGTGTCCACTGAAACTTCACCCCCTTCCTTTGCAAGGAAGTGATTGGATGTGCAATCTTTGAGAATCCTTCAATAAATCTTCTGTAGTAACCTGCAAGACCCATGAATGATATCACTTCTGTTACATTCTTCGGTGATGACCATTCATTAATGGCCTCTATCTTCTCATGATCCACTGTTATCCCATCCTTTGAAATGATATGCCCCAAATAATGAATCTGTTTCTGATAAAATGAGCACTTGCTCAATTTGGAATATAAGTGTTGTTCCCTTAATACTTGCAACACCATCCTCAAATTATGTTAATGCTCTTCCTATAACTTGGAATATATAAGAATGTCATCCAAAAATACAATGAAAAACTTGTCCAAATACTCTCAAAAAACACCGTTCATTAAGCACATGAAAATAGATGGTGCATTTGACAAGACAAATGGTACCACTATGAACTCATAATGACCATACCTTGTCTTGAAGGCGGTCTTGCTAATATATTCTTCTTTAATTCTTACCTGATGGTATCATGATCTAAGATCTATCTTTGAAAATATATTTGCGTCCTTCAATTGATCAAAGAGTTCATCAATCATTGGTAGAGGATACTTGTTCTTAACAATCACTTTATTCAATTGTCTAAAGTCAATTCACAACCTTAGTGTTCCATCCTTATTTCTCAAAAAAAATACTGGGGCACCCAAGGTGACACACTTGGGCGTATATACCCCTTCTTTAGAATTTCTTCAAGCTGCATTTCCAACTTCTTCAATTATTGTGTACTCATTCTGTAAGGAGTCTTTGATACTGGCGCTGCTCTAGGCATCAATTTTATAGAGAAATCAATGTCTCTCCTTGGGGGTCGTCCGGGTACCTCCTTGAACACATCCTCAAAATCTTCCAGGAATCCATAATCTTCCAAATTTGGCACCTTATCTTTAGGTGTCTCTTCCAAATGAGCCGCAAATATTTGACATCCTTTCCTGTAACATTTCTTCAGCTGCAATGCTGAAATTTCTCTAACAGTTACTGCCATGGGAATTCCTTGTACCTTCCTTAGTTTCCCTTCCTCATCCAGTCAAGTAAATGCTTTGTTGTGAAAATCTAAAAGAGTGTGGTGTTGGTCCAACCAATCCATACCAATTAGAAAGTCATAGGAACCTAAGGGCAAGATGTTCAAATCCTCCTTGGTGTTCAGTCCATTCATGTCTATGAGGCATGACTTAACCATCTTGTTAACTTTTCTTCTGGGTCCTATAGCTAGTTGCACCAACCAGGATTTCCCATGCTTTCTTCTTTCCAATTGAAAACTTTCCACCATCTTAGGGTCTATATAACTATGACTAGCTCCTGAATCAATTAAAATAGAAAGGGTTTGGTTGTTGATCATACCTTCCACTTCAATCATGTGGGACTGATACTCTACTCGCTTGTTGTCTAGGTCTGCATAAATCCTTGGAACATATATTCCCATGTCCCCTACTGTCTTATCCCGTTGTACATTGTGAACAACCCTACTTTTTTCACCTATGTGAGGACAATATCTGAACCTATGGTCCCCTTTACAACCCCAACATTGCATAGGTGGTTGTCTAGGCCTTTGAATCCCTGTGTCAATCACTCTAGGTTATTTATGTGATTTTTGCCCTTGTGGATCATTTCTGAAGAATGGTGGCTTAGCTCCTTTCTTCCTCTGATCCATCTTGAATTTCTTATTGTCTTCCCAAGCCTTTTGGAAAGATGGATTTTCTTTCTACTGATCATATAAGCATTTAGCTCTCCTTATGGTCTCTTCTAATGTCTTGGGATCACCATACTATATTTTTTCATTGATGAATGATGGAAATCCACCTAAATACCTTTGAATCTCGACTGTCTCATCCTTGATGAAAGAGACATACTTCAACAGTTCCAGAAACCTTCTCTCATATTCATCTATGGTTGTACTTCCAAGCTTAAGTTCAAAGAACTCTTTCATTTTCTTGTCATAGTACCTTTTTGTTAAGTACTTCTCAAAAAAATTCTTGAATTCCTTCCAAGTAACACTTTTCTCTACAATGTGTTGCAGCTGCACAAATTGATCCCACCACATGGAGGCCTTTTATTTGAGTTGATAGATAGTGATTCTACCTTCTACATGAGAAGAGTAATTATGCAATTGAAAATATTTCCTCATGCCTAGAAACCATGTTTCCACATCTTCATCCTTTTTGTGCTCACCATCAAATGTAGGAGGTTTGATTTTGTTCATTTCTCCTCGTAGCTCATCCACCCCAGATCTCTTATACATTCTGACAGGGAATAGACTGGAGTTGTTGCCTGCTCTCTTATTGGAATGCCTTTGGGAATGATGGTGATGTCTACTAGCACCTTTTACTTTTCCTTTCTCCTCTGAAGATTTGTGACTCTCAGATTTACTTGAGTCACTCTCCTTAACCAATTTTTTTTCTATTATGTTCAAACCCTCCAATAGCTTCATGTTGAAGTCATCCTGCTGCTCTTTGGATTTCATAATCCTTTCATTATCATCTTTATGGCTTTGGACATATTTCTGCAAATTCTTAATGGTCTCATCCATATTCACATATTCATTCCTTTCTTCTCCATGTCTGTTGGAGTTCATTCCTCCCATGCCCAAATGGACATCCACCCCTCTTCTCTCATTTTGCTGACTGTAATTCCCCTATGCTTCTTCCATTCTTATGGACTCCACACTGATCTGATCTGATCGAGTTGTTGTTAATTCTGCAAAACGTGTAACCATCACAACATATCAGGGTAAATTTCATTAATTCGCGGGAATAAGCACCTTTTGATCCTATATACACATCAGAATTATCTCTCATGATTTCCTAGTGTTATCACCATGGAAATTCTAGATAAGACCCAAGTCTCAAAAACACAAATGTGCAATGTCTTCCAAGATACACTTGAGAAAGAAGGTGGTTTTCTGAAACCACTTTCGCAGAGACGCGGTATCACGTGTCTCAATATGTCAAATCCACCACTCGTGGAGCGGGCGAAAGCTATTCAGATCACCCTGCTTCACTCGTTCGGTACTCCGTAGCCATGTGATGTCAATTGAACGTCACCATGTAACGAAATCAAAATATAATCATTCAAAATGGATTGGCCAAGCATGGCAACCCAATGCTCTTGTACGTAATCTGTCTGCGCTTCATAAATGGAGTTCTATTGTTAAGAACAAAATATCAATATAGCATAGAAAAACCTCTGAATAAGTACTCAACGCCTTGAAAAAGAGAGAAAATCAGATAATAAACCTCTTCGAGGGGGAAACCTCCTTATGCCCACATAAATGTACAATTACAAGATAATTCAAAATGAAAATGTCTCCTTGGTATATATAGGAGACTAGGAGGTATAATTACAACTAATGGCCTAAAGCCGACATAAATAAAATAACATTACTAATATAATATTCCCTAATTAAGGGGTAATGAGCCATTATTTAGGGATTAACATGCCCCTCCCCTTAAGACAAGTGTTGTCTGCAATGCTTGAGTAACTCTGGATGCTTCTATATAAAAGACTCATCTTCCCAAGTGGAATCTTCAACCGATAGTTTCTTCCATTTAATGAGATACTCTGAAATGGATCTATTCCTCAGCTGGAGAATTCTTATGTCAGTGATGGCTTCAAGATCCAATATGATTTTTCCTTTCTCGTCAAGTTCTGGCAATATAGTTTGAACTGGGATCTTTTCACCTATAATCTTCTTTAAGCATGAAACATGGAAAACTTGGTGTACTCGTGAAGATGCAAGCAACTCCAATTTGTATGCCATAGTACCAATATTTTGAAACACCTTATAATGGCCATAGTACTTTGGTGATAATTTATTATCCTTCTTGGTTATCTTGAGGGACATCTGTTTGTATGGTTTTATTCTTAAAAACACCCAATCCCCTACTTCAAAACTTCTTTCACTATGATGTTGATCTACTTGTTGTTTCATACGATTTTGTGCCATGGTCAAGTTGTCCTTTAATATTTGGAGAACTTGTTGTTGATGCTCGATGTGATATTGCACAGCTTGAACCTTATATTTTTCTTTTAGAGAAGAAGTGATGGAAGGAGGGTGGTATCCATAGAGTGTCATAAATGGTGTCATTTTTGTTGCAGTATGAAAGGAAGTGTTATACCACCATTCTGCCAAGGGTAACCATTTGAACCATTGTGTTTGTTTATCAAAGACAAAGCAACAAAGGTAGCCTTCTATACATTTGTTCACTATCTCGGTTTGTCCATCAGACTGAGGATGATAGGATGAGCTATGATCCAATTGAGTACCCAAACAATAAAATAATTATGTTCAAAAATGTCCAGTGAAGATGGGATCTCTGTCACTTACAATAATCTTTGGGCTGCCATGTACCTTTTGAACTGTCTCCATGAATACAGTGGCAACTGTACTAGATTTGAAGGGATGAGAGAGTGCACAAAAGTGTGCATACTTGGTCAGTCTATCAACAATCACCATGATGACACTCTTTCCTTCAGACTTCGGTAACCCTGTGAGGAAATCCATTGAAACCTCCTCCCAGCGCTAACTTGGGATGGCTAATGGTTGTAAAATACCTGGGGTCTTAATTGTTTCCACCTTATTTTGTTGGCAAACTAAACATTCCACCACAAACCTTTGAACATCATTTTTAAGGCCATCCCAAAAAAAATCCTTCTTGACCCTATGGTAGGTTTTTTAAAATCCCGAGTGCCCTCCTACTAGAGAGGTGTGCAATTCCAATAGTACCTTTTGTTTGAGTTCAGATTTATTACATAAATATAAGCGATCTTTGTACCATAGTGAATCATTTTTTCATGTAAATGTATATGATGTAATGGAATCCTGTTGCAACCTTTGAATGAGAGTCCACACTTTTTTGGCATTTTTCCATTCATCCCTTGCTTCTATTATCCAATCAGGTTGGATGATCAAGATAGCACAGAGAAAGGCCTCAACATCTTCATCCTTCCTTGAGAGTGCATCTACCACAACATTTTTCTTCCCTTTTTTATAGACGATTTCAAAATCATAACCCAATATCTTGGTTACCCATTTTTGTTGTTCTTCTAAAGATAGTCTTTGTTCCAAGAAGTATTTAAGACTATCATGATCTGTTTTGACCTTGAAGTGCCTACCTATTAGGTAAGTATGCCATTTCCTCAATGTGTGTAGTATTGCCATCATTTCCTTCTCATAAATGGTTTTGTGTAAGTCCTTTCCCTTGAGTGGTCGACTTTCAAAAGCCAAGGGCCTTCCTTCTTGCATTAGGACAACACCAATTCCATTTCCCGAGGCATCACATTCCAAAATAAAGGCTTTTGTGAAGTCTGGAGTGGTCAAGACAGGAGATTTTCACAACACCTCTTTAAGTTGTTCAAAAGCTTTAGTTTCCTCTGGAGTCCATGAAATGCATCCTTCTTAGTTAGTGTCATTAAAGGTGCTTCTATTCTTCCATAGTGTCAAACAAACTTGTAGTACTAACCTGTCAAACCCAAAAATCCTCTAAGATTATTCAATGTTTTTGGAATCGGCCAGTCCATCATGGTCTTAATCTTATTAGGGTCTACCTTGACACCTTCATAAGATACAATATGACCCAAATACTCTACCTCCTTCACTCCAAATAAACATTTGGATGGTTTGGCATATATTTGTTGCTCCTTTAGTAGGTGTAGCACCTTGTCAGCATGTCGCACATGATCCTCCCAAGACTTGCTATAGATTAGTATATCATCAAAAAATACTAACAAAAATTTTCGAAGGAAGGGCTTGAAAATAGAATTCATCAACCCTTGGAATGTGGAAGGTGCATTTGTAAGGCCAAAAGTCATGACCAAAAATTCATAATGGCCTTCATGAGTTCGGAATGTTGTTTTTGGGATATCTTCTTCCTTCATTCTAATATGATGATACCCTGAACGAAGATCCAACTTTGTGAAATAGATTGCTCCATGTAGTTCATCTAACAATT
>ML782720.1:850508-877820 GCA_009831015.1 Picea engelmannii
TGGAGTTGAGTACATTGTTAGAGCCCATACAAAGAAGATGAATTTATCACTTATAAATGCGGGACAAATGAAGACATTAGTCAATGCTAGTAAGAATTTTGTTCTCTTAATGATCAAACCTAAAGATGATATTGAAAACGAAGCATTTCAAGGTTGTGATACAAAGTTGAAATCTGATTTATATGAAGTTTTTATTCAATATGATGAAATGTTTAAAGAACCTAAGGGATTACCTCCGAAAAGAGGAATCCAACATGAAATTCAATTGCAGCAAGATAGTCCTCTTCCAAACATTGGTATGTACAGAATGTCAGTTATGGAAAATGTTGAGATTAAAAAACAAATTCAAGAGTTGCTCGACAAAGGGGTTATTGTACCAATCTCATCGCCATGTGGATCTCCAATTGTGTTAGTGCCAAAGAAAGATGGTACGTGGCATATGTGTGTTGATTTCAGGGATTTGAACAAAATTACAGTTAAGAATCGTTATCCTCTTCCTAGAATTGATGATTTGCTTCATCAATTAAAATATGCTAAATATTTTACTAAGTTAGACTTAAGAAGCGGATATCATCAGATCAAAATTGCCGAGGGAGACACGTGGAAGACAACTTTCAAAACTAAGCAAGGTTTGTTTGAATGGATGCTAATGTCTTTTGGACTTTGCAATGCACCTGCTACTTTCATGAGAGTTATGAATGATGTCTTAAGGCCTTTTCTGGATGATTGTGTAATTGTCTACTTGGATGATATTTTGATCTTTAACAAATATCGTGAAGAGCATGTTGAACATGTGAAACAAGTTTTGGATGTTTTGAGAAAAGAAAAATTGTTTTTGAAGTTGTCCAAATGTGAGTTTGGAAAAACTTCACTTATTTACTTAGGACATATTGTTGGTGGAGGTGAATTAAAAATTTATCCCTCCAAGGTCAAAGTCATTTTGGAATGGCCCAAGCCCAGCAATGTGACAGAGGTAAGAAGTTTTTTGGGAGCAACCCAATATTGGAGGAAGTTTATTGCTAATGTTTCTTCCATTGCAACTCCATTACATGCAGTGACAAGTGTCAAGCAAGTTTTTCAATGGGGAGGCAAGCAACAGAAGGATTTTGATACTTTGAAGGAGAAGATTAGTTCAACGCCTGTTCTTGCACTTCCAAATTTAAGACAACCTTTTGAAATCCAAACAGATGCAAGAAATTATGCAATGGGAGAATTTTTTCTACAGCATGGTAAGCCCATTTGTTTTCATTCTGAGACTTTTAATGGTGTTGTGATTAACTATCCTACTTATGATAAGGAATTATATGCATTGGTACAAAGTGTAAAAAAATGGAAACATTATTTGTTGGGGAAAGAAACCATTGTTCACACCGATCATCAACCATTGCAATACTTACAATCACAGACAAAGATACAGCAAGCTAGGCACTTCAGATGGATGGGTTTTCTTCAACAGTTTCACTTGGTCATCAGGTATAAGAAGGGAATTTTTAACAAAGTAGTTGATATGCTTTCAAGTCCTATTATTAGTGCTTCAGTTATTCTTAAGCATAGTCCTATCATGCATGAAAGTTATGTTGAGCAATATGCTTTAGATACTGATTTCAAAGAAGTATATAAAACTTTGTGCCACTCTAACCATGTTGAAGAATTGGATTACCATGTACATAATAATATTTTGTATCATCTTGGCAAGTTGTGTATTCCACAGGGGGAAAGAATCAACATTATAAGAGAAGCCCATTCTTCTCTTATTGTTGGTCATTTTGGTGTAGGCAAGACAGTGGCTAATTTGCAAAGATAATGCTACTGGCCTGAAATGAATGAAATTATTTCAAGATATGTTCGAGGATGTTCGTTGTGTGCCACAAGTAAACCTAGCAATCAAAAGTTGGGTTTGTATACTCCACTTCCAGTTCCTTCTCGACCTTGGGAAAGTATTTCCATGGATTTTGTAGGTGGTTTACCTATGTCGAGACAAAATCATGATTATCTTTATGTTGTGGTTGATCGATTTAGCAAAATGTGTATTTTTATGCCTTTTACTAAGCAGGTTACAACTGAACAAATGGCACAAATGTTATTTCAAAATGTTTGGGTGCATTTTGGATTTCCTAAATCCATTATTTCTGATCGAGATTCTCGATTTGTTGGAAGTTTTTGGTCGAGTTTATGGGCACTCATGGACACCAAACTTAAAAAGAGCACAGCTTTTCATCCGCAAACAGATGGTCAGACAGAGGTGGTAAATCGAACAGTGGTGCATCTTCTTCGTGCTTATTGCAACAAGCATCCTAAACTTTGGGATGAGCATTTACACTACATTCAACATGCTTACAATCGACCTAATCACTCTTCGACTCTGTTGGAGCCACCCTTGTTTTTACCTTGCACAATTTTCAAGTTTTGATACTTGAAATCTAAAGATTGATTTCCTTTTTCCTTCTGAGATCTTAAGACTCTAAAATCTTGTCGCCTGGACAACAATGTTTTCTACTTTCAAAACAGATCCATTTTCGCAAGTATGTTCACTCTTTTGTTTCATTTCAGGGTCTCGTAGGTCGGATACTTTAAACCTTGAGTTCACATGTTCCGAGTCACGAAGCGGCGAAATCATTTTCAATTTCCGCCCAAGACATTAACTAGGGTAAATCTTGTGACTCATGAGTGGACGTTGTCGGGAGTTCGCATCTCGGCATTCGTCAAACCCAAGTTTTTGTCCTTACAGCCCCGAGAGTCGAGAACATGATAATTCTTGTGATAACCTTGGTCAAGGATTAAAGGTCAAAAAAACTAACCATGGTTAAATTTGGTTCTCGGCATTTCGCCACTCGTCACTTTCTTTCATAAAGTTAAGGCGCCTAAAATCCTGACTCACAAGGTTGCGACATGATTATGGCAAGATTAATTATTAACCTAATCTAAGATTTTCTTCCCGTAATTTGAGCCTTAATTATCACTACATCGCGGTATCGCGACTCGACATACCGTTCTCCCAAAAATTTGTCTTTGAAGTTCTGAGTCGCGATATAGTGGATAAATTAAGTATATAATTAAGGATGCTCCAAATCACAATTACTGTTGATTGAGCTGAAATCGGCACTCGCAGTCTCGCGAGTTGAAGAGTCAAAATGCAATAAGGAAATTCACGATGTTGCGAACGGCGAGAAAATTATTTACGTTGCTGAGATTCGAAAATTTAAAATAATGAGAAATATATCCCGCGCATCGAGGTTTGTGCATTTCCCAAGGTAGCTGCTTGCTCTCCATACCCCGACTCCCTGTCAAGCCGCCGAACATTGATGACATTGATGAAGAATTAGGGTAAATCCACGAATAAATAAGATCAGATTTACGCAATAAATTTGTTTCTAATTGCGATTTGACAGACTTAATTCGAATAGTACAGAGTTTTCAAATATATACGGGAGTTTCATTTTATTTAAACATTTCTCATAAATGCACAAAGCTCGCCTTTCTACGAGTGAACTAATTTCTGCATGTATACACAGGTCTATCACAGAAGAGGGAAAAAGAAAACTTCAGCCATGGCTCCACGGAAAGCTACGAAGGCGAATGTCGCGATCACATCACAGGGTTCCGACACTGTCTCTGATACTTCACCTCGGACTGGCGGCTCAATACCTAGCTGGTCATTCGTTTCAGATATCCTGCAATCTGAGTTGGTGAATTACTCAGACTCCGATGACAATGATAACGAGAAGGATGACCTGAACACTAAATACAAGATAGTTGTTAAGTCTGGAATGCACTGGGTTGCAACCAGACCACGGTTGTTGCCATATTACGACATGATTCGATGGGCATTGGACCACATAGACCTACCCACCAGAACTATCGTAAATGATCAATGGGCCATGGTCGGGACTTTTAGACCAGAGCATATCCAAACTATGTACAAGCTCCCAACAACATCTGAATACACATATGACGTTGAATTCCTGGAGGGATTCAAAAAGAACGAATGCACTGAGTTTGAAAAAACCATGCCCGGTTTGATAAAAGAGTGGGTTTCGCGCTCCGTGAAATTCAGAGCAAATGACCAGGGAATCTATTCAATTGCTTCACTGGAGCCACAGTATATGTATGTGGCGATGATGACGTGTCGACTATTTGGAAAGGAGGATACAATGCATTTCTACATTGCCTGGGTACCTCTCATATTTCGGGTAGCAGAAGGTTGCTCATTTAATTGGGCAAAGATACTCTCAGACAGTCTGTTTAACCGGGTCACTGAATACCGAGAGAAGAAATAAAGTGGAATACCATCCTCTTTTTTCATGTCTGCGTATATCATGGACGCGATATGTTCTATGACTCCATTCCCTTTGATGAACTAGGCTTGGAGTCCAGCCCAAGAAAAGCCTGTACACGAGTATCACAACAAACTGTGGGAAGATAAAGCAAATAAATTTATTTATGAAGTTTTCAACTGGGTAATGGTGCCCCTGCACATCGCCATTTTTGGTCGTTCGCCACCTCGCATCTCGGATAGCTTTGCTGCAAATCCGAGTGGTATCGCGGACTGGTACATAGAAGCATAATTTTCCTATTTCAGAGTGTTCGGAGCTGTTGTTCCCCCTCTTGCGCTACCACTGTTCATCCCCGACAAGCTGGCATGTCGTGAGATTGCCCGACAAACAGTGATCGGCGGATTAAGTAAAGAGCTCAAAGCATCATCGAAGAAGGTATGGCCATTTTTCCCCGTTCGGCTACATTCTTATTCCTTATTGGATTTTGGGCATGTCAAAGTCGAGGCTGCAACCTTGGAAGACTTAAGTTTGGTCTCTATTGAGTATAAAAAGCATGATCCTCAGAAAATTGTAAGCAACCATTTGCCAAATTGTGGGCTGAAGAAGTTTGAACATGACTGTTCACCCTCGGATGATATTTTCCGAGGGGCGAGGTCTTATGGGGAAGTGCTAGTTCGAATCCAATCTTTAGAACCCGAAGACATGACCTCTGTTTTGAAATTCCAAGAGCATAGATGAAGAAGCCTTCCCACTGTGTTGGGAGGTTTAGGTATTTCCGAGGAAAAAGGGAAGGATGCTGAAGGTTTTGAGGAGCAAATTCCTAACCCTGAAAAACACCAAGAAGGGGGGTCTGGGAAGAATCCTGAAGCAGAGGAAGAGACCAAGGAACATAGTCCAGAGGTGGAAGTTAAGAACGCAGACCCGCCAGAAACCCAAGATCTCGAAACCGAGACGAAGACCTCTGATCCTCCGAAGAAGCAGGACTCAGTCGTCACACCAGGAAAGGCAGCGAAACAAATCAGGGAACCCATCACCTCTGTCACCCCCTTGCAGTCAATGCAAGGGAATATAGAAGAGGGATGCATTTTCACTGAGGAGCTAATGCCTATCAGAGAAGAAGAACTTCCCCCAAATGAGTTCTTCTTTGATAAAAAGAGAAAAGCAGTTGTGAAAAGGGAGTTCTACCAGGATTAGGGATCAACAGCTAAAAAAATCAAAGTGATGACAGATGGAAAGAATAAAAAGAGTGAGCAATTCACCATAGAGATCGCGGAAACGCTAGGAGCGTAGGCGTTGGCAATTCAATTCTCGGTCGGGATGTTGAAAAATCAGCTCAAAAGAAAGAATCGCATGATCAAGACACTTGAAGCCCAAGTAGCGTCGACCGCAGAAAGAGCTAAGAGTCAGGCGAGTGGAGAAATAGAACTGGCCCAATTGGTTGATCAAAAGGAAATAGAAGTCCTCAAAACCAAGTTGGAACAAGTGAATTCAGTGATCCGAGATGGTCGAACACAGGCAAGTCAGCAGAGGAGTATGATCACAGGGTTGCAGGCTCAGTTAGAGGTTGCTGAAAGCAGAATGATCGACGTCGAGGGGTTCAAATCCCGAGCGATTGATATATGGAGCAGGATCTCTTCTGTACAACAGAGTCTGCTAGACAAAGTGGGAGTGATTCGAGAAAATTGCCTATTGGTTCATCGGATTTCCGAGAATCTGACTGTCAGAGAAAGGAACGCAGAGGCTGCTCGGGTCGCCTTTCAAGAGGCGGTGATAGCTACTAACAACAGATTTTTGTCAGGCTCTCCTGGACGCACTATCGCTAAACAAACTAGAGGTAACATTATGTTAAAGGACTGGGAGCATAATATCGCTTTAAGCAAGGAACAGGCCCAAAAAGTAACTAATTCATTAGAAGAAGCCTTCAATGCTATAGATGGTGAGCTGTTAGGAATGGAGAGTGGAGGTGACTCAGAGACGTTAAGACAAATGAATGTAGATCATATCTCCCTCGATCAGAAGGAGAAGAATGAGAGAGATTCAATGGATATCTCTAAGATGGACAGGGTAGACATGGCTCAAGTTGATAAACATTTAATTCAGACGAGAGCACAACTCAGTGCCCTTGACATCATTGATGCACAAATGGGTGATAAACTTCCACAGTTAGCTCGAGACCACTATTTCGCCAAGGCCAGCTGTCAAGCGGAGCCTTCACATCTTGTATCCCATTTTGTGGACAAATGTATCATATGCACCGAATCCACGCAAAGACAAGCACCTGGAGCCTTTTGAAAATGGAGTAGGAAAGATGGAGTGAATTCGCTCCTCTCGTTTGTAACTGAATTTATGAAACCGTTGAGTTTCTAACTGATCTGCAAATTTGTATAAATAGATCACAAAAAGAAGAAGAAAAGGATGGACCTTTTGGTATTGATTGTAATAGAGTTTTTGCATTAAGAATTTAATACAAGAAAATTTGAAGATTCCCGATTTCGTCCCGACTGTATTACAAGTTTGTTTTCTTTATGTTTCATGTTTCATTTCATTCCACTTCTCATAATTGATGTGTATCTCTATACTTTAGTACGACCACTACTATAGCGAAGGGATTTCACCTTTCTGTAATTAGTTATTGTCTTTCCTCTGCACCAACTATCAGCGGGTGTAAGACCAATTTGCATTTACAGAATTACATGTTTATTTACACTATGTCAGTTATTTCCATACTAATATCTTCTTCTGTGTATGTGTGAGTTTTCTATTGACAGGAACCTTACGTATCTGCAGTTTAATGTTCTTCTTTCATCCTCATCTTTTTATTAAAAATAATACTGTTATGGGAAAGGGCCTTCTGTTTGCATTTCTATTTTATTTCTTAAAATAAAAATCTCTCTTTCTAAAGACCAAATTGAAATAGCGTTAAAATCTCTCCTTAAATCATTTCCATACTGGTACTGTTCCTCAAATGACTATCCCTGCCGCAAATCAACCTAATATTCAACCCGAACTATCCAATCAAACACATATTGCTTTAAATCTCTTTGATACAATCCTTAAAACTGCTAACACCCGAGAGGAGCTAGAATGTTCATGGGCAGCCATTTTACAAGATATTACTACCCAGGAACAATTGGAAGCTAGACGACAAGAACATAGAAATCCTCATTAGTTTCCTATATCGAAGGTTAGTGTAATCTTTTATCAACCTTTATCATACTTTCGGATGCCTTGACACTGTACTTTTAAGCCTTAAGTACAGACTCAGGAACAACATCTTTCTGGCACCGTTGTCGGGGAACGAAATTACGAAATTCTTTTCCCTGGGAAAACGACAAATTATTTCGTCGAAAGTGTTACTCCTTGATAGTGAACATTGAGTACACATAATTTTAAGGCTTTCCAATCTATCACTTGGAGACTCCACGAAAAAAGAATAAGCTGGCATTCATTAGAAGGAATACTAGATGGAACCCGGATGGTAAGCTGATTATGCCTGTTAATAATCCCGAAAAAAGTTTAAAGACTAAATACCATTCAGAACCTTCTACTTCACGCAGTCCTCTGTTTGAAACCCAAGATCTGACGACAAACTTCTCTGAAGTTAGGGCTAAGATTCATCAAACCTTCCCACCCATACACAAGGGAAAGGGTCCTTTAGAAATATCGTTGTCATTTGACACACCAACCTTCCTCCGACAAAAATTCCCAGTCTCACCTGATTCCGAAAAGTCTATTACAAACTCATTTTCTACACCAAAGTCGATGGCAGGCGTTTTAGGAGGTGGTGGAGGCGCTCCTGGAGGAGGAGATGGAGGTCAAGTAAATGTCCCTCCTCCCAGAGTATTCGCTAAGGTAGCAGCGAGATACACTCCCCTGGTTTTGCCCGTCCCCCTTCATGATTTGCCTGAAAACTACATCAAGAACCTTCCTAAGTTTACTGGGGAGGGAGACCTAACCGCAGCCAAACATATAAATTTCTTTGACCAATTCGCTGACGTCTGTGGTATTGAACACGAGGATGTTTACTCGAGACTTCTTGTCCAAACCTTTGAAGGGCAGGTCCGAAATTGGTTTCGGAGCCTTCCTGCAGCTTCTATTTGGTCATATGACGCATTGGAAGATGCTTTCCTCAGACAATGGGGAGAGCGAAAAGATAACTTATATTACCTTACCGAGTTTGGGTCTCTAAAGAAAAAGAACTTAGAAACCGTTATGGAATTTATTTTGAGATTTAACAAACTCTATAATAAAATTCCAGCCGTTGTTAAGCCTTCCGAACCCTCAGCCAAAGTAACCTTTGCAGGAGCTTTCGAACCTGATTTTGCACTACTTTTACGAGAAAGAAGAGGAGACACCCTAAATAGAATGCAAGACGATGCTGTCGAAATTGAATCCAATATGATGTCTTCGGGAAAATTAAAAGCTAAAGTCGAAACAGTCAACCGCGAGAATAGACGTTATAGGGAACCAGCGGGTCCTTCGGGTTCAAATAGATACACTGATGACAGAGTAGATGATATGGCCCGAATAATTAAAGATTTGTCTAACAAAATCTCTAGGATGGAGTTGGAGCAGGTTAAAGCTGATTCTTCCAATAAAAAGGACTTCAGGAGAAACCCAAATCCCCAAAATCAACAGAGACAAATAAATAACGAAGATCAAAAAATACAAGCTCCAATAAAAAATGAAAATTTTATAGGAGCAAATGACCTCCAAGATTTCGGAGATTCGGAAGATGAAGTCGCGTGTTTCGGTGATGAATGTTTGCAGCCATTTTTTACCAGGGAAGACTATGAGAAGTCTTTAAATACCCCTCAACCGTCTAATGAAGATGAAGAAGGCGATCATAAAGACCTTTGCATATCTCAACCAGAAACGGAAATGATAGCGGTTGATTTTCAACCCAAATACAATCTGAGATCTAAAAATAAACCCACCTCAACTGACCAACCTAAGAGAATCCTTCAAAGGGGTCAATCTCATGAACCTCCTGTGGAAGAGACATTGTTACCCAGAAATAAAGTCAAGGTAGCAAAAACTCAAGAAGCTGAGGTGAATAAAGTTGAAACCCAAACAAAGGAAACTGGACCAATAGATAAAGTTACATCTTCGACTAAGATCACGAGTGATAAAACGATCCAGAATAACAAATCCGAAAGAAAAAATGTGGAAGTCCAAACCAAAGAAACAGATAAGGTAAATACATCTTTCAGTCTTGAAAATGAATTAAACAAAATTAAGATACCGATTCCTTTGGTAGAATTAGCAAAAAATCCAACTTATCGGAAGCAGATTGCCAAAGCGATGGGTGTCTACGATCTAGAAGGTCAGTCTGATGTTATCCGAGAAACTCAGTCTGATGTTATCAATCTGGAAGATGATAGACCTAACATCACCTTTGGCCCTCATTTTGAGGGATCCAAAGACAACGTCGCTCCTTTCTATATCACCCTGAACATTCATGATCAGTTACTGCATAACTGTATGTTAGATTCTGGGGCTTCACATAATGTTATGCCCAAAATTATAATGGAGAGACCGGGTCTCCAGATCACTAGACCCTATGGAAATCTATACTCTTTCGACTCGAGAAAGGTTAAATGTATGGGAATGATAAAATATCTGGTGGTTACCCTGGCTCAGGTCCTGGTCAAGAGTATCCTGATGGATGTGGTTATCGTCGATATTCCCCCCAAATATGGCATGCTTTTATCCAGATCATGGGGAGCCAAGTTGGGGGGTTCTCTATAATTGGACATGTCATATGCCACAATCCCTATATTTGGTGGTCAGTTTACCCGTCTGTACAAAGAAACAATATTAGCATATACTGTCAGTGATCCTCAGAATCCAAATAACTTTCCCATTTACGTTGCAGACCAAGATCTGGGGAATTGCATATTGTCTTTTGATGATGGTTTAGATGGGTGTCCTGAAGAACTTGATACGAAGCAGGAAGAACTTAGCCCCTTGATGGAAGAGCTATGTAAAAATGGTATCTGGAAAATGTACTTCGATGGCGCTTCGTCTTCTGAAGGAGCTGGTGCTGGCATACTTCTAGTAGCACCTGAAGGTAAGTTTATTGTTCCTTTCTCATATCATTTGTAGTGGGACGTAGATTACACCAATAACATATGTGAGTATGAAGCATTAATCTTAGGATTAGAGGTTGCAAAGAAGTTAAATATAAAAAACTTGGAGGTATACGGTGACGCTGAATTGATAGTAAGACAAGTAAACAGACAATACCTAGCCAAGCATCTCAGACTAAGAACATACATAAATTGTTTTTGGGATTTGATAGAGAATTTTTTCTCATTGGTAAAGGTCCATTTTATCCCTCGCACGGAGAACCTACATGCTGACGCGTTGGCTAAGGCAGCCTCAACCTTTTCTCCTCCTATGAACGTTAAACTGAAATATCACATTGAAATCAGATATAAACCCTCTATACCAGACAATGTCCGTCACTGGCAGGTCTTTGAAGATGACAAACAAATTCAGAAATTTCTTACGGCAGTAGGTGAGTTCTCTGAAACTCATCCAGACCAAGAAAATCAAAACGACCCGATGTGGATTATGCAGGAGGGTGAAGATCCTGAAACCTTTCGAGAAAAAATAGAAGATCATCATGTGTTGGTCCTTAAAAACAACCAAATCCCGAAAGGCTTGATTCCTTTAGAAAGACTTTTCGATCAAAACGACATACCTATGAAATCCACTTTGCAGCCCCAACCAGAAGAAGTCGAGGATTGCAACATAGGAACTGAAAAAGAAGCCAGGATAGTAAAGATATCTAAATTCCTCCCTCCCAAGGTAAAATACCATACAAATACCTACTCAGACAGTATAAATATGTTTTCGACTGGTCCTATGATGAGCTTCGGACATATGATACTTCCATAATTGAGCACAAGATACCTTTGAAGCCTGGGGTCAAGCCTTTTAGGCAAAAGCTCAGGCAATTTAACCCCATTTTGTTGCCTATTATTGAAAAGAAAGTTAAGAAGATTTTAGATGTGAAAATAATTGTACCTCTCAGGTACTCAGACTGGGTGGCAAATTTGGTCCCTGTCAGAAAAAAGAATGGAGAAATTAGACTGTGTGTGGATTTCCGAAACTTGAACAGGTCCTCTCTCAAGGATAATTATCTGCTTCCCAAAATGGAACACGTCCTAGAAAGGGTAGTTGGAGCAAATCGAATGTCTATGGTAGATGGGTTTTCTGGGTACAACCAAATCACCATGAACGAGCAAGACAGAGAAAAAAATGCTTTCACCACACCATGGGGTGCATTCATGTATGAAAAAATGTCATTTGGTTTGATGAATGCAGGGGCTACATTCCAACGCGCTATGGACATCGCTTTCATCGGAGAAAGAGACAAGTTAGTAGTCATCTACCTTGACGATTTGACGGTTTTCTCTAAAACCGATGAAGAACATTTGATCCATTTAAAACAGACTTTCGAAAAATGCCACAGGTATGGCCTGTCTTTGAACCCAAAGAAATCACATTTCGCAATGCAGGAAGGTAAGATCCTGGGGCATATCGTATCTAAAGATGGGATCAGGATCGATCCTGAGAGGATTGAAGCAATAGAAACTATAAATATTCCTAGAAACGTAAAAGAAATTCAATCTTTCTTAGGTACAATAAATTTTCTACGAAGGTTTATACCAAATTTCGCTGAAATTGTCAAATTGATCACAGGAATGCTGAAGAAAGATAGCAGAGTAAATTGGACGACCGAGGCTAAAGCATCGTTCACGCATATAAAAAAGGTCATCAAGGAGGCACCTGTGTTAGCAAGCCCAGATTACTTGAAGGATTTCCTCATCTTCTCGTTTGCTTCTGAACATACTATCGCCGCGGTGTTGCTGCAAAAGGATGATGAAGGCTTCGGACGACCAATCGCATTTTTTAGCAAGAGCCTTAGAGACACCGAACTAAAATATGATATAATAGAAAAGCAGGCATACACAATGGTGAAAGCGCTAAAAGCATTCAAAACCTACGTTCTGCATTAAAAAATTATCGCTTACGTACCAACCAGCGCTGTGAAGGATATATTGGTTCAGCCAAATAGCGATGGAAAACGAGGGCGCTGGCTCACTAAAATACAAGAATTTGATCTGGAAGTCAAGCCTACTAAATTAATAAAGGGGCAGGGTCTGGCCAAACTCATGGCTGAGTCGAACCTTAGAGCTCTTGATATCAATTGCCTCCAAGGGGGAGACGAAGACACACATTTGCAGGAGCCGGATGACCAAACACATCCAAGCAAGGTTGAAGAAAAATTCATGTCGTCAGGCTGGTATAAAGACATAGTTTTTTATTTGTTAAACCTGAAATGTCCAGATGGACTATCAGCAGCCAAATGCAGAACTTTAAAACTCCACGCCGTAAAATACTGCATCTCCGAAAATCAACTATACTGGAAGGATCCACTCGGGTTCTTACTAGTCTGTCTGATTGAGTCAGAAACTCCACCGGTCATAGAAGAATTTCATAAAGGAATCTGTGGAGGACACCATGCATGGAGAGCCACAGCCTACAAGATTTTGAGGGTCGTATACTATTGGCCGAAACTATTTTCGGAGGTCAATGCCAAAGTATGTACCTGCGACCTGTGTCAAATATTCGTTCGTAAACAGAAACTCCCTTCACTGCCACTCGTCCCTGTCAAAACTGAAGCTCCATTTCAACAATGGGGACTAGATTTTATAGGGGAAATTAATCCCCATTCCACTGCTCAGCATAAGTGGATCCTAACAGCCACATATTATTTTACAAAGTGGGTGGCAGCCATTCCAACCAAAAGGGCAACAGACTCGGTGGTGATCGACTTCTTGGAAGATAATATCTTGTCAAGATTCAGATGTCCCCGAAAGATTGTTACAGAAAACGCCCAAGCTTTTAAGTCCATGTCTATGATCAGCTTCTGTCAGAAGTACAATATCGTCCTTGGCCATTCCACTGCTTATTACCCTCAGGGAAACGGGCTAGCCGAATCATCCAACAAGAGCCTGGTAAATATAATCAAGAAAATATTGGATGAGAATAAAATATCCTGGCATGTGCATTTGAAGTACGCATTGTGGGCAAACCGCATCAGCACTAAAAGGTCTATCGGCATTTCGCCGTTTCAAATGGTCTATGGGACTGATGTTGTTTTGCCTATAAACTTAGCGTTGCCAGTGATGAAATTATGGAAATATCAGAACGAAGAATCCAATCATATAACCAGGAGAATTAACCAGTTGATCGAGGTTCAACAGCATAGAGTGGAGGTTGATGAGAAAATGCAGAAGTACCAGGATGATATGAAAGCATTATTTGACCTCAAGGCAAAAGACAGAGAGTTCCTCCCAGGTGACTTAGTGTTAAGATGGGATAAGAGAAGGGAAGAAGCCATGAAGCATGGAAAATTTGATAACCTTTGGTATGGACCATTCAGGGTCTCGACTCCAGAAGGAAAAAATTCCTTTCTTCTGGAAAATATTGATGGAGAAGTTCTTAGTGCCCCGGTTAACGGGCGGTTTCTAAAGCACTACATGACGTAAAAAAAAAAAAAAAAAAAAAATTTGTAAATAAATAAATTTCATTATGAAGGTTTTGTACATATTTTTATTTTCGTTTCGAACATTTACTTTTAATTTTTGGTTTTCTTTCTTAAAATTCTCAACACCTTTCCAATAAGATTTGTGTTTGTTTTTACAAAATTCCAGCTGCAGATGAAACTAGCAGAGAAAAAATAATGTGCAGGTCAGTATTGGAAATACAACGACTTAAAACAGGTGATACATAAGAAAATTCATAGTCCATAAATAAAGTGAAAAGAAAAGATAGAGGTAAGCGTTCTCATCTTACAGGTCATGAAAGGCTTATTCAAGCGAACTAAGGTAACATTGTTCAAATTACAATATAAAGGTTATATAACAGGGTTATTTTTGGCTTCGTAATCTTCGAATAAATGAATTTGAAAGAATACTTCATACCTAAACACAATCAGTAATAATATTGGTCCCTAAATACCTTCGAAAACCAGTCTCGAACTGTTGTGACCTTTTTGTATATTAAGTCTTTGAATTGCTGCCTTGTTTTATGTCTATCGTCGGGCCTAACTTTTAGCGAGTCACTATCTTCCGAGTCCTTGTGAAGGGGTAAAAGTTTTTCGTTTTAAAATTCAGGGATTTCGAAACAGAGATTAATAAGAAAGTTGGTCTTCACAACTATTCGATCTTCTGCTAATGCTAAGGAATGTCATAACAACCCTAACTTTCCTGGGTTTTTCAACAGCGTCGAAAAATTCAAAGCTTGCTTGAACAGGATGTCCCTTAAATTTTTATTTACCTGTCTCCCTAAGAACAAAGGTCTTGTGAGGGTCAAAGGAAGATTGATGTCGAGTAATCAAAATGAGTTGACAGACCTCTGATACAAAATATTACACAGATCTCAGCCCTGATATAAACTGATTGCTCCCATCTTCGTGTTTTAAAAGTAAACTACAAGATAGGTGGTGAAAGGAAATTCAGAAATGATTGCCCCCACCTGGTCCAGGAAGACGATGAAAGGAAAATTCATAAATTATTGCACTCATCTTAGCGTTTAAATGCATAAATATTTTCCGAAGTGGTGAAAAGAAATTCAGCAAAAAGGGGTCAGACAACTTCACCGGGGTACTGAATAGGCTCGCTGGCATTGAAGCAATGTCTGAGAGATCTGTAAGGTTGTTATACATAAATACCAATCTACTCCGGTAACCAATGCTTTCTGAAAACATGATCATTTCCCCAAATTCCGACGGGACTTCCCTTTTTAAAATTATATAATATCGTTCTTTTGATGCAAGCTGAAAATCACAAGATCTGTTGAATATCCTAGGGTCGTTTCGACTGTCTTAAAGCATCCCCAAAGTTAGTAGTGAGAAAGGGAAAGTTGTGAAAGTGATTTCAGCCGTGTATGGAAAGAGTATCTGAGTTCGAAAAAACTTCTTGAAGTATAAAACGAAGCTTTTCCCTCCCTTCTATCTTTTTCCTTGATTTTTTCTATTGATTTTTGTGACTCCATTTACCCAATATTGGCACCTGGTATACTGTTCTTCCCGCCTCACAGGAAGGCGGGATCCCTAGTTGGAGCCTATGTTGGAGCCGCCCTTGTTTTCACCTTGCACGATTTTCAAGTTTTGATACTTGAAATCTAAAGATTGATTTCCTTTTTCCTTCCGAGATCTTAAGACTCTGAAATCTTGTCGCCTGGACAACAATGTTTTCTACTTTCAAAATAGATCCATTTTCACGAGTATGTTCGCTCTTTTGTTTCATTTCGGGGTCTCACAGGTCGGATACTTTAAACCTTGAGTTCACACGTTCCGAGTCACGAAGCGGCAAAATCGTTTTCAATTTCCGCCCAAGACATTAACTAGGGCAAATCTTGTGACTCATGAGTGGACGTTGTCGGGAGTTCGCATCTCGGCATTCGTCAAACCCAAGTTTTTGTCCTTACAACCCCGAGAGCCGAGAACAAGATAATTCTTGCGATAACCTTGGTCAAGGATTAAAGGTCAAAAAAACTAACCATGGTTAAATTTGGTTCTCGGCATTTCGCCACTCATCACTTTCTTTCATAAAGTTAAGGCGCCTAAAATCCTGACTCACAAGGTTGCGACATGATTATGGCAAGATTAATTAGTAACCTAATCTAAGATTTTCTTCCTATAATTTGAGCCTTAATTATCACTACATCGCGGTATCGCGACTCGGCATACCGTTCTCCCAAAAATTTGTCTTAAAAGTTCCGAGTCGCGATATAGTGAATAAATTAAGTATATAATTAAGGATGATCCAAATCACAATTACTATTGATTGAGCTGAAATCGGCACTCGCAGTCTCGCAAGTTGAAGAGTCAAAATGCAATAAGGAAATTCACGATGTTGCGAACGGCGAGAAAATTATTTACGTTGTGGAGATTCGAAAATTTAAAATAATGAGAAATATATCCCGCGCATCGAGGTTTGTGCATTTCCCAAGGTAGCTTATTTCTCTCCATACCCTGACTCCCTGTCAAGCCGCCGAACATTGATGACATTAATGAAGAATTAGGGTAAATCCACGAATAAATAAGATCGGATTTACGCAATAAATTTGTTTCTAATTGCGATTTGACAGAGTTAATTCGAATAGTATAGAGTTTTCAAATATATACGGGAGTTTCATTTTATTTAAACATTTCTCATAAGCGCACAGAGCTCGCCTTTCTATGAGAGAACTAATTTATGCATGTATACACAGGTCTATCACAGAAGAGAGAAAAAACAAACTTCAGCCATGGCTCCACGGAAAGCTACGAAGGCGAATGTCACGATCGCAGCGCAGGGTTCCGACACTGTATCTGATACTTCACCTCAAACTGGCGGCTCAATACCTAGATGGTCGTTCGTTTCAGATATCCTGCAATCTGAGTTGGTGAATTACTCAGACTCCGATGAGAATGATAATGAGAAGGATGACCTGAACACTAAATACAAGATAGTTGTTCAGTCTGGAATGCACCGGGTTGCAACCAGACCACGGTTGTTTCCATATTACGACATGATCCGATGGGCGTTGGACCACATAGACCTACCCACCAGAACTATCGTAAATGATCAACGGGCCACGGTCGGGACTTTTAGACCAGAGCATATCCAAACTATGTACAAGCTCCCAGCAACATCTGAATACACATATGACGCTGAATTCCTGGAGGGATTCAAAAAGAAGGAATGCACTGAGTTTGACAAAACCATGCCTGGTTTGATAAAAGAGTGGGTTTCGCGCTCTGCGAAATTCAGAGCAAATGACCAGGGCATCTATTCAATTGCTTCGTTAGAGCCACGGTATATGTATGTGGCGAAGATGACGTGCCGACTATTTGGAAAGGAGGATACAGCGCATTTCTACATTGCCTGGGTCACTGAATACCGAGAGCAGAAAGAAAGTGGAAGACCATCCTCTTTTTTCATGTTTGCATATATCATGGACACGATATGTTCTATGACTCTATTCCCTTTGATGAACTGGGCTTGGAGTCCAGCCCAAGAAAAGCCTGTACACGAGTATCACGACAAACTGTGGGAAGATAAAGCAAACAAATTTATTTATGAAGTTTTCAACTGGGTGATGGTGCCCCTGCACATCGCCATTTTTTTTCGTTCACCACCTCGCATCTCGGATAGCATTGCTGCAAATCTGAGTGGTATCGTGGACTGGTACGTAGAAGAAGAATTTTCCTATTTCAGAGTGTTCGGAGCTGTTGTTCCCCCTCTTGCGCTACCACTGTTCATCCGCGACAAGCTGGCATGTCGCGAGATTGCCCGACAAACAGTGATCGGCGGATTAAGTAAAGAGCTCAAAGCATCATCGAAGAAGGTATGGCCATTTTTCCACGTTCGGCTACATTCTTATTCCTTATTGGATTTTGGGCATGCCAAAGCCGAGGCTGCAACCTTGGAAGACTTAAGTTTGGTCTCTATTGAGTATAAAAAGCATGATCCTCAGAAAATTGTAAGAAACCATTTGGCAAATTATGGGCTGAAGAAGTTTGAACACGAATGTTCACCCTCAGATGATATTTTCTGAGGGGCGAGGTCTTATGGGGAAGTGCTAGTTCGAATCCGATCTTTAGCACCTGAAGACATGACCTATGTTTTGAAATTCCAAGAGAATAGACGAAGAAGCCTTCCCACTGTGTTGGGAGGTTTAGGTATTTTCGAGGAAAAAGGGAAGGATGTTGAAGGTTCTGAGGAGCAAATTCCTAACCCAGAAAAACACCAAGAAGGGGGGTCTGGGAAGAATCCCGAAGCAGAGGAAGAGACCAAGGAACATAGTCCAGAGGTGGAAGTTAAGAACGCGGACCCGCCAGAAACCCAGAATCCCGAAACTGAGATGAAGACCTCTGATCCTCCGAAGAAGTAGGACTCAGTCGTCACACCAGGAAAGGCAGCGAAACAGATCGGGGAACCCATCACTTCTGTCACCCCCTTGCAGTCAACGCAAGGGAATATAGAAGAGGGATGGATTTTCGGTGAGGAGCTAATGCCTATCAGAGCAGAAGAAATTCCCCCAAATGAGTTCTTCTTTGATAAAAAGAGAAAAGCAGTTGTGAAAAGGGAGTTCTACCAGGATGAGGGATAAACAGCTAAAAAAATCAAAGTGATGACAAATGGAAAGAATAAAAAGAGTGAGGAATTCGCCACAGAGATCGTGGGAACACTAGGAGCGTATGCGTCGGCAAATCAATTCTCGGTCGGGATATTGAAAAATCAGCTCAAAAGAAAGAATCTCATGATCAAGACACTCGAAGCCCGAGTAGCTTCGGCCGCAGAAAGCGCTAAGAGTCAGGCGAGTGGAGAAATAGAACTGGCCTGATTGGCTGATCAAAAGGAAATATAAGTCCTCAAAACCAAGTTGGAACAAGCGAATTCAGTGATCCGAGATGGTCGAACACAGGTAGGTCAGCACAGGAGTATGATCACAGGGTTGCAGACTCAGTTAGAGGTTGTTGAAAGCATAATGATCGATGTCGAGGGGTTCAAATCCCGAGCGATTGATATTCGGAGTAGGATCTCTTCTGTACAACAGAGTCTTCTAGACAAAGTGGGAGTGATTTGAGAAAATTGTCCGTTGGTGCATCGGATTTTCGAGAATCTGACTCTCAGAGAAAGGAACGCAGAGGCTGCTCGGGTCGCCTTTCAAGAGGCGGTGATAGCTACTAACAACAGATTTTCGTCGGGATATCCTGGACTCACTATCGCTGAACAAACTAGAGGTAACATTCTGTTAAAGGACTGGGAGCATAATATCGCTTTAATCAAGGAACAGGCCCAAAAAGTAACTAATTCATTAGAAGAAGCCTTCAATGCTATAGATGGTGAGTTGTTAGGAATGGAGAGTGGAGGTGAATCAGAGATGTTAAGGAAAATGAATGTAGATCAGATCTCCCTCGATCTGAAGGAGAAGAATGAGAGAGATTCAACGGATATCTCTAAGATGGACAGGGTAGACATGGCTCAAGTTGATAAACATTTAATTCAGTCGAGTGCACAACTCAGTGCCCTTGACATCATTGATGCACAAATGGGTGATAAACTTCCACAGTTAGCCCGAGAGTGCTATTTCACCGAGGCCAGCTGTCAAGCGAAGCCTTCACAGCTTGTATCCCAGTTTGTGGACAAATGTATCATATGCATCGAATCCACGCAAAGACAAGCACCTGGTGCCTTTTGAAAATGGAGTAGGAAAGATGGAGTGAATTCACTCCTCTCGTTTGTAACTGAATTTATGAAACCGTTGAGTTTCTAACTGATCTGCAAATTTGTATAAATAGATCACAAAAAGAAGAAGAAAAGTCTGGTCCTTTTGGTATTTATTGTAATAGAGTTTTTGCATTAAGAAGTTAATACAAGCAAATTCGAAGATTCTCGATTCTGTCCCGACTGTATTACAAGTTTGTTTTCTTTATGTTTCATGTTTCATTTCATTCCACTTCTCATAATTGATGTGTATCGCTATACTTTAGTACGACCACTACTATAGAGAAGGGATTTCACCTTTCTGTAATTGGTTATTGTCTTTCCTCTGCACCAGCTATCAGCGGGTGTAAGACCAATTTGCATTTACAGAATTACATGTTTATTTACACTATGTCAGTTATTTCCATACTAATATCTTCTTCTGTGTATGTGTGAGTTTTCTATTGACAGGAACCTTACGTATCTGCAGTTTAATTTTCTTCTTTCATCCTCATCTTTTTATTAAAAATAATATTGTTACGGGAAAGGGCCTTCTGTTTGCATTTCTATTTTATTTCTTAAAGTAAAAATCTCTCTTTCTAAAGACCAAATTGAAATAGTGTTAAAATATCTCCTTAAATCGTTTCCATACTGGTACTGTTCCTCAAATGACTGTCCCTGCAGTAACTCAACCTAATATTCAACCCGGACTATCCAATCAAACACATATTGCTTTAAATCTCTTTGATACAATCCTTAAAACTGCTAACACCTGAGAGGAACTAGAACGTTCATGGGTAGCCATTGAACAAGATATTACTACCCAGGAACAGTTGGAAGCTAGACGACAAGAACGTATAAATCCTCATTAGTTTCCTATACCAAAGGTTAGTGTAATATTTTATCAACCTTTATCATACTTTCGGATGCCTTGACACTGTACTTTTAAGCCTTAAGTACAGACTCAGGAACAACAGACTCAAACGTCGCCATTTGAAGCATGTTTTGGCTATTTTCCCAAATCTCCTTTAGATTTTATCTTTGGGAAGGATATTGCTATCGATGGTCAATATGACATTGATTGGGCAAAAAAGATCATTGAACAAATTCAGTCGATACATCAAGTGGTGCAAGAGCAGTTGGAAAAGAGTCAAGCCAAGTACAAAACGAGACATGACAAGCATCGTGTTGATCACAGTTTCCAAGTTGGAGATGAAGTTTGGATTTACATCAGTAAGGAGAGACTTAAAAGAGAAGGTAAAAAATTGAAACCGATTCGATATGGTCCTTTCAAGATTATCGACAAGATTGGTAACAATGCCTTTTGTTTAGATTTGCCTCCTTATATGAAAATGTATGCAGTTGTTAATGTTGAGAATTTGAAATTGTATGAGCCTCCACTGATTGATGATCATGGAGAGAATGTTCAGATTCCTTATATAGATGATTTTTCCCCAGAATGTCTTACAGAACTGCATGAATACACCATCCTTGACAGGAGAATGTGAACTTCAAAACGAGGAAATGTGGAGTATCTTCGAGTTGGTCTTAAAGGTACCAATCCAAGCAAAGCCAAGTGGATTGAGGTTGGAAGGGTGAGGGGACTATACCCTCATCTTCACATAGACTGAATATAGTCTTTTGGAGGTCCAAAAGCTTCCCAATGGGGAGGTGTGATCAGGGGATCAAATTTTGCTCAAAACTTCAAAGTGCTCGGAATCGCTTCAAATCGGATGAGAGCGTAGGCCTCATCGTTGTGAACCCAATGCAACTCATTTGGGTTCAAACAGACGTCGAGAGAAAGAGATATCGTGATCTGTTCGAATCGTCAAACAGGTAAAAAAAGGATGTTGATTGGGCAGTCTGTACAGGCTAACGTGGCAGGGACCGTACGATGATGTGATAGAGGTCGTACGTCTCTATCAACAACTGGTCGACAGTATTATTTATGTCACTCATAGTCGACCTGACATTTATTTTGTTTTTAGTGTGGTTTTTTGTTTTATGTAGGATCCTAGAGAAAGCCACTAGAAAGTTTCAAAATAATTGTTTGTTATCTCAAGGGTGTTAGATATAATAAATATGCATAAACATATATTTAAATCCAACTGGTCTAAACACCTATGTTAAGCATAATATTAAATCAATAAATTGGAATGTAAGAAAAGAGAGTGACAAGAGACAAGTGTTTACGTGGTAAAAACCCAATTTGAGGAAACATTCTTGAAATATGGTCTTATATTCTTCAGGTAAACTCTCCAATCTTATAGGGAAAGAGGACACTTAACCATATGGACGATGTGGCTTCAGGACCCATAGGATCTCGATTAAATATCAATAGCATAAACCACTCTCCACTCTCACTCTTAAAGGGCCTCCTTTACCTCTATTATATATGAGAGAGTGAAAGGAGAAAAATTCCCATGATACATGTGGGATAAACCATTTTTACAATATAAATATTTATTGAAGAATAAAATTACAAAATACCACTAGGCATTCATTAGAACATTCTAACATTCCCTCTTAATGATGACTAGAGGGCTAGAGTCACAGTTGGAGTTGTGTTAGATATCAATATGAGATATCACAAGTATAATGATGCCTCATTATATGTACAAATGTCTCATGATGATAAGTTATACAACAATAAATGTGGTTGATGCCTCATTGTGTGTACAAATGCCTCATGATAATAGACTATACAATGCTAACCGTAGCCACTAGACAAACATTACATGATGGATATAATCTTAATATGAAGACATAATTACATTACATTCCCTCTTAATGGCAACTTCAAACATCCTATAAAACTAGCGAAGATAGATGCAAACTTCGTCGATGTCAAGGATAACTTGCAAAGAGGAACAATGTAGAAAACCATCGATGATTTGTTGCCAGATCCTTCATGAGGTGCATGGAGAAGACACTTTTTATCGTCAAGAACCAATGCAACATGACCAACAACCAAGTCCCCGATAAGGTGCAAGGAGAATCCACCTGATACCATCAAGAACCAATGCAATTGCTAGCAATGAGAACATCAATATGTGAATGATGAAGTGTCAAGCAACTCAAAAATAGAGTAGTAATATGCATGAAGTCCCTTTTTGCAATTCCTAGAGCTGAAAATAATATTTTTCCACATATACTCGCCTTAACAGCTATACATCATGCATATACGCAGGTTGCACCATTACAACCCACGTACATCAAATTTTGTCCCAAAAATTAAAAAATGGTGTCGAGTTTCCATGTCACATCACAAGATCCATGATCCTTGACCTTCCATATACTTGAAACATTCTAAATCGGCCCTTCAGTTTCATTTGAAGGTTATAAATGGGCCATATCCAAGTCATGGAAAGAGGATAATAATTCAACTTTTGATGGCAAGGTTACTCTCAAGAAATTATTCACTTCATATTGAGTTTGCATCCCTTTGTCCTTTTAAGTCTGAACACATTGTTTAGCCCCCAAGCTCTTCCCTTTTTTATGGAGAACCTCAGTCTCTCTCTTATATGAGCTTGCCATTAGTGGAGGATTGAAATGGTGGAGGCCCAGCTGGAAGGGACTTAGTTTCTCAGTTTCGAGACATTTCGACATGGAAGTTTTTCATTCATACACTTATGTTGATCATATTTTAATATAAAAACTCTTTTCTCGTCCAATTAATGTCTTGAAAATATTTGACTTGTTATTCCATGGGCATGTTTGTTATGAATATTGATGGATTATGCTATTATATGTGCAAACTTTATATATTATCACCATATGCTTTCGTATCTTGGTTGTTGAGGACAAGTTGCAGGTATATAGCTTTGAGTCGAGTGCTCAACGATGGTATTCATCGAACGTCTGGACGAGGTAGGATCTTTATATTATCTTGTTATCATGTTTGTTTATATAGCATACTTGATATTAGAGTTGATTTATGTAGTCATTCTTTTTGTTGTGTTTTACCCCATGCCATACAGTGATTTTCCTCATAACATAATTGGAGATCATACTCGGGATTGAATCTTCTATTTCAGGGTTTGAAGTTTTTTTCTCCTTTGATTGCTCTCGGTTAGCTTGAGTTTCCTTATCGTATGATTTCTTGACATCCTATTTTCATTTTGAATCTGAGTTTCTTGGCCTTATCATTAACATGGCAGTGTTTTAATACATATACGTGGTTTTTCCCTTGACAGACGCATACATACATGAGTTGTCATTCTATAGGGTGCGTACATACGTGGATTTTTCTTAAACACACACGTACATCAATATTTTTTGATTGATTGTGGAGTTTGTAGTTTGTTGGGTGAATTTTGATAGTTGTTGAGTCTTCTTGGGTCTCTGTCATAACTGTTGAGTGCCTGCGGAGTGATAGGAAACATTTCTTTGGTTGAAGTTTTGGGTGGATTTTCTTTCTCGTCATATTTTTCATTGGTTGTCCTTGCATATTGGGCTGGGTGTTTGCTTTTTGGTATCCTTCTTGGTTTGTCTCTTTTTTCTTATAATAGGGTCTATATATCAAGTTGTTGTCCAGTCCTTGCATTTTCATTTCTTTATATTGAAAATACAAAAAAAATACATTTTTCATTTTGGCATTTTCTCTTTTGTGTTTTTTATTATTGACCTTGATACATGTATAGAAAGATTGCATCTTATTGAAATTGCAGAGTTGAATTAAAAGTTGCATTTGTGAAAAGCTTATCATTTTTTGAGAATTGAAGTTTAGGACTTAGCTTTACGTTCATATTCATTTCTTTTATTTGTTGAGTCATAACATCATCAGTTTCATGACCACATTTTTTGAGTAAACAAAGCCATTAAAAGTAATGTTGATTAATTTAAAATTGATTAGAAATTATTTTATTTTTCAGGGTACACAAACTAGCTTAAGGTATAGAGCCTTGGAATAGGATTTTGTGAGTAAACTTATCCAAGGAGTAAACTTATCCAAGGCTATTAAACTCAACATATATGTCTGACTAAAGGAGTGGTGAAAACCATTGTATAATTGGTGACGTCAGAAGGCTCTGCTCACACCGGAGTTAAGCACGAGGTCACACAAAGTTGGTTGCAGTGATATCCCTCTAATACCTTCTTAGCGTTAGAGCTATTTTTGGGGATCTATTCATATATGGGGGTATTACTAGTACCTTTACCTCCGTGAGAGGCGGTTCTTTCAAGATTATGGGCTTTGTTACCCTTTCCATATGGTGGACCAAACTTACGATTCTTTGTCTCTGCATTGGTTATATCGTGGTGGCTTTAGTTGCTTGACATAGGAAGCCACATAGGTTACTTGCAGGGATTATTTTGCAGGTACCCTAAGTTAGATAAGGTTCGGATAACACACATCCTTTATGGAGGATTACCTCTCCGGGGGAATCTGACTGACTACATTGCTAAGCCCATGAGGACCCTTATAACTGATTTTGATACCTCTGATATTTTGAAGGGAGTCGCAGGTACCTCTTGGGCAAGGCATACTTACTCTAGTGAGGGAAGCCCCTTTTCAACCACTATATCATGTTTGTGTACATTGGCCTTTTTTATTTACTTTGGTGTGCTCTCTAATTATTAGTTGGCCTTAGGATTTTGTATTGCGTCATGAGTTTTCATTGCTATGGTTAGTGGAGCCCCCGTGACTCCCTCAGTTAACGCTACCCAACCCATGGTATTTTCTCATTCCATGGGGAAAAATCCTTTTTTGTTTCTGAGTGGTACGTTGAATCATGATACTCAGCTAATACATTGGGCCTTTAATAATTTTTCTCATGGTATGATAGACATGTCTTTGCACTTTCCATCCTTTGTCTCGTCACATTATTTGAATCCTAGTTTTTGGTTTGGAGGCATGATGCCTCCTTATTCTCCCTTTTTGTTTAGTGGGAGTCATATCCCTTAGCCAACTCTTACAGTAGGAGGTTGGAATATTCCTTCCTATGGATCCAATCCTCGCTTCACTTTTCCAGGAACAAGTTCTCAAATGGGCATTCATTCTACTTATTATATCTCGTCCATCTATCCTTCTTCCACTATGTTGGTTCCTACGAACAATTTTCCCATAGAGGACCTTTGTTTGTCCTCTGATGTTTCATTCGAGAGGAGTCAGTTTTATAGTATGGGCAACCCCCTTCATGAAGTTCCTTCATCTGGGGGAAACATATATCCTCACCTAAGTAACCCTTTTCATGTTGATTTCTCTTCGCAAGCGGCTTCCTCGGTGACAATGCCCTTACAACCCTTTATGAATTAGTTTGTAGGAGGATATTATCCTGTCGAATAGGGCCATGGTTTCTAGAGAGAAAAAAAAAACCTATGGATACACCAGGATTTACAATGTAGGCATATCAATAACCATTTAAAAGTATCCTACTTCTCTAACTACCCCAAAAATACCCCAGACTTATGCAAGAAAAGTAAAATGAGATGGATACGGTAATTGTACCTTTACTCTGCGTCCAGTGTAGATCCTTCTACGCTTGATATTTCCGCTGACTGCAAACCTCCTCTGAAGGTCGACCTGCATTCAAAGATAGATAAACAAATAAATACAAGCATACATTTCATACATAAATAAGGGTTAGATGTTAGAACGAAAACATAAAAAAAATGTAAACATTCGACACATCATGTTATTGGGACAGGAAAAGTACTTATTTTATTGATATTACAATGATTACTTACAACCAAAGTCAGCTACTACTCCTCAAACCTACTTCGGTCTCCTCTTCACCAAGCTCCAAGTCCACCTCCATGTATCTTTCTCCTCTCGCACTTCTTGGGAAATGGAATGGGTTCTTATGGAGGAAAAAGGGAAAAATGAGGAAAGCAAGAAAGTCTCTCAACAAGGTTGCAAATGCTTGGGGAAAGGAGGGGATGTGAAATGGGCAGAGTTTCATTGTTCTTATGCTTAGATGTGGAATGATACCCCAACACCTCCTTTTATATGGAAAAAGGATGGTTATTCGGTTGGGTGATGACTATAGGTGGTAGATTATTTGGGAAACTACCCAATAGCATGTAATCTCAACGAATTCCTTGCAACTTTTGCAAGTAGACATGGGTTGTAGTGGTGCATCTAGCGTACATATGCATGTTATATTGGTGTAGAAAGCCTATGTATGTGGTAAGTAATGGTGCAGGGCACGTACATCTTCAAAAAATGAGTTTTTAAAAGAGTTGCTTAGTGATGGCTTGGAAAAATTTGCATGTAAGAGGTCCAAATGTCAGGTATGCATATGTGGATCAAATTAGGGTTATAAAATATGCCCCCTAATGTGTGAGGTCATAATAGAATCTAATGGCCAAAATGCATTACAAAATATTCATCAATGTACAAAGTGAGTGAGCCCGGGACCAGAATTCAGGAGGTGCCATCTGCAAAAATAACAATTGTCTCTCTGAGGCAAGAATACCCATGTTCGGGATGAAATAAATCATGGATTCTAATAAAGTACATTGCAGATTCATTTCATATAAATATATTTCAAGATACCAGATATATAAAATATGCAGAACAGAAACGAAATGCTAGAAATAATAGAATAACAGTAAAATATCCAGCATAATCTTCACAATACACAGAAATGATTTACGAAATAGCAACAGAAATAGCATTTTGAATCAGATAGCAATGTTCACAGGCCTCTTCGAGGGGGAAACCTCCAATCGAGCAGCGCTCTATTACAATAATATCCAATCTAGGGTTCTCATACCCTCGACTCCTATTTATACTAAAAAGAAGCATCTAGAGGAAGATC
>ML782721.1:8804-33162 GCA_009831015.1 Picea engelmannii
TGCAAGTGAATCTTAATGTGTGTTGTCTTTTGATGCTCCACTGGTTGTGAGAAATGTGTATGACACTCTAATTATCACACCAAAGGTTAGTAGGATGATCATGTTGAATGCCAAACTCTTTCATTAGCTTTTGAAGCCAAAGAAATTCTCAACTAGCAAGAACTACAACATGATAGTCAACTTTTGTAGAAGATAATCAAATTGTTGATTGTTTCTTGCAATACCAGGCAATAGGAGTGGAGCCAAGGTGATAGACAACTAGATGTGGACTTTCAATCATCAATTTAACCAACCCTATGAGAGTCACTAAAACCCATAAGACAAGAAGCACTAGAGGTGTACTGAATGCCAAAGTTGACAGTAACCTGAATGTACCTCAACATGTTCTTCATTGCGTTCCAATGATTCTCATGAGGATCTTGAGAGAATCGATAGGCGAATCCAAATACAAAAGAAATGTTAAGACATGTATGAGTCGAATACAATATAATCCCAACCAATTGCTGATACAGTGAAGGATTAACAAACGGTGAAGAGAAACTCACAGAAACAATAACACCTAACTAAAATAGAGTAGGTGTAGGCTTGCAATCAGCCATGCCAAAGAACCAAAGTAAATCAAGTGCACACTTTTGTTGAAAAATGGAGATCCCTTCTAAAGATTGAATAACCTACCAAGAAAATAATGCAGAAAACATATATCTATCATCTCAAACTATTCCATCAATGTTTGCTAAACACTCTTAATCATGGATAAAGAAATCTCTGTGAGAATTAAGGTGTCCACATATAAAACCAGAATCAAGAAATCAGTGCCTCGCCTTCGAGTGTAAACCACATGATCGAAATACAAAGATTGAACCTTGAATTAATCATAAACTATCCATCTTCCCATACCAATCTCAAGGAGCTTGTTTGAGACTATATAATGAACGTCGAAGCCTGCAAACAAGAGAATAATCCTACACAAAACTAGGAGGCTTCCATGCATATTTCCTCATGTAAATCACCATGCAAAAAAATGATCTTCACATCCATCTAGTATATTAACCAACCTTGAGAGGCAACAAGAGAAAACACAAGTCATATGGAATTCATCTTAGCAACAATGGCAAAGGTCTTGGAATAATCAATCCCTTCAAGTTGTGAAAATCCATTGGCCACAAAATGTGCCTTATGCTTGTCAACAAAGCCCTCTATTGGATATTTGGTTTTGTAGATCCATTTACAATGAACTAGCTTTTCATCCCTTAGGAAGAGGAATGAGATTTCATGTGTGATTCTTCAATAAGGAGGAATACTTCTTTGTCATGGTAGAATCCCATTCGAGTATCCCAACAACATCAGAAAATTATTGTGGATAATTTGAAATGGCATGACTCAAAAAAGAGATACCAGTTGTTTGTGATGGAGTATGGTCATGATCATAGGAAAAATAATGAAAATAAGTTGGCTCATAGCCATACTTGTTAGTTCTCTTTCACTCACAAAATATCCTCCTCAAATTATGTCTTGATGAAGTTGTTATTATTCAAGATGATCATGTTCTGTTGGTGATGATGGTAGATTTTCCTCTCGTTAATTTTCATATTCAACGATGCGATTTGCAAAAAAATATTTTTCATCATATTCTTGTTCTGCAAAAACAAATTGTTAGCATGATCTGCACCATCATAAACATTACAATCTATGGGAGGAGTAGGAGACAATGTGGGGTTGAATCTCTCATCAAAATGGAAAACCATTTGGGACAAGACATCTTTAGAAATATGACAATATAACCTATATGCCTTCATATCCTCATAATAACCAACAAATATTAGTGGTTGACTATTCTTCTCCATAGCTTTGTGCTTCTCACATATAATTAAGGCCCACACTGGACTACCAAATACCCTAAACATAGATACATCATGCTTAACATCGGTCTTGTTATCACACAAATTGTAGCTCGGGAAAATCCCAACCCAAGTCACAAAGGTGAGACAACTACGAGACTACCTACCCACTGTTACCCTAGATAAACACTCCCCTCACTTTAGTGATGATGAAATCACCACAAGGGGGGAATCTCAGTGACCCTAGGGGGATTGAGACGGAAAGTGAGATGATGATGAATGATCACCCCTATAGGTAAAAATTTAAGAGGAAGAAAGACTTGAAGATGAGTCTTGTGAGAGGGAAAATGGTTTCCAAGTGTTGAATACCTGCAAAACAATGTTAGCCTTGCCTAGAACAAGACAAACAATGATAAAAATAGCCTTTAATCAAAGGGGATCAAGAAAGAATACTTGCTGTCCCAAATTGCAGCAATATATGAATTTATAAATCAACAACAAATGATATCAATAACCACAAATCTAACCACCAAAATCAAGTATAAGATGATGGAAACAAAGCTAGCAATAACTAGTTAAACTTCCAATTAATGAAGCAAGACTTTGGTGATGTTTGAAGGGGTGTTATATGATGTTATCAACAAGTTTTTATGACAACCAAATGGATGTAGCAAAAAATTTCTACAACAATAAATTCTAACCACATAAATCAACAAGTAAACCACCCAAAAATTAGCCAATAACTAGTAGAACAATCATCAAGGTTTACAAGTGAATTTCAACGATAGAATAATGAATAAAGATCGAAAGAAGATGAGTTTTACTGCATCCCTAATGGTTGTATCATTATTTTTTAACAAAAAAGAGAATTATTTGGCTAAATAAAACACCCTTAGGGAACAAGGAAACTTATAGCATATAGAATCAATTCCAACTCAGACAAAGCAATATCTCAACATTTCATGTATACCAATGCAATGATTTTATATCTCCAATGCAAGTTAGACTAGTGCTTAATCAATTGGGAAATGGAGTCTCTTGTGTAAAATCTAGGTTTATTACTTCTCTAGGGGTGTAATCCTTTTTACTCCCTAAAGCAAACAAACCTAGCAAGGTAAATCTACTAGGGTGTAAGCCCTTTTACTCATTATAGAAACCTTTGCAAAGTAGCTTATTCAATGGAAAAAAAGTAGACTTGATGGAGGGTGTATTCCCTTATACTCCTCCAAGTTTTTAAACAAATTAAAGCTTGAAACAAGAAGAAACAATACAATAGATGCAAAAATTCCTTACCAATTTCAAGAATAGCATGAAGAAACCCTTCTTTATCAAGAATATTCCACCAAAAATACCAAGAACAAGCATCCAAGAGATAACACCTTGATTTTCTTCACCAATAGACAAGTACTAGCATCACAAAGAGAGATTCAAGAGAGATAGAGAAAAATTCCCAAGTAGGGACAAAATTTCATCTATGAAATATGTAATTCTCAATTGAGTTATGATCAAAATGAAAAATGACAAGACCTTTATTTATACAAGGTCTTGTAAAACCAATTTTTCCACTTACCTAAAGTCAACCACAAATTAGGGAGGCCAAACTCCTGTATTTTCCATTTACAACTTAAAATTCAAAATTACATAAAGAAAATCCCCTTTTAGGGATGACATCATGCCCTAAAGGGTGACGTAAGGCCTCTAGGAGAGACATTTTGCCTCCCAAGTGAAGTCGATGGGCCTATGAAGGCATCATGTCTAGTCATCAAGTGGTATATTGCAATGCAAGTGTCTCTCTCTCCATCAAACCATGTCACATCACCATCAACCATGAGATCCCCATCGAAAACCCTAATCCCATGTGACGTCTAGGGCCTAGGAGATGATGTCTTGGGCCTCCAAAGGCAAACATTTGGGTGCAAGGGGATGGAATGTTATCTCCTCATGGTCTCTATGTGCCTCCAAAAGAAACATTCCCTCTCCCATGTGTCCAAAGAGAACGGGTGCATCATCCAACCTGTGGGATTCATGCCCCAATGAAGGTCCAAGTGACCTTGTGCCTTCATGAAAAGACTTCCATCCAGAAAATCCCTGCAAAGATAAATATATTCTCCCTCCAAGGGTCCACAAGTTACACATATCATTCCAATTAAGCCATATATAATAAAAGAACCACCCAAACATGTGCACCTAATCCCCCCTTTTCAAAATAAGAAAATGTTCAAAGACCTTATATAACTTGCCAAATTTAAGTATGGGAGGGTTGTCATGGTGACCTATTGGGTAGATAATTCCCCAAGTAAAGGAGTGTTTCCCAAAAATACCCTTTCTAAGTCATGTAAGAGAGTGTGAAGTGGATGGGGGTGTAACTTTTGGGCACGGGGTTTCTTGACATACAAGGGCTCATATCGTCTCATTTATGGGCGCCTTTGTTGAGGGTGCACTTGCTCTTGAGTTACCAACTATTTGTGTGCCACCTTTTTACAAACCCCCTTTTTCCATATTTCCAATCCCTGCTTTCATTTATAATTTTCAATTTGAGGGTCCCCCTTTTAGGGTTTCCAAGATTTAGCATTAATTTGGGACTAGGGTGAGCACCAAGTAAGTAGAGCTCAAGTTGGACCAGATTTTGATGGTCCTTATTTGTTGTGTTTAATTTCTTTTCATCATTAGTTTCTTATTATTTTATAACAGTTACAATCTACCTGTAGGTCGTTAACCACTCTTCCCATGAAATGAGGTACAAGCCCTTCTTGGGTCAATAATGCCCAAAAACCCAAAAGATAAGGAAACAAAGGGAAATGAGTGTGGAAAATGGTGAGTATGAACGAGAGCGATACACTGATTCTTCAAGGAGACCCCCCAATACCAACCGTATCCCCGAGGGTGATCCACTTTCTAGGACGACATGTCAACCACCAAGGTGAAATGAGGCAAAAGGCATAATTCAAAGAAAATGTTTTCAAAATCAAGAAAGGACCTTTTGCAACATCTTCAAATGCTTCATTTATTAAAATGAAACTTACGACAACACTAGACTTGTTATCTCATGGAGCAAGAACTGTCATCCTCTGTGATCCAAGCTAGGTGTGGTGAACTCTACTGCCATCAAATAGATGGTGATGTGAGGTGAGTGAAGGGCTCTGCTTGCTGATTTACCTCTCACTACTCCATGTTTGCAACATGGGGGGCTCTAGACATCATCTCCTTAGTTATCCCTAGAAATTGGGGATAATAGGTCCAATTTTCCTATGGAGACATATGCAAAACTGCTTTATGAGGCATCTAATTCTGAATTTAATTGGCACAATTCACTGTGTCAACCCAGAAAGAAAGTGCAATGTTCTTGGACTAAATAATGCAAATTTCCATCTCTTTTTAGTGTCTAGTTCTTTCTTTCAACAATTCCATTTTGCTAAGGGGTGTAGGGAACATAGTGTTGATGCCAAATGCCATGTTCTTTACAAAAATCCTTGAATTCTTGATTGACATACTCCCCCCATTATTAATGCATAGTTTCTTGATAGAAAGAGATGATTTCTTCTCAACAAAAGCCTTGAAGGTTTTAAAAGTAGCAAACACCTCACTCTTGTACTTAAAAAAGTTCACCCAAGAATGGTGTGAGAAGTCATCAATAAAAGTGAGTGCATACTTAACCCCTTAAAATGAACGAGTCGGAAATGACATGAGCTCACCATGTACCAATTCAAAAGGTGTGGTAGCACACAACACCTTACCTTTAGGAAAAAGATCTTGATGTTGTTTTCCCAGAACACAACCTAGAAAAACTCCATTAGTGCAAGAACATTTAGGAAGAGCAAGCACTATTTTTTTTTTGTTGAACTACTGCAAATACCTATAGTTTATATGTCCAAATATTTCATGCCAAAGTATACTAAAAGAATCAACACATGCAATCAAAGAAGAAACTGAGAAAGGCTTAAAATAAGAAAACATGTACACTCAGGAACTATGATAAACTCTTCCAGAAGCAACAATGATGTCTAGATTCTATAGTTCTTGAATGAATACATCATTAGGAGAAAAATCTAATGTTTTCCCATCACTAGAATGATATATCTGATGAATAGAGAGTAGAATGGTAGATATGTTAGGAATAATGAAAACATCATTGATGCACCATCAACTAACTGCACGGTGCATGATCCCAAAACATCAAATTGTGTAGAATCTCCACCTACAATTTGTGAAATTCTACAATCAGATGTAGAAGGAATCAACTCACGACAATAAGTCATATGGTGTGATGCACCATAATCAATATCCAATTGTCTAAAGATGCATATTAATCTTGAGCAGATAAAGCATTCCATTTACTAGATGAAGTTTTAGGCACTTAAATTTATGTTGTTGCATGGATTCATTCAAAGCTTCTATTTTTAGCCAACATTTGGATTCATCATGCACAAGTACACCACAAAAACTATAGGTTTCGCTTGACTTCTTTTTCATTGTCTTGGAGGAAGACTCACCAAACATGGAAGATGGAGAAACATATTTGTTTTTTCTATTGAGGCTTGGTTGGAGACCTACCAACTTGAGTATAATATTTCTTTTGTTTATACCAAGTTTTGTGCTTACCATTGGAGGTATGATCCATACAACTCTAATTCTTAAATCCAGAAAGAGCATCTAATTGCATAATCTTAGACTATTCCCTCAGAAGATGCTCACATAAAAGCTCAAAAGTGGGAATTTTAAACTCATCTCCAAGTGCATCCATAGTGGAGTAAATCATAGAATAAATAGCTAAAAGGATCTTTTATCTTGGATAGAATCAAGAAAATGTACTCATCATTTTTTTTTTCTTTTCCACACCCTTCCATTTGTGCGAACAATAACTTGAATTTCACAAGATAATATTTAAAGGACGCATGCTCATCAGGTACAAGAAATGACAATTATGCTTCCAACTATAATGCTCGATCATTGAAGTTACCAAATAAAGAAGTCAACTTGTCCCAACTTTATTTTGGAGCTTTACATTCACCATATGAAACAACAAACTATCTCAAACATGCAAGCCAATCAAACCCATAGCTTCATCAAGTTTGTTTCGATAGGAAAATATCTCGATTTCCTTGGTAAACACTAGTTGAGCCTCAATTGACAATTGCCAAATCCCTTTATATCACAACAACTATTGCATATTGAGTTTCCATGTGTGATAATTATGGGGACTTAGGAGCTCAACATTCCTTGATTCTGCGATTTTATCAATAGAGACTACAAAAAAAACAAAAACACTAGATCTATGTTTGTAATGTGTAAATTATGTTAGATGTGTAAATCTGAGTGTGGATGAGAAGATCAAATATTTGATCTTACAGATCTAAGGTTTGTGTAATTATATTTGAGTGTTGGCAGGGTCCAACAAAGAGAAAAAAGCCACAATCAAAATTTATGAATTTATTTGAATATTTTCTACAATGGTCGATTTAGAGATGTAGGAGAGAATTGTGTGAAAAAGTGCAACTCATCCTCGAACATTGGGAAATGAGATGGTTGTGATTGAAGACATCACACAAATAGCATGCTAAATTTTATAAAAAAATCCATCAACATGTTCTCAAAACACTCCTCATGTCAGATCATATCATAAGCACACAACCATAAATTGTCTCAGAAATAAAGAGATACTATGATTTGGAGATTCAAATTTATACAAGCCTACTTCTAAAATTCTTTAGCAAGATTTCATATGATAGTGACTTAGGAATCCAACCACAAAGTTAAATGGATATCAAATAAATATATTTACTTTTAAATGCTATCCAAACGAGTAATATTCCTAGGAAAATATCCAAATGGTAATATTAAAGCATCGCAGTTGGATACCTGATGACATAACAATGCCTTGAACCAACAAATATGCACAAAATTGATATAAGTTGTGGAACATCACTTAAATAATACAAACCTAATGATATGGATCAATCCATGAAGTAGAGTAGATGAGATCTAAAAAGATATGTGCAAACACTCCCATACAATTTGCGATACCAGATCTTGTCTTCCTCACAATATCTCTAAAAATAATGAGAAGGGGTTTGCAGAGAAAGCTATGATACCATGAAGATGTTTAAAAGAACATCCCATGAATATAAACTACTTCAAAACCAAAAAAAAACTTCTACAAGAGAGAATGGAATTAATCTATTAGATTTGTTGTATATCAAATACAAGAGAATGTATACTATATATAACAATGGAAGAGACCCATTGTTAGTAAAATATATTTGTCACAACTATGCAGATAAGGATGCCTACATAAGCTTACAACTAATAGTAGTTGGTTGCATTGGAAAAGAACACTGACATGCTTAGCCACATTTTAACATGTGTATTACATAACATTATTTGAGTGTTATATTCTAGCATTCCTAAGATTCAAATATCTTGAACCTCTACCCATTTCTATGTCTCACTACTGACCTCTTTCTCTTAAAGTTTAATACATAGGATTAAGATAACATTGATTAGAAAAAAAACTTGGCATCTCGTGTCCTTAACAACCCTAGTTTTCTCTTAAGGTTTAGTGTAGGGATAAAATAACGTTCATGAGAAAAGAAACTACGTATCTCATGTCCACAACAACCCCAATTTACTCTTCTAAGTAAAATTTCATTCTCCTATGGGATTTGTAGGGATGTGGCTCCTCTTCCTAAGGCATGAAGAGTTTATCACAAGATAACATCCTACACCTAATTCTACACCAACCATTGATTTCAATCCAAAGTGTTAAATAACACCTCATGGGAATGACAATGATCTCTAATTTTAAATTAAATGAGCTAAGTTAGAAATTGACATTATTTTCCTCTTCTAAAATGAAAAACAACTTTGTATCTCATGTAATTAACAACCTAGTTTGCTTATGTAGGACCATCCTTGGGCTCGAGCAATCCACATCACCCAAAAATAATTCTATTATGCAAATAACTAATAAGTTGAATAATGACTGTGCTAGTGGTATTTTATAGCACAAGTTGTAGGTTGGGAAAATGCCAACCCAACCATAAAAGCAAGTGCTAAAACTAGGAAATCCTACACCTAATGCCACCTCGATGTAGGCCCCTCACTTCAAGGGTGACTAGGTCACTCTAGGGAGGCGATCCTGGTGACCCTAGGGGGAATGAGATGTAGATGGATGGATGATGAAAGTGGAACCCCTAGAAGTCAAATATAAGTGGAATGAGAAGTGGAAAGAGATGCCTTTTAATTCAAGTGATTGTTTCCCCAAAGGTGAATTACTTCTCCAGATGATTGTACCTTCCCGAGACACAAATAACGACACCTTGCAATGATATATGTTAGTATGGATCAACAAGTTAGGATTTTTGTCCCTAATTTTCTACAACATTTAACAATTTATATTAGCAAATAAAGAATTCTGAATCAGCATGTAAAAGCATAAGATCAATCAATGATACTATCAATGAATTAGGCAATCAATTATGACTTAGATATGGCACTTTGAGGCTGAATAAAACAAGCTTCTATAACATGTATTTTATGTAGAAAATGTCAGCCTTATGTATGTAGGATTCAATGGAATTCAGAAAAAAAATCAACCACATAAAAGTGCCAAGAACTAGCCCAAAAATTTTGCCCTAATTAGTAGACTAGGTGACTGAAGTTAGAGAGAATTCTTAGGGTTAGTTTGTGAGATAAGAGGGAGTTAGCAGCTAAGGTTATGCAACCCTAATGGTTGTAGGTTAAATTTTGTAACAACAATTAAAGTAGTGGGAGAGAGGGGATTCCCTAGTAGGGGAAGAGCCCTCTCAATGTGGCAAACCAACTTCAAGCAAGAGATCTTTCAAAAGACAAAATTTCACGTTTACCAAGGCAATGATTTTATATCTCCAATGCAAAAAAGAAATGACTAGTGCCTTTAAATATTGGGTTAATGGAGTCAAGTACATGAACTAGAGATGCTACTTCCTTAGGGGTGTAAATCCTATTACTTCCCAAGGCAAGTTTATCTAGTTAGGGTTTGATAATGAGGGGTGCAAATCCTATCACTTCCTCAAACAAACCTTTGCAACATCAATGCAATTCAAGCAATAAATGATGGAGACTAGAGTGGGGGTGTAAATAATCTTACTTCCCACTTATCTCCTAGCACAACAATCCTTGACTTGAAAAAATGATAGGATAAGAGTAGAAGACCATACCAAAATCAAGAAAGATGCTAAGACAATCCACCATAAAAGCTAGAAACCATTCATACAAGGCTAGCACCTCACTCCTCCATCAACCATTCATCAATATAGCCATAAAAAAAGTCAACAAGAGACAAAATAAGCCAAGTGTAGTGAAAATTTCAAATCAAGTCTTCTCACAAGAGGGAGAGTTATGTCCAAATAAGATGTTGTGATCTCTTATTTATACAAAATGTCACCAAGGTGACTTGTCCATATATTAAGGGGTAAACCACAAGACTAGGGGTCAACAACCCTAATCTTTCCTCCTTTAAAAAAGTAATATTAAACAATTCATTTAAAATTTCTCTTTTGCACAAATAAAACCCTAATTTGCATGGACGTCACCCCTTTAGGGGACGTTTTGTTGCTTGGGACAAAACGTTGGTGTTGGAGAAGCTATGGTAGGCCTTCAAATGCCACATGTCAAGCATCTATGCAATATCCTCATGGACAAGGCCTCATCCTCCTCAAAACGTCCATGTGTCAATGAGTGGTAACACCACCACCAAACGCTAGCCCCCAAGTATGACGTCAAACTAAAAAATAAGACGTTTTTCCCTTCCTAAGAAAAACGTTTGACATGTGAGGGATGGGCTAGGTCTTCCACATCATCTTCTAGGTCTTCAATCCTTCATCTCCATGATCCGACATGTGGACCCTTGGCATCCAACCTGTGGGCTTGCATCCCCATGGAAGCCCAAGCTAGGCTTGTTCTCCCAAAACTTTCCACCAACTAGGTCCTGCAAAGACAAATGAGCACGCCCTCCAAGGATCTCAAGTCGGAACATCATGATAAGTGAATCCAATCAATAAATGAGCCACCTAAGCATGTGCATCAAAGATCACTATATCAAACAATTAATTGCTCAACAACACTATTTGACTTGTCAAGCTTGAATATGGGAGGGTTGGCGAGGTGTCCTATTGGGTATATCTTTCCCTAGGTCAAGGAGAGTTTCCAAGAGATCCCTCTCTAAGCCATGTAAAGTGGGTGAAGTGGTTGGGGTCAAGACTCAATGGGGATAGGGCTCATGACATACAAGGAGTCGTAGTGTCTCATTCATGGTTGCCTTTGTAGAGGGTGTGTGGTACCTTTGTCCTCAATGCACTTTTTCCAAGCCCATTATTTCCCATTATTTTATTCTTTCATAATTTTAAGGAAAGGTTGAAGGTCACTGCGCTGGCGTGGTGTGTCAATAATGGAAATGTCACCCACAAAGACCTAGTGGAAATGAGAAGGTTGGCTCGTGATGAGACCCACTTTCTCTCGATCATGAAACTGAGAGTCATTACCTTGGTTTGGTGACCATATGATGGCAATGTCATACCACTAGATATTCATGGAGGTGATAGGTCAACTCGTGATGAGACCTCCTATCCTTCAACTAACCCTTTAAACATTCTTTATTATATTGTGGGCCCCCTTTAGTCAAAGATAAGTGTTTCACTGCTTTCTTGGGTGATCCCTGGGCAAAGCATATAGAAGGTTCATACAAGGCTTTTATATTTTACCCAACATCAAACCCTTTGGGCCTTTAGACCCTTCTTCCCATAGAATGAGGGACAACCCCTTGTTGGGTCAATACACCCTAAAATCCCAAGAGATAAGGAAATGGAAGGGAACAATGATGGAAAATGGTAAGTATGGTTGGGAATGGTACGATGGCTCTTTAAGGGAGTTCCTAGTAGCAAACCCATCCCCAAGTAAAACCACTTACTAGGGAATAATGTTAACCACCGATGTGAAGCATGGAAAAAGGCATAATGTCCAAGCATATATCATGAAATCTAGAGCAATATAAGATACAACATACTAAAATGGCTTAAATATTGAAATGATGCTCACCATAATATTGACTTGTACCTCATGGATCAAGGCCCACATCCTTCTAGAAGCCAACTGATGTGGTGGATGCCATCTACAAATCTGTGACCATTTGTGGTGGTGAGAGGGGTTTCCAACTGTGCAAAAGGGTACTATTGGCCATGTAGTCTTCTCGACACTCCATATCTGCAACCTGAGGGACTCTAGACATAATCTCCTTATTTATCCACAAAATGGGGATAACATGGTCCATTTTATTTAGTTAGTGTGTTGTAAATTTAAATTGTTGATTACTTCTGCAACTACTCTTGTGTATGTTGAAGCTCGTGCTGAAACCCGTGTTGAAACTCATGCTGAATATGGATTTCATTGAAAATTGAATTTCCTCCTACGAAAATGTTGTTACATCACTTGTTGACTTTCCACGCGGACAACAAAATGTGTTGAGTCTCAGCTATGGTTAGGTCCAGGATTTGACGCTAAAAAGGGAGACTGTTAACATCAAGAAGAAGGCAAACAATCTGAAGCCAAAGGAAGTTTGGCTAACTACTCATTCTTGGCATGGAAGGCGAATCGATTCAGAGGTGAAGGGAAGAGTTTTAAAAATAAATGGAATGCGATTTTGAAAGGGTTGGTGAACCACGAAGTAAGAAAATCATGGAAGGTAGAATGGAGAGAAATATTCCAGGTTGGGCAAGCATGCAAGAAGGGAAAAACAAAAACCCAAACCATACACGTATACTATTACCTTCTGGATGACTTCGTAGTGGTTTTTAGCCACGCAAGCACAATTTGTGGCTGTCTCTTAGCCCATACATGATGTAATATAGAAAAATCCATTATCTGCATTGAATCAATAAACAAATGGTGTTGAAATTCATGGGTTTTCTGGTGTTTTAGTTTCCATTTGATTTCCTTATTATTTGGAAAAAGTATTTATGTTTTGCTTTTCCACTGTGTATTCTGTAGCAGGGTGTGTGTTGTAACTATTTGTGTGTTTCAGCGAGCCTCCCTATATCAGTTGGTATAAGAGCCCGATTCTGCTCTGGGATTGGCACCAGTCTGCTTCTGTGAGACAAGGTACAAAATACATGTTCGTGGTAGTCGCTCAACAAGAGTACTGAAGGATAAGTTGGGTTATAGAACCAGTGTGAGGTATATGGATGTTGGTAAGACACATACAATTTGGAGGAATGTTGTCGCGAAGGAGAGCAACAGGAAGAGGGGGTGCATGAAATCGAGAACTAAAAGATTTGAGAAGAAGAATAGAGGAATTGGAGAATCGTAGGAATGGAGATGGTGAAGTATGCTTAGAACCAAAAGAAGAAATTGAAGACGAACATGATGGTGATGAAAGAGACCCAACAGTTAGGTTGATTTCGTATTTGAGTAACAAGGGTAGTGCAAAGGTTGAGGTTTCCTGTTATGGCGGTAGTATGAGAGTTGATATTCTCATTGAATGGATTGGAGAACCCGAAAGATACTTTGAGTATGAAAATGTTCAAGATCCAAATCAGGTAAGATTTTTTGTTACAAAACTAAAAGGCCATGCAACACTATGGTGGGATATGCTGCAGAAGGATAGAGTGAATAATCAATTGCAGTAAATTAGAACTTGGAGGAAGATGGTTACCAAGATTAAAGAGAAATTTCTTTCTGTTGATTACCAATAGAATTTGTTTCGACAAGTCCAAAACCTCAAACAAAGGGAGACATTTGTTCGCAAATACACTGAAGAGTTCTTTAGGCTATCACTCAGAGCATGCCTCAAAGAACCAGAATTCCAATGAGTTGCAAGGTATGTAAATGGGCTAACGTATTTAATTCAAGATGAAATGAGTACACACTATTTATGCATTGTTGATGAAGCTTATAAAGTTTCCCTAAAGGTGGAATAAAATATTGATAGGAAAACACAACCTAGAGGTAGAGGAAGAGGTTCTAAAGGATGAGGTAAAACATGGACGGCTAAAGGAAGCGAAAAGGAAGAAGAATCTGCCAGTGGTCAAGGTGGTAGAGGAGGAAGTAATGATGGAAGAGACAGAGGAGGATCCGGAAAAGGGAAGGGCAGGTATGTAATTACTTGTTATCACTGTGGTGTAGAGGGACACAAGAAGTCAGAATGTCCAGAAATGAAAACTTCAGGGAGAAGAGGTGAAGCACGAACACAAGTCACACAGGCTGACGAAGCTTCAGTAGTTGGAGAAAATGTGGTTGTTCTTCAACAAGAACAAGGTCATAATTTGTTGTTCCGAAGGGTGTTCCTTAAATCTAAACAAAAAGAGGCAAAGGAACTAGAACAACAAAAGAAAGTTTTTAAAACAAAATGTAAGGTTCAAGGAAAATGTTGTAACCTGATTATAGATGGAGGAAGTACAAAAAATTTGGTATCCACTGAAGTCATGAACAAATTGAACTTGACGAGGTTGAACCATTCGAACCCTTATTATGTTTCTTGGTTGAACAAGGGACATGTGACTATGAATGAGCAATTTTTATTGAGTTTTCAAATAGGGAGTTTTCAGGAGCAAGTGTTATGTGACGTGATTGAGATGGATGCATGCCACATACTGTTGGGAAGACCATGTTTATTTGATCGAAAATTTCACCATGATGGTAAGGAAAACACATTTGATTTCAAGAAAGATGGACAACGATATAAATTAACACCAATGATGGAGAATACAATAGCAAAAACAAGAAATTGTGCTGATATAAACATGAGTAACAATAGAATCACACTATGTTCTGCTAAAGAATTCTTACAGGAAGAAAGAAAATCAACATTCTGTTTAGCAGTGATTTCGAAAGAAGTGAAAAGTGTAGAGAAGCCAAATGTTGTACCTACATAAATAAAGTTGTTGATGGATTAATATAAGGAGATTATTGCTAATAATCTGCCAAAGGGATTGCCTCCAGTGAGAAGTATTTCTCATCAAATTGATTTAATGCCCATATCGAGTTTACCTAATAAAGCGCCTTACAGGATGAATCACGTAGATAGTGAAGATGTGAATAGACAAGTGCAACATATGCTTGATAGAGGACTGATTAGAGAAATCCTAAGTCATTGTGTAGTACCAACATTACAATTGACTCCAAAGAAAACAAGGGAATGGTGAATGCATACTAATTCACGTGCTATAAACAAGATCACTATCAAGTATCGATTTCCATTACCAAGAATGGATGACCTTATGGATTGCTTGAGTGGTTCGAAATATTTTATAAAAAATGATTTGAAGAGTGGTTATCAACAAATTAGAATTAGAGAAGGTGGTGAGTGGAAGACTACATTCAAGACGAAAGATGGATTGTTTGAATGCTTAGTGATGTCGTTTGAACTAACATTCATGAGACTGATGAACGAAGTCTTGAAGCCATTTTTGGGTAAATTTGTGGTTGTATATTTGGATGATATACTGATTTTTAGCACGAGTAGAATAGAGCATGTTGAACATGTGAGGACAATACTACGGTGCTTGAAGGGAGATAAACTATTGATAAACCTGAAGAAGTGTACATTCATGCAGCGATAATTGGTGTACTTGGGTTTTGTAGTTTCAAAAGGACTTAAACTGGACCTTGAGAAAGTGAAGGCTATTATCAAATGACCAACACCAAGATGCACATTTTATGTGAGGAGCTTCCATGGATTGGTAGGCTTCTACCAAAAATTCATCAGGAACTTTATCCAAATATGTGCACCTCTTACAAAATGTATGAAGAAAAGAGTGCTTCAATGGACTGCAACAATAGAGAAGTCATTTGAAAAATTGAAGAAGAGAGTAACAACACAACTAGTATTAGCATTTCCATATTTTAACAAAGTGTTCCAGGTTTATTGTGACGCTAGAGGAACAACAATTGGAGTAGTTATAAGTCAAGAAGGCAGACCCATTGCATTTTTCAACGAGAAGTTGAATGAGTCCAAAAAGAAGTACTATGTTTATGATCATGAATTTTATGCTATTGTGCAAGCTTTGAGGAAATGGAAACATTATCTACTGCCGAAGGAGTTTGTCTTGTTCACAGATCACAAAGATCTACAATACATTAACAACCAAGGTAAGTTGAATAAAAAACATACTAAATGGGTAGAATTCTTGCAAAGTTATTCTTTTGTGCTGAAACACAGGTCCGAGAAGTCTAATAAGGTAGCTGATGCATTAAGTCGGAGGACAACGTTACTCAATACCTTGTCAGTAGAAGTGGTAAGTCTGAATTGTCTAAAGACATTGTATGGAGAAGATGCATATTTATCAGAAACTTGGAAGGCATGTAAGGAGCCTCGCAATTTAGACAGAACACCATATGTGGACTACCATATCCAAGATGAGTTTTTGTTTAAAAACCAACAATTGGGTATTCTTGGAAGTTCCATACGACTGAATCTCATAAAGAATTGCATAGTGGTGGTTTAAGAGGACATTTTGGGATTGATAAGACCACAACCTTGGTGAAGGAGAGATACTTTTGGCCCAGTATTAATAAAGATGTCCAAAATTTTGTTGAAGGTTGTAGGATTTGTCAAATAGCCAAAGGAAAAAGTTAGAACACGAGACTCTATACTCCATTTCCAGTACTGAAAGGACCTTGGGAGGATATCAATATGGATTTTGTCTTAGGATTACCTATGACACAAATAAAACATGGCTCAACAATGGTAATTGTGGATATATTTTTGAAAATGGCACACTTCATACCATGTAAGAAGAGTAGCGATGCTAGTGAGGTAGCTTCATTGTTTTTCAAGGAGGTGGTTAGATTGCATGGATTACCACAAATTATTACTTCAGATCGCGATACCATATTTTTTGGGCATTTTTGGAGGACACTCTGGAAAAAGTTAGGCTCAATTTTTTTATACAGTTCAACATATCATCCTCAAACGGATGGTTAGACTGAAGTAGTGAACATAAGTCTAGGAAATTTGTTGAGAAGTTTAAGTGGAGAGAATCCTAGTTAATGGGATTTGGCATTAGCCCAAGCTGAGTTCGCATATAATGATTCGGTGAACAGATCTATGAGAAAGAGTCCATTTTAGATTGTTTATGGACGATCACCAAAAGGTGTGGTAGATTTGGTTGCATTGCGGGATTTGGAAGGCAAGAAGACTGTTGATGCAAATGATTTTGTGGACAATATGCATGAATTACAAGAACAGGTAAAGAAGAAATTGGAGACCAACAATGATAGTTATAAACAAAGAGCAGATCAACATAGGAGACAGAAGGTATTTTGAGAGGGGGAGTTGGTCATGGCTCACTTGAGGAAGGAGAGATTTTCTCGAGGCACTTATAATAAACTCAAGTATAAGAAGATAGGTCCATGCCGAATTCTAAAAAATATTTCTGATAATGCTTATCAGCTGGAGCTTCTGGAGAAGTTTGACATATCTCCTACATTTAATGTTGGTGACCTCTATGAGTTTCATGAAGGGGACAAAAGAGCATATGAAGGTACCCTCAATGAATGGGAACACTATCTACCAATTAAGTTAGCAGAGTAGATTGAAGAAATTCTTTCTATAAGAGTTGGTAAGAAGACTCGCCAGAAGGAGTACATGGAATATTTAATCAAGTGGAAGAATCGAGGGGCAGAGGATGCATCGTGGGTGACTGAAGATTATATAACACGTGTGCAGAACTCTTCACCTCAACAATGATATGCACATGAGTCAGAGCTCATGTTTTTCTTACCAGGGGTGTCTGATGCAGGAGCATCCTTGGGCTCAGGCAATCCACATCACCCAAAAATAATTCTATTATGAAAATAGGCAATAAGTCGAATAAGGACTATGTTAGTGGTCCATTTTATTTAGTCAGTTTGTTGTAAATTCGAACTGTTGATTACTTCTGCAACTACTCTTGTGTATGTTGAAGCTCGTGCTGAAACTTGTGTTGAAACTCATGCTGAAACACATGCTGAAACTCCTGTAGAATATGGATTTCTTTGAAAATTGAATTTCCTCCTACGAAAACGCTATTACAACGCTTGTTGACTTTCCACGCTGGCAACAACATGTGTTGAGTCTTAACCACGGTTAGGTCTAGGATTTGGCACCAAAAAGGGAAACCGTTAACATCAAGAAGAAGGTGAACAATTCAAAGCCAAAGGCGGTTTGGGTAATGACTCATTCTTGGCGTGGAAGGCAAATCGATTTAGAGGTGAAGGGAAGAGTTTTAAAAAGAAATAGAACATGATTTTGAAGGGTTGGTGAACCATGAAGTAAGGAAATCGTGGAAGGTAGTCTGGAGAGAAAGATTCTAGGTTGGGCGAGCATGCAAGAAGGGAGAAACATAAACTCAACCCATACACGCATACCATTACCCTCTAGACGATTTCGTAGTGATTTACAGCCACACAAACACAATTCACAGCTGTCTCTTAGCCCATACACGATGTAATATAGAAAAATTTGTTATCTGCATTGAATCAATAAACGAATGTTGTTGAAATTCGTGGGTTTTTTGGTGTTTTAGTTTCCAGTTGATTTCCTTATTATTTGGCAAAAGTATTTATGTTTTGATTTTCCACTGTGTATTTTGTAGCAGGGTGTGTACTGTAACTGTTTGTGTGTTTCAACGAGCCTCCCTGTATCATTTTCTCTTCCAAGTAAATTTACATTCTCTCATGGAATTTGTAGGAAAGGTGATCTCTCTTCCAAGGGCATGAATAGTCTATCACATAATAACATCCTACACCTAATAGTCTAAGAGTCTACAACAATAAATAATTTTATTATAAAGTGCAAAAAAATGTCTCAAGAGAAGGGCACTCAAAAATTTAAAAAGTTGAGATAGAAAATGACATCATTTTCCTCTTCTAACATGCTAGAAAGTAGTGCATGCCAATGACTCATGTAGCAAGATTTCTATCATGCTAGAAAGTAGTGCATGTACTAATAATGAAAGACTTTTGACCATTAAAAGTTTCTACATAAATGAATACTTTAAGCAAATCCATCGTTGAGAGGAGATTGATACGAAGAATAAAGTTAAATGTTATGGATATGAATTTCAATTCCCCATTCCACAGTTTGCATTAGTTTATCTCTAATATTTCTAGGTATGATTGAGTTTATCTATAATATTTCTAGGTAGTGGTTCACATTTTGCATTAGTTTATCTCTAATATTTCTAGATATGATTGAGTTTATCTCTAATATTTCTAGGTATAATTGATAGTGGTTCAAAAATCATGAAAAACATTTGACAATTTCAGTTTTCACCCTCTCTGTCACCCTCTACCATTGGATTGCAAGCATGCATCAAATTATAGTTGGCAAGTTAGACCAATTTTAGATATGCAATAAAACACTTATGAATCATGGCAATAAGACCTTCAAAAAATATATATTGTTTATTTATCTATTTAAGAATATAGTTAGCTAGAAATAAAATAAAATTACACCCACTTCATGGTAAGCTCTATGGAGAGACTTATTTACATATTATTGGTCCGAGCATGTCTCATTTTGCTTGCTTATTGTGTAAATGCACATTTAATAAATATAGCACATATTTAAATTTCAAAATGATACATTCAAAGATCCTAGACAATATATTTTTATTTAAAATAATCACAAAGTGAATTAAATTAAATACTTTCTTAAATTTTTCTATAACATATATAATTTTTAATATTTTTATTTAAAAATTATAAAAATTATATATTAAATTATTGAAATTATTAAGAAAAAAGATTTAATAAAAAATATAAGTTATTTTATTCTTTACAATAAAAAATTATATCAAATATAAATAATAAAAATTAATAATGATGATGATGATTATGATAATTAAAGTTCACTAAGACAAAATTGGTCTATCCGACCTTAATAGGGTAAGTGATTACTTGCCATTCTTTAGAATTTTGTTTCTGTGTGCTAGAAAAGCATTAAGAGAAGCTTTCCAAGATCACCATACTTTTGTTGAGTTAAGAGGTTAGGAAGGTTGCTAGTGTGACAAATATTTTGAAAATGAGATCTAATATGGGTATAGGTTGGTCAATCTAAAAGAAAATATATTTCATTTTCAACTTTCATAATGTCACAAAGGTAACACATATGAATTGTGTAAATGCATATTTAATAAATATATTAACATATTTAAATTTCAACATGATACATCAAAGATCCTAAACAATATATGTTTATTTAAAACTATAACAAAGTAAAATACATTAAATGTTTTCTTAAAATTTTCCAAAACATAATATAAATTTTAATATTATTATTTAAATATTATAAAAAATAAATATTAAATTATTGAAATAATTAAGAAAAAAGATTTGATAAGAAGAATGATTCATTTTATTCTTTACAATAAAAAAATATATCAAATATAAATAATAAAACAATAATATCAAGTATGGAAGATATATATCCATGTAACATAACATATTAAATAATGATAATAANAATATATATATATATATATATATATATATATATATATATATATATATATATATATATATATATATATATATATATATATCTTAACTAGAGATTTATTAAGGGTAAAGAGGGATCAAATCTGGAGATCTTGAAGTTTTGCACTTAAAAAAAGATTAAGTTTTCACCTCTAAAGATTTGATCCCTCTCGGTGAGTGATAGATCATGGATTAAGATGGATCTATGTTGGTTTATTGAGCAATCCAATATGAAAGATACGTCCATATAGCATAACACATTAAAATAATAATTTCATATATATATATATATATATATATATATATATATATATATATATATATATATATAATATTATAAAATATATTAATATATTTTATAATATTAATACATTATAAAATATTTCTATATATTATAAAATATATATTGGCTTAAATTTGTTATTTTTGGATTTGGTTTAGCTTTAATTAATAGATCACCAAAACAATGTAGTGATTAAGGAGGTAGTAATAAATTATAAAATATATTAATATATTTAATACTTTAATATTAATATTAATGTATTAAACCAACATAGATAAATTTTTAGACACTTGATAAATCTTGAATTAAAATAAATCTATGCTGATTTTATTTAAAACAATAACAAAATAAATTACATTAAATACTTTATTAAATTTTTCCATAAAATAATATAAATTTTAATATTTTTATTTTAAAATTATAAATATTAAATTATAAAAAAGAGTAATCAATCTATTCCTTAAAAACAAATATACCAAATATAAATAATAAAGCAATAATACCAAGTATAAAGAATAAAACACTTAAAAACATGTAAAAGCTATCATCTCGGAAACCCATAAATAAAACAAAATATGCATATACTTTAGGCCTACAATTGAGGCAAAATGCAAGTTCTTAACTTAGCAAAGAAGATACTCTTAGTTATGACATCATTTGTATATATATGCCATTTGTATGTATATATTGAAAATAATATTTATAAATAATTAAGATTAAAATATGTATATATAAGAGTAAAAATATTTAATGATTAATTTGAAGATATAAATGGTTATTTTTTTAAATATTTTTATTATTAAAGCATTGATTCTAACCATTCCAACTATAATCTTTTATGATTAGATGAGGATCTTGTTTTATATAATAGCTACAAAAGAAGTTTTGAAGATTTAATTGAGAATTTGTTTGGTATGAGTTGGTCAAGTTCTGCATTTCTCAAGACCTTATAATTTGCAATGGAGTAACAAAGTGGCCAAACTCCAACCAGGTGACTTGTATTCATGGGCTAGGTAGTAGTGTTGTATATTATGTGATATATGATATTCCCATTTCCAACCAAATAACAACTTTTGACCTTTTAAATGACCACGAACCCGACTCTGATCATAAACCTTTAACCCTAACTCTAAACTTTGCCATGCACGAGAGCACCATTGAAGATAATTCTGATAATCAAAGGCAATTGCGCTTTGAAAAAAATAAAGTTGACCTTTTCTTAAAGGATTTAAATAGTAAATTACATCTCTTAACTTATAAGGACAACATTGAAGAACTCTATCATAATTTTACAACTACCCTCTCCACTTCTATTAACAATATCTCTTTCAAAGTGTCTTGGAAAAAGAACAATAGAACGACCAACCCTTGGTATGATAAATAATGTAAATTTTTTAGTAAAGCCATTAGGGATGCTTCTAATGAGTCCTTAAAACTTGATAAAATCAATATGTACAAATCCCTAATAAAAAGGAAAAAAAAGTACTATATCAATAAAAGGAAAGAACAACTTTCACAACTATCTAAGTTGGATCCTAAGAAGTTCTAGAGCCAAATTCTAAACTGCAATACTAAAGAAAATAATATGATTCCCTTATGGGACTCTAATTCCTACCTTAAAAATATTTACGAGTTCCCTAATGCCATGGACGCCATTCTTATTGTCCCTACAGAGGATGAAGTTTTGTTTCTTTAGATGACATAGAGTTCGGGGATAAGTGACTTGCAAATGGGAAAGCTAAGAACATTGGAGACTATCAAGCTGAAATTTTTAAAATCGGAGGGCTTATCCTTATCCCTCACATACACAAGCTCTTCAATTTAGTAGTCAAGTAGGGCTTCCCTAAACCTTGGACACAAAGCCTCATTGTTCCTATTTTTAAAAATGGGGATATAAACATTCCCTCTAATTATATGACCATTATGATTAGCTCGATTTTAGCCAAGCTTTATGGAATTATTTTGGAAAAGAAGATTAGCCTTTGGCTAGAAATTCACGGTAAAAGAGCTAAAGGCCAGGCCGAGTTTAGGAGATATCATTCAATTGTGGACCATCTTGTTACCTTTAGGATCATTGCAGAGGAGTTTCGCAATATTAAAACAAATCTTTTTTGTTGTTTTGTTGACTTCAGAAAATATTTTGACACGATTCCTAGGAAAAACCTTTGGAATAGGTTGGAAGAGATAAAAGTTCCTCTTGAGTTGAGGGTTGTTGCAATAAGGATGTATGATATTGGTATTGCTAAGTTTAAAAACACTAAGGGTTGGTCGAAATAGATTAACTGCAATATTGGATTCAAACAAGGTTGTCCCTTCACCCCTACCTTTTTTGGCATATACATTGACAAGTTAGAAGATTGCTTGGAAAACACAGGTTGTGTCGGCCCTACTCTCACTGGTATAGTCATCAATCTTCTTCTTTATGCTGATGATATCGTTCTTATGGAAATGAGTCCCCATGATCTTGAAAACCAACTAAGAATCCTCAAGGATTTTTTCTCCAATATGGGTATGACTATTAATACAGATAAGATTAAGGTCATGATTATTAAATCCAATAAGATCACTTATGATACGTTCGTATATGACAACAACAACTTGGAGGAAGTGACTTCATACAAATATCTTGGAATTTATATTCACCACAAGCTCAACTTGAATTATAACATTGAGAAAAGGATTATTGGGGGATGAAAAACTTATTATGGGATTGAAAATAATTGTAAATCAACCGACCTTTGGATTTGGAACAAGAAGAAACTCCTCTTTGAGACTATCGTTACACTTGTTATTCTTTATGGATGTGAAGTCTGGGGCTGTAGTATCTCTCGTGAACCCTGGAGAAAGATAGAGTAAATACAAAAGAATTTTATAACCTATAATCTCAAAATTAAAGGAAATACACCATATCCCATCCTCCTCTTAGAAACAAGTTTCTCCCCCATTGAGAGCACGACCACGACTAGACACCTAATGTATAAGAACAAGTTAAACAACATGGAAGACAATAGGCTTCCTAAAATTGCTTCAAAATCGAGTCATAACCACCATAGACTCAAGCGAGGATGGCATAAAGATGCCCAATCTTGACTAATCTATTGGGGAATCATGGAAGACACCATTTTGCAGAATAAAGATACTATTAAAAATATCATCAAATCAAAATTTAAGGAGAAAATGTGGTGTGATAAAGAGTTAGAGGAAAAAAGAAAATTAAGGTATTATAAGAATGTAATCAACCCTAATCTAGAAGACCAAAATTATCTATCTATTTTGACAAGTGTAAAGAAAAAAATAAGCATTGCTAAGATAAGAGCAAATTCTCACGAGCTCCATAGTGAAACTGGGCATTAGTCAATTCCTAAAATGCCCTGGGATGAAAGAGTGTGTCATCTTTGTGATACTAAGAAGGTTGAAGATGAAAAAAACTTTCTCTTAGATTGTCCAGCCTATACCCAGATTAGATCTAATTTTCAAAATATTTGTCACGCTACCAACCTTCCTAACCTCTTAACTCAACAAAACTATGGTGATCTTGGAAAGCTTCTCTTAATGATTTTCGAGCACAGAAACCAAATTCTAAATAATCACAAGTAATCACTTACCCTCTTAAGGTCAGATAGACCAATTCTGTCTTAGTGGACATTAATAATCTTCATCTTCATCTTCATCACATATATATAATTTATAGAAAATTAAAAAATAATATAATATACTTATAAATATATAAATGAACTATGTGTTAAAA
>ML782721.1:53306-67146 GCA_009831015.1 Picea engelmannii
TTTTTTTTTTTATAAATGATGCATTCTTAGGAAAAATAAATTATTCCCTACAAAAATAAAAATAAATTGGAGTGCTTTAAAGCACCGCCTTTGATCTTTTTCTTTGAATCAGCCTGCAGTTAGTCGAACTCGTGACTTATAATATGGCATTTGTATAAACAACCACTAGAGTCCGAGGACCAACCGCACATTATATTCATTTTAATTTATCATAATGCAAATATCGTATTCAATCTAGGACGAGTTCTTATGCCCGTGACCTAAAATTACGATATCTAATAGTTGATTTTATGCGCTTCTTTGAATCGAGTTGACTAATTTTTTTTTATGTACATCAATAAAGTTTTTTTTTGACTAAAACGGTTCTTTGTATGTACATCGATAAAGTCCAACTGTTAATTGTTGTTCACCTAGAGATTTCCCTTCATGTTACCCCCAAAAAATGTAATTTTCTCCATTGTTAATGATTTGTCTATCAATATAGCCCTTCTTTTAGAAATAATAACAAAAACTATAAATTGACATTGTTATTTCACATCACACAAAACTTAGCTAGCATAGCTATTGGACATGACATTAAAAGGCCCTTTCAAATCTCAGTTGCATTCTCTATGTAATTACAATAGAAAACGATGTTGTTATTGCATATGAATATTTAGTCCAACCCATTTTTGGTGAATTGGGGAGCAATGAAGAGTAAGAGAGAGTGCCACTCATCATCAAAAAGCAATTCAATGTTTTACAATGATGGTGAAGTGTTCATCCAAAATACATTGGATTAAATTTTTTTATATAGTTAAGATGAGAAATTCTCTTACAAGCGTGTCAAGCTACGAAAGATTACATTCCAACAATCACAATAAAAATAATGAATGACTAGATATTGGATATCAAAATAAGTTCTTGAATTAACTAACATAAAAATGCCATGTTGAAACAAGGTCCTTCATTTTTCAATAGGTATGCTCCCTTGATATTTTTGGACAAGATTGGAAAAGATTACATGTATTTAGGATTCTTAAGAATTTGTGAAGAATAATGTGTATATTTGTTAACGAGGGTTTTGTTGGAACAATAGTGTTATTCCCCACCAAGGTTCAAATCCCTTAGAAGACATGTCTATCTCTTGTGCATTGTCTCGTCTCTTTAAGCATGTTGTTTCATGTACTTGAGATTAGGTGCAAGTCTTGAAATTTTTTGGCAAAGAAGATACCCCTAGTTGGGACATCTTCACTAAAGGGTAACTTTCGTGAGTTGTGAGACATTTTTTCTTTATTGTAATATACCATGTTGAAAGGTGTTGTTTTCATATATTAATCAAAATCACTTATAAAAAAATAAAAGAAAAAAGAAAAAGATAATATCCATAGTCTACTCACCAAAGGGGTAAAAATGTTTAATGGATACCTTGAACATATAAATTGTCCATACTCTCAATGCTCTTAAAATCCAAGGTGGCAAAGATCTGTGTATATGTGTATGTTGGTAATGCTAAAGAGACAATAAATAAACAATGATGTTATTCCCCACCAAGATTCAAATCCCTTAGGAGACATGTTCATCCCTCATGGGTTATCTTTCATGTGTGAACATCGTGTTTCATGTAGTTGGAGTAAGGTGGGAGTTCCAGATGAATTTTCATGAATTATAAGACAATTTTGCTTTATTGTATATCATGTCACGACTCCACAGGATGCCTATTCAGATATTGCGATCATTCACCTCCTGAGGGCATGTGACACTACTACAGCTCTTACTCCGTTGCTTGGCACACCAAGAATACTTTGTCTGGACTATGACTCTTCACCTAGAGCATACCCATACTCCGTTTTGGGCTACCGATGAGTCACCATCCTACTCTAGTGTAATTCTTGTATACTTGGACAATTGTTAACAATTTAACACTTAGTCATACATAAGCATACATTTGTGAACATGAGAAACCAAGAGAATAACTATGGAACAAACAAAGACATACACATAAATAGTGAGAGCGACACGAACTATGCCTAACACCCAGCTAAGTCTTTGTTATTGTGATACTCTTACAATAGGAGCACTATTGGCTCGATTTACAACTTTGGTAGAGTCACATGACTCGACTCACCTCACTAATACACTCATACAAAGGTTTGTCACACCAAGACTTTATGTCACAACCATCTTCACAACCTCTTGCAGTGCACCTTAGATGTGCCCTCAACCACAGACTTGTTATCTCTTCGTTTCTGCGGACTTTCACCAAGCTAACACAAATTTTGGTTCTTCCTCACACACACCTCCAATAGACCTACATTTCCTGACTTCCCCAAAATCTCCTAGAGCGTCCCACCCTTGGCTACTTGTCTTCATCTTGGGAATTTTGCCTTAGTCCTACCTTGCCTTAGACTTGTTCTCCCCGAATCCTTGCCCAATCTTATGCCTCCTTTAGTTGTGCGCCCTTGTGATCTTATAGGTACTCCAAGGGTCACTTGTGTGAAATGTCATGTCTTTTGGGTGTGTCACATCCCTTCGCGAACCCACACTTAAATGACTCGTTGCACCCCTTTGTGGACCTGATGCGCCCAAACAAGCCCACACACTCATCAACCGTTAGGTCTCTTTGACTAGCGTGTCCCATGCCTTGTGCGTTCTCTTGTGTCGATCATCGTGACTCCTCGTGGTTATGCCAATGTGGTCATCCAACCTCTCTGGTGCACCCATGTTTCCGAGAGAAGACAGGTCCACTCCTTGGGCATGCTCCCAAGTTTCCTTTCCCTTTCCCAAATGCAACCCAAGTCTCTATCAATCATTCTAAAGAAAGTAAGGTGTGTTCCCCCTTGGTGTCGCACGTCACCATCATGCGCTCAAGGTGCCCCCGCTCACACCCATACATCTTCATCCACCCAACTGATAGCATACCCCTTGGTTTTCTCTTACTTGACTCATCCCCAAGTCTACCCAAAGAGTGCACGCGCTCGATGGGTGTCATGGGAGACCTTACATCCCCCCCCACTCCAAGTTGTTTCCATCCATGAAAAAATCCATTGATCTCTATGGCGTCTTTGCCCAATCTCTGGATCTCATCACCACTCAATGATTGTTGTCTCTTCAACTATTGTCATCAAGGAAAACTTTCCTTAGGAAGTTCTGCAAAGTGTGCTCAAGTGTTGGATGCTCTTGACCCATGATGGCTTCAATAATTCGACTCTGTCATTTGTGTGTCATGTACATTGGATCCTCTCAAGTTCTGAATTGGTTGGGTAATCAGTCCAACTGTCGCATTCATCGTTAGAGAATGCACATCTCCACCTCCAACAAACCATTTTCTATCTGCCTCATCATCATCCTATCCAACCCTTATTGGTCTTGTTGAGTTGTCCATTGCAGTCTCAACCTGTTCATTTCACGCCGAATCCATTTGATTCTGAACAAGGTTCTTCTCCTTGCCCTAGTTTGTCAAGTTTCCTCCAAAACCCTTCCGTCGTTTCACATCTTCCCTGCTTGAGTCTTTTGATGACACCTCCACTAGGCATCACCATTTGTGTTGCTTGCTCCCGACAGCACGTTCCGTCTTCTTTGTTTAGCAGGTAGAGTGTACCCAATAGCCTCCACCAAGACTATTGGCATACACAGTGTTTGACGTGTGCTTCATGTGCAAATATTGCATGACCAATTGAACTTCCTTCAGTGTGCATCCAAACTCCTCAAGTCGTTCTGCACTAAGTTGGAAGTCCTATATCCCCATGGACTTCCTACAAAAGTTCATGATCGTTGCGGGGTTTCAGTCTTCAACTCCTACCTCTTCCACATTTGTCTCCAAATCTATTCGTGTAAGTTCCTCCACGCACTGTCTTGGCTCAACTCTTAAAGTTTATGCGGTGGGTAAGTTTGTTGCTCAATCCTCCACATCGTCCACAACGTTTTGTTGATGATTATTCACTTGGTGATGCTCCCCTTGCTCCATGAGTCCAACTGTCTCCTACACTCACGTTCATGGTTCTGCGGGTTCCTCAATTGACCAACCTTCCCCATGGTTGTCTTCACTGAAGTCTTCTTCACTGTCAGTTGTTTCTCTTCTTTCCCCAGACTACTCAGAGATGTTGCAGTGTGGATGACTTCTCACTGTTATGTCACGTTGCAAGGCTTGTTTGTGCTTCCATCGACTCCTTCTACCAACTCGATCACTAGATCTTAGGCATCCCCCCAAGCTTCCTCTTCATCGTTAGGGGTGTGCTTGGTTTTCTAGCCTCATCCAAGAATACTAAGTGACTTTCGTGAATGAGTGGAGTTGCTTTGGAAAGTCTGAGGAAGTTTGGGCCCAAGATCATCGCATGATATTCCAATGGAGATACCAATAGATCCATGTTTCCAAACCACTCCTCAACTCTCAATGGTGATGAAGGAACAATCCCTGTCACCAACATCACTGTTGACTTCAACACTTTACAGGTTCTAGTGTAGTTCTCAGGTTTGTGATGAAGTAATTTTGTGACTCGTTTGCTCACAAAACTATGGATCGCCCCAGTGTTAACTAAGGTTTCCATCTTCATCCCAATTATTGTTGTGTTCATAAAGCATAGTCCTTCAACTACTTCACTTTGTGAAAACTATCCTTGACCTCTTGTCTTGAAATATTGCAAGGGTTCCACCAATATCTCCGTGACTTCGTTCATCTCTTCCATCGGCTTTTGCACTTGAACCATCTTTGCCAAAGGTCCAGGCTCTTCCACTGTTAGTGTGAGTTGAGGCTCCTCCTCAACCAATAGAGCCAACCTTCCTTGCATTGGACAATTCCTCATAAAGTGATTTGCAAACAAAGGTAACACTTAATCGATCTGACTTTCCTCATGAGTGGTCTAGGATGATTCTTTGTTGTTGTGCTGCCTTCATATTGGATGCTCTCCTCCGTGAGTGCTCCCAATGCATTCAACGTCAGAGTCTCAATCCCCCTCATCAATGCCTTCAATCTACTAATCTTGGAATCTATCTTTGTGTCGATTTCGTCCATCTTCCACAAAGCCTCTTGGAGTTTCTCAACTCGTTGAGTTACATTGTCTCTCTTGACCTTCCAAGCTTCGTCACTTGCACCATCCATTTCGTTTCTTGACCCACGTCACTTGGCTTCCTCAAGAGTTCTGCACTATCCCAATTTTGAAATGTGTCCTGCGGTCATCTACACATCCAAGTGCTCGGTCACCCTCACAAACTTCACCCTTGGTTTGCGTATGAGCATAGGACTGTGCTCAAACCACCTATGACAAAACAAAACACCTTTCCAAACCATTCACTAAGGTCTGTGCCCAACTGCCTCTATGTTTAACTATGTGATGAGTCTTGTGGTCACTCACCCTGTCCAAGTACTTTGTTCCACCACGAACTATGCTTTTGGCCTACATAAGGGGTGTTCCCAGGTCAACCTTCCATCGCACTTGTCAATCGAGACCTCTATCATGAGTGTGATGCAAAGCTTCTATGATGAACCAATTCGCCCAACTAAATTGTTCAACAAGTCTGCGAACATTCCCACCAAATTGCCTTCACAACAAACTATGAAATCAATTGCAATGCACCTCAACACCACTGTTTTGACTACTATGGTGGTGAAGAGCCAAATATGCTATGATACCACTTATTGTTGAAATAGTGGTGAAGAGCTCACCAACCCTTCATCAAAATATACAATGAACAAGCTCCAATACCACCTGTCACAAAGGTGACAACGTGGTGAAGAGCTTACTAACTTGTCTTTCAAAGTTTGCTCTGATACCATCTGTCATGGCCCCACAGGACGCCTATTCAGATCTTGTGATCATTCACCTCGTGAGGGCATGCAACACCATGACAGTTTTTACTTGGTTGCTTGACACACCAAGAATACTTCGCCTGGACTATGCCTCTTCACCTAGAGCATACCCATACTTCGTTCTAGGCTACTGACGAGTCACACTCCTACTCTAGTGTAACTCTTGTCTACTTAGACAATTGTTAACAATTTAACACTTAGTCATATATAAGCATACATATGTGAACATGATAAATCAAGAGAACAATTGCAGAATAAACAAAGACATACACATAAATAATGCATGCGGCACAAACCATGCCTAACACTCGACTAAGTCTTTGTTATTGCGATGCAATTACAATATGAGCACTACCGGCTCAGCTTACAACTTAGGCAGAGTCACATGACTTGCCTCACTTCACCAAGGCACTCATACATAGGTTTGTCACACCAAGACTTTCTATCGCAACTATCTCTGCAACTCTCGCGATGCACCTCATATGTGCCCTCAACTACATAATTGATGTCTCTTCGTTTCCGCATACTTTCACCAAGATAACACATATTTCGATTCTGCCTCACACGTGCCTCCAACAGACCTGCCTTTCTAGACTTCCCCAAAATATCCTAGAGTGTCCCACCCTTGGCTACTTGTCTTCCATCTTGGCAGTTCTGCCTCAGTCCTGCCTTGCCTCAGACTTGCTCTCCTCAAATCCTTACCCAATATTATGCCTCCTTTCGTTGTGAACCCTTGTGCTCTTATAGGGACTCCAAGGGTCACTTGTGTGAAATGTCATGTCTTTTGGGTGTGTTGCGCTCCTTTGCGAACCCACACTCAAACAAATTGTCACGCACCTTTGTGGACTCGATGCACCCAAACAAGCCCATGCACCCATCGACTGTCATGTCTCTTGGACTGACGTGCCCCATCGTTGGACGCACACCCCTTGCCTTGTGCGTTCTCTTGTGTTAATCGTCGTGACTCCTCGTGGGTGTGGTGACAAGGTCGTTCAACCTCTCCGGTGCGTCCATGATGCCGAGGGCAAACGAGTCTACTCCTTGGACATGCTCCCAAGTTGCCATGCCCTTGCCCAAACACAACCCAATTCTCCATCAATCCTTCTAAGGCAAGTAAAGTGTGTGCCCACTTGGCGTCGCACATCAACATTGTGTGCCCAAAATACCCTTGCTCACACCCAAACGTCTTCGTTCACCCAACCGATCACATACCCCTTGGTATTATCTTCCCAACTCATCTTCAAATATACCCAAATAATATGCACACTCAGTGGATGTCATGAGAGACCTTACAAATCTCATATTAAAAAGTGGTATTTGCATATATTAAACAAAAACACTTATAAAAAAATTAGAAAAAAATAAAAACATTTAATAACTAATTTACATATATAAATGGTTGCTTCTTTTAATACTCTTACAATCCAAGGTTATATATATATATATATATATATATATATATATATATATATAGTATGTACCCAAATAATGTGCACACTAGGTGGATGTCATGGGAGACTTTTCAAATCTCATATTAAAAAGTGGTATTTGCATATATTAAACAAAAACACTTATTAAAAAATTAGAAATAATTAAAAGCATTTAATAAATAATTTACATATATAAATGATTGCTTCTCTTAATACTCTTAAGATCCAAGGTCATATATATGATAAAACATTAATACTCTTACAATCCAAGGTCATATATATAATAAAACATATATGTATATATATAATAAAACAAAATAGTATACTTGAAACTATATAAATAAATGTAACCTAATATTAATATTAATATATATGCATATATTTATAGGTAACATTAATAAAATACATAATAAAACAATATAAATAAATGTAACCTAATATTAATATTAATATATATGCATATATTTATAGGTAACATTAATAAAATACATAATAAAACAAAATAGTATACTTGAAAAGATATACATAATATTTTTTTTTGACTACTATGGAGTACCGCCTAAATTAGGTATTCCAAAACATTTTTGAGTACTGTAAAGTACCGCCTTTGATCTCCAACTCTGCTGGCTCGCGGTTAATCGAACTCGGACCATATAACATGGTGCTTTAGTTAAGTTACCACTAGACTCCGAGGACCAACCGCAAACTAACTTCATTTTTATTTTTGATGTTGCTGCACCTGTAATGTTGTTTTCTCAAAGTCTACATGGTGTCAAAGCAAACCTCTATGAACGCCTTCTCATTTTCTGAGAGATACTTGCAGGTTGTGTGATCTACAGGATAGTTTGTGCTCCCACACAGATTCACATGAAACCTACAGGATTGAACATGCTTTCTGCTGTGCACCTCAGTCTCTCAAATTCATACCAGCACACAATAGGAGATTACTGGTTTCCTGTGTGTGAGGAGATTCACTCGTTTGTTTTTTTGTTTGTTGGCTCAATTGGCCATGAAGGGAAACATGATCTGAGCGTTGGATCTGAAGAAGAATGGTGATCTGGTCAATCTCTTGGAGACCACTGCAAAGACTTGTCGATCTGCTGTGTATCATCGGTAAGGAGGAACATAAACGTGGAGGCACTCTCAGATCGTGCCACTGTAGATCACAGCTCAGCCTCTTCCATCACTGATGCAAATTCAGCTACAAATTGCCACATTGCACCTTGAAAATTGTAGAGACCATTTGCATACATTGCCAAGGTGGATCTGCTTATTTTCTTCCAAGATTTCAGAGGAGTTTGCTTCCTTGAGAATGGTGCATTCTGTCTGCTAAATGGCGATCTGACTGGGGTAATCTTATTTCAATTTGCAAACAGTGTATGATATTCTCAGAATTCTAAGAGATCTTTGCCCTACGGAGTGGGCTAACTCTGGCCCCACGGAGTGGGCTAACTATGGAGCAATCTTTCTTTCGGATTAATTTTCTTAAAAGTTTTTTCCCTCCTGATTTAATTTTTTGGCAAGTTTTTAGGAGATGTAGTTTTGAATTTTCTATTGATCTAGAAGTCTGATTGATTTTCTGAGCATCTGGGTTGGTTTAGAATGGAGCAAAACCCCTGGGTAAGGATTTGAAATGTATGGAACTTTGATCCATACCATACTCAAACTACCCCTGAAAATCTGACTGGATTCAAGCCCATTTTTTTACTGGATTGCTCCCTAGTTAACTTACTTCCTTTTGCCAACAGTTATTAAATACCTGTAAATCATGGCTCTAAATTTCAGTGGAAATATCAGTTTATGAGAAACATCTAAAGCTTGAATCCTGGGAAGTGGTTCCGAGTCATTACCTATGAATGGTTTATTTTGTATCTGGGTTCAGTGGAATGGTTTTGACATTGTTGGGCCTAATTTAAACCAACAAGGAAACAAATAATTAATTCTCAACTGTCTTTTTGACCATAAATCCTGTTTGGTTTTGCCTACCTCTGGCTTCGAATGTTTTTGGGTAGCATGAAGGTGTGTTTCTTGCAAAAATAACATTCGATCATCGAATTCCAACCCTGAAATTAGAACAGATCCCTTTTGCATGAGAAGTATTTTCGCAAGCTCGTGATTGCTGCCTCTATACCAAGATTTCTGCCTCTATACCAAGATTTGATTGCTTGAAAAGGATGCATAGGCAAATCAACCTCATAGTCAGATTGATCAGCTGCTGCAATGAGCTCAATCATTGGATTCAATTGCTAATGAAGGATTTCAGCTACCTTAATCTACACTGTGGGGGAGARCCCCCTATCCACAACGCTTTGGTCCCAAAGCGTGTTTTCAGAGGGAGCATTTAGTAAGCCCCCTCAGGAGCATGCTTCTTGCATGCTCCCTTTTGGGATTGATATTTGGGAGTGCATTCTTTCCTTAAAAACACACTCCCTGCCCAAATAGGTAGTGTTCAAAGAGAGCTCAGGGAACATCATTCCTTAAGCGTTTTCTAAGCACTCCTAAAATGTTTCTCACATGCTTTCGGGAGCTAAAAAATGCTTCCTAAGTTATCCTAAAAAATGTTCCTAAGCTATCCTATACATGAGGGTGAAATTGAATTTCTTTTTTTCTTAGGGGAATCAAAACAAAGTTTTAAAAGGTTCTGTGGTGGATTAGAACATTCACTCACTTCATTTTCTCTCATTCTATTTCTCATTTCACTTAAGTAAGAGGACATGGCCCTCAAGGGTGCCATGTTTATATTCTAAGTGTAGGAGACTGACATGCTAGGACATGTGTCAAACATATGTTTGGCATGGAAGATTTTAGGGGCCAAATTTTGCTCATGGGTTAATTTTCCATGGTTTTTCCCCAAAAAAGATTTCTTATTCTAAAAATGATTCACCCAAATTCTAAAGGATAAAATTATTTTACCTTAAAAATTGCCAAAATTTTATACAAACTATATAAAATTCTTAGAAATTTGAATATTTTTACAAAAATATTGCCAAACATTTTATAGTTGGCATATGAAGGATTAGTAAGATTCGCCAAGGTTTCTACATTTTAAAATAAATTTCCATCCTAAAATAGGACACATGCCACATGCCAAATGCGTGTCGAACACATGCCCTAGATCTATTTGACTCTAAAAAATATTTTTCATTGCTATTTTCTCACTTTTAGTTGTACAAAAAGAGCTCTTAGAGTCTATCATAGTGCAAGTGAACGGTAAAATCAAGATTTGAAGGGATTCCAAGTGTTTTGAAAATGTTCTATTTTCTAAAGCATTTCACTCATTTTTGCTAGGGTTTTGAGTGGGCTGCTTGCTAGTTGTTGAGGAGTAGATTTGTGAGAGCTTGGAAGGTAGATTGAAGGCCGCCATAGAAACATTCAACCACCATTGGAGTGTTGAAAAGATAGGCTCTAAATCCCACTCTTGTTTGTTTTTAAAAATATTTTTCATGTGTTGTAAACTAGTATATTTACTATGTTGAATGCTTGAATATTCTCTTCTCCTACTCTTTCCCATTTCTCCTTCTCCATCTTTCTATTGCAGATGGCATGTTATTCTCAAGATCCAACAAGCATGATGGGTATGCCAATGTGGTTTATCCTTTTGGTTGCATTTTTTATTATGATGATGGTGTTGAGAGGCTGAAATACCAATGATGATGAGGAAGAACTAGAAAGCGGAAACACATACCATGGAGGGGAGGAAGAAATGGAAGGGGATGATGATAACCAAAATAACAATGCTAATGGACAAAAACCCAAAGAAAGTTCAACACCCTTGTGGAAGTATGTGACAAAGCTTGGGGGAGGGAAAGGGGGTGGAACCACAAAATTTATATGTTCCCACTATCATAAAACTTACAGAAGTTCATATACCCATGTGAGAAAGCATATCTGTGAAATTATGCCATGGGATGAAGGTAAGACTATATGAGTCAAAACAGATGACCATGTGCTAGTGAAAGATAAAAACAAAGCCGAGAAGGAAGATGAAGCTGCACAAAACAAATCCGACAAATCAAGAGTTGAATATGAGACTTTAGGCTTGTTACCTCTATGTTCTCACTTGATATAAAAGTTAGGAAGCATAGATTGTGAGGCCCCAAGGGTGACTTAGACAAGTTATGCACTGTCACCTTGATAGCCTTGCCTTTTCCTCTTAAGGCTAGCTCTTCTCTAGCCTATGAGGGAATCCCTAAGATAAACTAAGCTCAAGATGTTGTAGATAAAGAGGAAGTAAAGGAGCTTAGGATGAATCTGATCTAGGGTTTTAAGATGATACTTTAATATTTCAGATTTGTGATCAGATTTAATTATCCTTTCCATAAGGTACAAAACATCAATATAAAGAGGCTAATTTAAGCAAATCCAATAGGATAATGATGATAGAAATCTGGAATTTTCTTTTACAAACTTCAAGTCAGATTTTAAGGTATCAAACTATTGTTCATATGACTTGACCAACAATCTAGATTAAGGTATTTACTGCTGCAATTTCCATATTGTCAAAAACATAAATAAAACTTAGAAACTTTTATATTTTTGAGGTGGTTGAAAGGGAATACCAATGCCTTATCTTTATTTTGGGCTATGGGGTCAAGCTAGCTTCTTTGGAGGGTTGTTCTTATGGAGATTTAGGAGTTGGTTGAGCAACAAAACACATGCCACAACAACTCTAAATTTGGCAAGCAAACTTTACAAAATTTAAAGGAGGAAAGGACCTCTTAGGGATCCACTTTCAAGGCAACACAAGCGTGGATTTGCCTAAAGATTCCAACTAATACAATAACTCTCAAGATGCTGAAAGCATAAAGTTTTTATCTTTAAATCAAAGGAAACAAAGAAGTTAAGTAGGGCCTATCACACATAACCTCTTCCAATGTAGCAAGATTGCTCCTCTATGGCTCCTTGAGTTGACATTGGCATCCACAAATCTACAATGTTAGTCACCAATATGCATCAAGAACATCTACCACACATTTAACAAAGAAGCATAACCATTCCACAAGAGCTTGAACAAACAACAAGAGCAATTTTTATTCCAAAAGCTTTATGAGCACTTTCAACAACCTTTACAAGTGAAGGAGCTTCTTATTTATAAAGTTTTAGCTCAACTACTCCACAAATAAAATAATAATAATCCATAACTAACCCCATATCTATTCGAGGAAATGATAAACAACTAATATCCTCCAACCAACTTGGAGGAAAAGTCAACAAAACACTATAATATGGTGGACTAATGCAAGATGTACAATCTCCAACAATAGATGGTCCAATAAGGTGGATGCCCTCCTCAAAATCATGTGACAGATGGAGTCAAGCCATAAATAATAACCTCCTAAAGTATATCAATACACTATGAGGCATCAATATGCTATAAATAAGCCAAATGGATAGGTCTTAGCATCCAAAATCATCACGTGTATGAACCAAAAGCATGAGAAAGAGGGTTATCCCCTAAAAATCCTCTAACAGATCATCAAACCAAGTCAAATATGTGAGAAATCTAGCACATGTGGAATCCAAAGTAATCTTAGTCCAACATCAAAAATATACATTAATCACCCCCCTCAAGGTGGCACATGTGGGGAAAAGAAGACAATGACCCACCTCCCAAGCGCAACGATCTCCATAAACTAGGTTGAATAAAGTGGATCCAATGAAGAGTAGGTTGACTAGAAATCAAAAGTCACCATGAAGTATGTGCTAATTCAAATCAACCCAACTAACCTCCCAAAGACATGGGGCAACCCCCTCTCCAAGGATAAAATAGTAATAAATCATGAGTGGCACCTCCACATGTGTGAAATAGGGAGATCACTCAACAAAAGTAATGTATATATCCATAAAAAAATGTGTCCCCACCATCAAAATATTCCAAGGAGGTGAAGCGCTCTAGGAAAAGAGTGATACATAGAAAAATGGAGGGTCGACCCTCAAAATATGAAGTTTCACCATGAAAATCCATGCAATAAAGAGGGCACTCTATGAAAATCAATAGCAAGTGCATCTGTAGCACACCCATTTCCAAGCTCCGGGCTCTATTCATGCTCTGATACCAATTTGTAACACCCCTTTTCGTTCAACTACCCAGGGTTACTATAAGACTACTTGGTAGGTAACCCAGAATAACTGTAGCGCACCTTGGCTACCGTGTAGGTGTTACTACGTGGAATAACACATTCTCATTCATAGTTAGTCGCGTGCATTTAAGCAATGAAATACATTTAAGCTCAGAGTAAGCATAAGAGTCATTTTAACATAAATAATCCATGGCAAATACATTAATCCAAATGCATAGCAAAATGCATGATTATTATAATACACAGATATACAACACATATTGATAAAAATGTGATAAAACCATAGTTAGACACTTATCTTGTAACAATGGTAGTTTCACCAACCAAGTACAGGCCTTCCACGAACCTCCCAGCCTTAGACCACACTGCTCATCAGCTCAGCAGTGGATCACCCCCGAGCTGGGACTAAGATCCACCCCAAGGCAAGGAATCCTAGCTAGGCTGAGGTTACAGGGAAAACAACACTTAGAATCTGGAAGGATTCTTCCCAGGATGCCATCTTACGCCCACTACTACCAGACTCTCATTCCCCACATGCCTGTTCC
>ML782721.1:87776-99423 GCA_009831015.1 Picea engelmannii
CCTGCGAGAATCAGGCATTCTCGAACCCTGCCTATATAGCAACCTGCGAACATCCTCTTTAATAGGGTTTTTACAAAGGAGAATGCAACTTCTTTTCTCATGAAAAGTTCTTCTCTCTTCTTTCTTCAGGAACTCAGGCCACTGACCCCTCTGAAGGAAACATATAGGTTTACATCATTAACGATCATAGGGATGACGAAAAATAATGTGTAACATACCTTTTCCATTTTTTATCAATATAGGACTAGCTTATGACCTAATGTTTATCTTTATATAGTCCTCATGTTTGCTAGATTCTTTCTTTTGTTTATACATGTCATGCCAATAAAAAATCCTTAAAGGCACCAAGCCCTTTGGAAGCTTGTTATTGTCAAGCATATCGACTTCCTTAACTATCATCATGATCCTTGTTGTACCAATCCACTTTATAATCAACGGACTCTTGCAAGTTATTTATAAACCTTATCACTTGTGAATAATCCTCAAACACCTTCTAGTGTTCAAAATTATCTGGGATAGAGGGTTGAAATATAATTTCCATTTTAGGTTATCCTAAAATGAGGATTTCACATGGTTGAACTGTAGTGGAAACTTCTTCTAGGGCATTTTCATCCATAGTTTGGTATCTTGGGACAAATTCAATTGAAAAAGCATCAAATATCCCTATCATTTCCCATGTTGCATGTATGTATCTCCTCAATCGATCACTCTTCACCTCATATTTATCCTTTATTTGCATCACTATGAGATTTGAGTATCCAATAACTTCTAACAATTTTATATCCATCTCCTTAGCCAATTAAAGTCCAAGAAGTAAAGCTTCATACTCCACAACATTATTTGTGGCTTCAAACTCCAATTTATAAGAAAAACTCATCATGCTACCCCGTAGGGAAGTAAAAACTACACCTTCACTCGAACCTATTCAAGACTATGCTCCATCAAAATGCATCATCCAATTCTTGTCATTTGCCTCCATTTCTTCCTCTTTAATCTTTGGGTCCAACGAATGAGAGAAAACTGCATAATTTCCCATATCATTGTCTACAGTACAAATAAATTCATTCATTTTCTCATTGGGATCCTCTACATGAAACCTTCTTGTATGTTTGTGATACAATGTGATGAAAGTACCTTCACAAGTTGGAATGGTTGCATAAGATAAACCCATATGCAAATTACCACCCAAACTAGAAACCCACTTTGGGGACAACAACATTCCCCATGAATCTAGGACATCAATAACAATCACATCCACAAGTACAGATATGTCGGGATATATAGCCAATTTAACATGCAAATTTTAATGAGGACAAACACTTTAATCTCTTTGGAGTCCATGGCACACACATTCCTATATGGCCTGGTCGTCATGAAGCCTAGTTGCTTCATTACTTTCAACGACATAACATTGGTCGACACCCCTAAGTCTATCATATAATTGTGCAACAATATGCCATTTACTAGTAGCGATATGAAGAAAGGACTATGATTTCCATTCTTCCTTCCTTGATTCATGGTCTGCAACACTATGGGAGCATCCTCGATAGGAGCATCAACGATTTCCTCAAAACCCAAAAACCTTTTAACTTTTTCTTTCCTTTCTATAATTTTCTAGAGTTCAATCATCTGAACTGACACATGGGATTTAGTCAGGTACTACATTAGGTCAACATTTCCATCTCTACATGTGCTTCATGAAAGGATTGATTTTAAGCACTCACTGGTGACTCCAACTGTTCGTGTTGGTTGTTTTTCTTTATGAATGCTTTGAGACATATGTTGTGGAGAACTAATCTCTTGCCGAGATTCATGTTTCCTTCTGTAATATGTAATAATTTATCTTTCTTGTATCCTTCTTATTATCTCTTCTTGAGAAGGTTTATGGGAAAATACTTTGGCAATAACAACAGAGCCAATACTTTTTCCTTTGATCTTCAAATATATTATATTCCTTTTCCATGACATTGTTGATAGTATCCATCCCTCCACCTACATAATTTGTAGTGCCAATCCCACCTAATTGTTCTTTGTTTGCTTCCTTTTCTTGCCTGATAATATCCCTCACATAGAGGCAAGTATCATGATCATGAGGATCTTCACAAGCATTGCACCAAGGTAATGTTTCATGATCCACTACATTATTGTTGTTCAAAGGGACAACGACCCTCTAATTTTGATTCAAATTGGGATTAAAATTTTGAGGAGGTCTTGGCCTATCCCATCCATTGTTCAGTCTTGGAAGATGCTTGTTTTGTTGTGCTCTTTCTAATTGCAGAAGTCTATTTTGTATTGTTGTATTCTTCTAGGTGAAATTAGCTTCCAATCATTTTATAACTTCAACTAAGGCTATCACAAGGCTTGGGGTTGGATCAATGGTGTTCACTACCTTATTTATTGATTCATTTATGGTAGCATGAGTTCTAGAAGATCTTGGTTGATTTGTTTTAGCTTCTACAATCATACTCTTCTCAATTTTAATATTTGTTTCCTGAGAAAATCTGAGGTTTTGGGGATTTTTTTCTTAAGTGGAAATCAAGTTCACCATCAAAAGCATCAAGATAATAAAAGAGGATGGATGCCTTTGGAGGTTTAATACCTGTATGGAGTCTTTGAAGAATATGATTAAATTTTTCATTAAACTCTTCAACTATCTCATTCTCATTTCTCTTAGCGGTACTGAGGGTAGCAATAAAGTATCTATTATTTTTCTTATCTCCCCATCTTTCCATAACAAAATTTTCTAGTTGATCTCTTGTGCTAATACTATTATTAGGAAAGATTGTGAACCAGTCCATAGCATCATCTTCTAAGGACATGAAAATTAATTTCATGAGCACATCCCTATATGCTATCCTATTTTTCTGGATTACAATCATAAATTCCCTCCAGTGATATCTGGTAGATACTGCATTTCTTCCTTGGAATGAGGGAAATTTATCAATGGCCTTTTCAGGCACATCATGAGGATATCCCTTGATATTGGAAAAATTTAATGGCTTGAAAAGTTCATCCAACTAGGGTGCACCATCTTCATCGACCATAGTGGTTTGGATAGGATTCAAAGGATTACTTTCAAACAACCACCTTATATCTTCTACCATATCGAATCTAGATTTTTTTAGTTCTAAACCTTATTGATTCTTCTGCTATAATATTTTTCCAATTCTGGCATGAGATGAACAAGGCCTTGAGAAGATTTTCTTGTGGAGTACCTCTTGGGAACAAGTTCACAATATGGAGTTGATATATGAGCTCTTCTAACTTTCCTCCCACTTTAATTCAAAGCTCATCAATGAATGAATCTCATATATTCAAAACAAGGGGTAATGGAATTTATCCGCAACAACGACATTGAAATGTTACCTCCTAGGTTCTCACTTGGTGTAAAATTCCAGAAGCAGAGATTGTGAGACCCCAAGGGTGACTTAGACAAGCTACCCACTGTCACCTTGATAGCCTTGTCTTTCTCTCTTTAGGATATATTTTCTCTAGCATAGGGGGGAATCCCTAAGGTAAACTAAGTTAAATATGTTGTAGATAAAGAGGAAGTAAAGGAGCTTAGGATGATTCTGATCTAAGGTTTTAAGATGATGCTTTAATATTTCAGATTTATGATCAGATTTAATTAACCTTTTTTAAGGTACACAATAGAAATATAAAGAGGCTAATTTAAGCAAATCAAATAGGATATTGATGGTAGAAATATGGGAGTTTATTTTACAACTTCAAGTCAGATTTTAAGGTATCAAATTGAGGTTCACATGACTTGAAAAACATTCTGGATTAAGGTATTTATTGTTGTAATTTTCAGATTGCGAAAATAGAAATGAAACTTATAAATTTTTAAATCTTTGAGGTGATTGAAAGAGAAGATTGGTGCCTTATGGGGTCAAGCTATCTTCTTTAGAGGGTTGTTCTTATGAATATCTAGGAGTTGGTTGAGCTGTAAAATGCATGCCATAATGACCCTAAATTTGGCAAAGCAAAATTTACAATATTTAAGGGATGAAAGGGTCTCTTAGGGGGATCCACTTTCGAGACAACACAAGGGTGGATTTTCCTAAAGTTTTCAACTAAGGAAATAACTCTCAAGATGTCGAAAGCATAAATTTTGTATATTTAAAACAAAGGAAACCAAGAAAAGAAGTAGGAACTATCACACATAACCTCTTCCAATGTAGCAAGATTGCTCCTCTATGGCTCCTTGAGTCGACTTTGGCATCCACGCATTTGCAATTTTAGTCACCATTATGTGCAAAAAACCTCTGCCACACATTTAAAAAATAAGCATAACCATTCCACAAGAGCTTGAAAAAATAACAAAAGAAATTTTATTCGAAAATCTTTATGAGCACTTTAAACAACATTTACAAGTGGAAGAGCTTATTATTTATAGAGTTTTATCTCAACTACTCCATAAAGAAAATAATAATAATCCATAACTAATCCTATATCTATTCTAGGAAATGCTAAAAAACTAATACCCTCCAACTAAACTGAGAGGAAAAGTCAATAAATCATTATAATATGGTGGGATAATGCCACATGTACATTCTCCAACAATAGATGGTACAATAAGGTGGACGACCTCCTCAAAATTGTGTGATAGATGGATTCAAACCATGAAAAATAACATCCTAAAGGAGACCGATCCACTATGATCCATTGATATGCTAAAAATAATCCAAATGGCTAGGTCCTAGCCTCCAAAATTGTCATACATGTGACTCAAAAGCACGAGGAAGAGGGCCATCCCCTCAAAATCCTCCAATAAATCATCAAACCAAATAAAACATTTGAGAAATCTGGCACATATGGGATCCCATGTAGTTATCTCGGTCCAAGATCCAAAATAGACATGAATAATTCCTCTCAAGGTGGCACGTGTGGGATCAAGAAGACAATGACCCACCTCCCAAGCACAATGATCTCCATTAAATAGGATGAATAAAGTGTATTAAATGAAGAGTAGGTTGACTAGCAATAAAAGGTCACCATGAAGTATGTCCTAAGTCAAATAAACCCAACTAACCTCCCAAAGACATAGAGTGGCCTTTCTCCAAGGATAAAATAGTAATAAATCATGAGTGGTGCCTCCACATGAGTGCAATAGGGAGATCTCTCAAAACAATTAATGCATATATCCATCAAAAAGTGTGTGCTCATGGGTCAACCCCTCAAAATATGATGTGTCACCAATAAAATACATGCAATAGGGAGAGCAATCTATGAAAATTGATATCAAGTTCATTAAACATCATGATATGATCATCATAATCATCTCTAGTGCTAGGGTGATCTCACTATGGGGTACATTATCATCAAACCCTAAATAATCATCCATGAAGAAAAACAATCGAGGTTATGTGCAAAACATCCATTGATACAATAACATCCCATCATGTGATCATCACAAATGAGACACATCCACTACTAAGAGAAATAATCATGTAGAAAATCCTGTGACCAATCTCACCCAACCATGTCCTCTGATAAATAATCAATATGAGGTGCTCATATTAGGTTTACCATTGAAATATCATATCACTGGAATACTAGTGCTCATATTGGAAACCTAGGGATATATACACAAATCTTTGCACTCCCACCTCCCTCTGGACACCACAACACCCATTATTGAGTAGCATACAATAATTTCATTACCATAAAAATAATTGAATTACCATAAGGGTAATGCTAGGGGAGGTGTGAGCATCCATCCCCCATCCCCTTCCCCCCACAGATGAATTCTCACCTATGAATTCAGGGGGTAAAACAATATCAAATTTCCTTGACCAAGGTTGTAAGGATGATGTGGATGAAAACAAATTTTAGGTTTCTCTATGCGTGTGGCATACCATTCAATGTTCTTTGTACACCCTATTTGATTGAAGTGGTACAAGCCATCAATGATTCCCCTAAAGTATACAAGAGCCCCGCGTATAAAAAAACCATAAGCATGGGACTTGATAGGGAAAGAGCCAAAATCCATAGTGCTCTGGGACAATTTACAAATGATTGGATTGAACGTGGGGTATCCATTGTATTTTATGGTTGGAAAAATGTTAAAGGAAAACCATTGATAAATATTCTTGGTGTGTCTGCTAGTGGTGCGGTCTTCCTTTCATCCCATAACTACTTATATCGTTACAATATTGGTATTAATATTGTAGAATACTTAATTAGAATCATTCAATATATTGGGTTGTATAATGTCATTCGAGTCATCACTAATAATGCTACTAATTGTAAGGAAGAGAGAACAATAATTGAGGATATGTACCCTAACATATTTTGGTCAGGGTGTTTGGTTCACACATTGAACCACTTGACGCATGATATTATTAAGATGAAGGACCATGATTATAAATGTATTGGTGCATTGTACTCATGTGATTCATGGAAAGGTTTGAAAGATATGGCTGCATCTACATCTGATAGACATGAATTTCAATAGGTGGAGGACACTGTGCTTGATGGTTATTTTTGGGCACATATTAGATATGTTTTGTAGTTCACCAAGCCTATTTACAGTGTGATTCAATTTATAGATACAGATCAATTGGTGACTAAGGGGGTGTATGATCAGATGGACAACATGCTAGGACAAATCAAAGACATTGTTGAGCTGAGAGAAACAATCTTGTATGATCATATTCATAAACATGCGGTCAAAAGGTGGGATAATATGGATGTTCCACTCCCTACCCCAACATATTCCCTTACACCTAAATATCATTCTCCATATTGGTTGGCCCAACCAACACCTAGGGGTGGGGTTAAGAGAAAACCACACACAGTCCAGAGGTAAAAAATGGGTATATGCTTGTATTAGAAAAGTTGGTCCATAATGAAGAGTGTGCTCAAGTGAAAAGAAAATTGAGCAAGTACATCAATGAACATGGAGTTTTTTCTCACTTGCATGCAACTAAAGATCGAGGATAGGTTGAATCATATCAAATGGTGGAACATGTATGGCTCCTCTACCACACATCTGCATAAATTTCAGATGAGGGTGTTTTCACAGGTTGTTAACACCTTTTATGTAGAGAGGTGTTGGAGCACCTACAACTTCAATGTGAAAAGAAACAACCTAAATGTAGACTAGGCATAAATCTTGGTCTATGTGCACTACAACTTGAGGTTGTTGTCTCAATATTACGAGGCAACAAAGAATGATAAAACATACATTGTGAATTAGGAAAATAATCTAGAGACTAATTTGGAGGATGTAACCATAGTTTTAGAGCACTCAGAGGTTGAATTTTTGGGTGATCATATTCATGGAGCAAAGATGGCACCCCCATCCACTAGTAGGTTTCCAAATGCAACAATATTTCCTTTAGCTTCACATTGTCCAGTGTTGTCGGGGGCCATGTAGAAGTTGGTTGTGGAACTCCATGAACACTTCCACCTACTCCTACTCATCTTGTTCATAGATCACTAGGAAAATAAACTAGAAGTTTCTCATGGCAACAAGAAAGCTTAGTAGATACTAGATCCTTTTGTCTTTTTCCTAGTTATAAGTAGTCTCTAGAACTTAGTAATTTGTCTTTATTATGGATTATTTTGTAAACATTATATGTTTGTTTAAGTTTAAAATTTGAAATTTGAACCTAACTTTGAACTGTTGACTACACATTAGAACTCTTTGATAATGAATATGGCGCTTTGTTTCATTTCGTGGTTGATGCTATCTGTTACAAGTTGTTGATGACAAAGTTTATATGTTGAAAATTGAAGGTTGATGTTGTGGTTGAGGATTGATCATTTGATGAAAATGTTATAAGTTATAAATATTATATGATTAATGTTATATATGTACTAAATGGTTGAGGCTTTAATGATCATCATTAATCCAATAGTTAAATCTATGTTTTTGTGTTTTCTTTTGCAGCTAATTCAACATTCTACATTTTTTTAAATATATATGCATCAAACTACATTAATATATGTATTATATAAAAAATGCTCTACTCGTGGAAGCTTTTTGAAAATTAGGTTTCCCACTCCTGCTCCCTCCTACCAATAGCCTTGACCTTAATACTAGATCAACAATGTTTTTTGGCATTGCACAAACTTTGGATCTACATGCCCAAATTTCATATCTAACATTCCTAATTGTAGATACGCATTTTTAGGCATCTCATGCATTAGATATGCACTTTGTCAATTCAAATCTAAGCATCCAGGTATCACATATTGCATAATTTCTCCAAATTTGTTTTTTTTATAAAGTTGTTTTTAGCATAAATTTCCCTTGAGCACCCTTTTTTGTCCCTAGGGGTTACATTTTCTACACTTTTAGTGATTTGGAGATATGCAAGGCACATTTTTGTGTCCTTAGTTTTTCTTATTTCTGTGGTTATTGTTCAAATGGTGAAATATAGGACTATTGAGCTCCTAAATCCCCATAACTATCAAACATGGAAAATCAATATGCAAGAAGTTCTACAATCTAAAGGTCTATGGAAAATGTTGGCTAAAGTTCCACATGTATTTACCAATGAAATTGAAAGATTTTCCTATAGGAACAAACTTGGTGAAGCCATGGGTTTGATTGGACTGCATGTTTCAAATAGTTTGATGTTTCATATTGTTGAATGTAAACACCAAAACAAAGTTGGGACAAGTTGAATTCACTATTTGGAAAAGTCAATGAATTATGAGCATTGCAGTTGGAAGTTGAATTGTCATTCCTTGTACCTAATGAGAATTATTCCATTGAATATTTTCTTGCCAAATTCAATTTATTACTGGCATGACTAAAAGGTTATGGAAAATCCAAAACAAATGACGCGTGCATTTTCTTGATTCTATCCAAGCTTAAAGGCCTTTTCTAGGATTTTTCTTTTGCCTTTATTCCACTATGGATGTGCTTGGATCAAAGTTTTTTTTTTTGCTATCATGTTCGTTACCTGTGGGACTAACCTATGGTCTAATAAATCACCACCCGGGGGCATCTAAGCCATCAAAAACACCCATGGATCGCACCCAGCTTGTTGAAAAGTCAACAAGAAATGTGTGTCTAATTTATTTTTCCCTTAAATAAATTGGACAATAAATATTAATCTATTATCTCAGAATTACTTGAAATAGTTAACTGAAATGGAAAGTCAGTTATCTATAGGAAATTTGAGTTCAAAGGTTGACTGGTGGGACTGGAAGTCGAATTAGTTGTAACTAAGTGACTTGAAGTTGTAACATAGTTATAAGTGTAGTTATGTGAGTTGTGAAGTAGTTTAACTCAATTAAGTGAGTTAATCTTAGTTGTACTAGTTGTAACTAAACTTACACCAGTGAGATTTCAGTGAATTAATTATTAATTAATTCACAATCATTGATCTCACATGCAACTGAAGATTTACCACTGTTAACTACATGCATGTCAGATCTAGTGGAGACCCAGTTGAGATAACAGGTGAAAGGGACAATTTGGCTATCAATTGTGATTTGAGTGAAGTGCACTCATGCAATCGCACATAGAGTGGAAGTGACCATGAGCAATGCACAACCTAGGCAAGAGTAATTCGAATCATTTGCAGGTTTTCCATTAGCAGGGATTGCGCAGAGGAGGCAGGCTGTCTGGGGGCAAAGAATTGGCACATGTATTTGCTGATTTTTGTATGATAGTGTGAGATGATTGTATTGTACTGAGAGATATTGGATTAGAGTTTTGTATGAGATTGTTTCATGATCCATGATATAAATAATATATGATAGTGGTGTTTTTAGTTTTATGCTTTCCCGGTAAAACATCTGTGTTATGTGCGATTGATATTTCTTCTTGATATTGCAATTGGCGACCGTGTTTTAAATTCCGCAAGAATATTAGTAGAAGTGATTATGTATTTAAAAGTGGCATATAATTGTTAGATCATGAGAATCTAGGAAATACATAATTTGTATTAAAATTTCTACATGGTACTAGAGTGCAAAATATTGTAGAAGCTGAGTTTTTGATTGGATAGAATTTGAATTTGTAGAAAGGCTTTCTTGGTGCTACAACTGATTCAAGATCGAAATGGATTTCAATGGCTTGAAGAGTATGCACTCGAGGGAAACTCGAACTACATTGATTGGAAGGACAGGATGGAGGCAGTACTCGAAGACAATGGCTTGAAGGAATTCATTGACAAAGATGTTCCTAATCCAGATGTTGCAAATCTTGATGCATGGCAAAAGAAAGTGGCAAAGGTGAGGAGGATTCTGTTGGAGGGAGTACGAGACCACATTTTCTGAAGCCTCCATGGGAAAGACACACCACATGCAATGTGGAAGACTTTGATGGATCTATTCCAAAACAACAACAACCATAGGAAATTGGCGCTCAAAGATAAACTCAGGAAGATCAATATGGAGAAGGGAGACTCCATTCCAAAATATCTCATGAAGTTTTTCCAATGTCAGGATGAGCTGGGGAGTGTGGGAATAACAATCACTTATGATGATTTGGTGAGCTTGGCTCTCCTAGGACTTGCCAAGAGTTGGCATAGTTATCAAGACTCTCTCAATGGAAGGGAAAATTTTCCAGATTGGGAACGACTATGGTCGGATCTAGTGCAGGAGGAGTTCAGGCGGAACACTAGAGATGGCTCTTCATCAAAGCATGATGATGAAGAGGATTGTGCTTTGGCTGCCAAGGCAAGGAAAAGGAAGGGGAATAAATTCCATTCAAAATCTGAGTCTAAAGGCAAGAAGATGGATTTGTCCAAAGTGAAGTGTTTTCACTATCACGAACATGGGCATATCACTACTAACTGTTCGCAGAAGAAGAAGAACAAGAAGGCTGTTGGAGATACAACTGGTGAGGCCCTTGCCTCACAATTTGAACTTGACTTCTCCTTGATTGCATGCATGGATTCAAGTGCATCAAGATCGGTGTGGTATTTGGATAGTGGCTCTTCCTTCCACATGACAGGAGATAAGGAGTTTTTCAGTGACTTGGAGGAGAGAGATCTCAAAATGCATATAGAGATGGGAGACGATGGAAGATACATTGTGACTGACATTGGTACCATTACCTTTCAGAGGGATTCAGGTAAACCATTTCAATTGAAAAATGTTATGCATGTTCCAAGTCTAAAGAAAAACCTGGTCTCAGTCGTAATGTTGGAGGACAGAGGCTATGACGTTGTTTTCAGCGGTGGAAAATCTTTTCTACAACATAAAAAAATGGGTCAAGTTAAGAAGATAAGGATTCAAGTTAAGAATCTCTACAAGTTGGAGGTAGATGGCTGTGCTGCCATGATGGGCAAGTCAAAAAAAGTGGTGAGCCGAGATGAGGGCGAATTATGGCATAGGCGATTGGGCCATCTTCATCATGGAGCCTTGAAGATCATACAAAAAATATCTATTGGAATTCCAATGGGAACACTTGCTCAGTTAGATCAATGCAAGGGTTGCACCATGGGGAAGTATGTAAAGTCCACCTTTCATGAAAAGGAGAATAGTGCTTCGGTGATCCTGAAGAGAATTCCAACAGACGTGTGTGGACCATTCTTAGTAGCTTCAACAACAAAACATAAGTACTATTAAATTTTTGTTGATGACCTTTCTTGTAAATGTTGTATCTTCTTCATGTAGAATAAGGATCAAACATTCTCAAAGTTCTGTGAGTTTAAAGAATTGTTGGAGAAAGAGT
>ML782721.1:100425-139757 GCA_009831015.1 Picea engelmannii
ACAACTATTTCACCGAACTGGGCTTCACCAAAAGTGAAGTAGATGCAAAACGATACCAAATTGTGGTGGAGGGTAAGATTTTAATCATTGTTCTTTATGTTGATGATTTAATACTGAGTGGTGATGAGCAGCTGATACACTCATGCAAGGAGGACCTTGCAAATGAGTTCAAGATGAAGGATTTGGGCCTTCTTCATTATTTCCTTTGATTGGAAATATAGCAGCGAGATGGTGAAATTTTTGTGCCTCAAGGAAAGTATGCAAGGGAGATATTGGGTAAGTTTTACATGGAGAGCTGCAAACCCATGGATACTCCTCTTCCAGGAAACTGGAAGAAATAGGATGCTACTTCTGGAGAGGTAGTGGATGCTACTGTCTATTGACAGTTAGTGGGTTCGCTAATGTATTTAGTGAACACAAGACCAAACATTTTCTATGCGGTTAACCAACTGAGTCAAGCGATGGTTAAGCCTACCAAGATCTTTTGGAAGGCAGGTAAGCATGTCCTGAGATACCCGAGGGGCACATCTGAGTATGGCTTATGGTACAAACAAACATATGAGGTGAAGTTGCATGGCTTCACGGATGCAGATTGGGCGGGAAACCCAATGGACATAAAGAACACATCAGGGGGGATCTTTAGTATCATATCTACAACTGTTTCTTGGTACAACAGAAAACAAAGATCCATGGCACTTAGTTCAGCGGAATCAGAATACATGGCAGTGAGTCAAGCTGCATGTGAGGCTATCTAGATGAGAAAGATCTTGGTTGGTTTGTTTGGTTCTCATTTAGATATGACAGTGATTCATTGTGATAATCAGAGATGCATTAAACTCTCGATTAATCCTATGTTTCATGATAGATCTAAGCATATAGGTATTCAGTATCATCATCTCAGAGATTGTGTGCAGCGGAATATCATGTTGCTTCAGTACATTCCTACGAAAGATCAGGATGCAGACATTCTGATGAAGGCGCTCACCAGGAGAAAATTTGAATGCCATAGAGACATGATTGGGGTGAAGGATAATCCCTTTCTTGTTGAGAGGGAGTGTTGAAAAGTCAACAAGAATTGTGTGTCTAATTTATTTTCCACTTAAATAAATTGGACAATAAATATTAATCTATTATCTCACAATTACTTGAAATAGTTAACTGAAATGGAAAATCAATTAGCTATAGGACATTCAAGTTCAAAGGTTGACTAGTGGGACATGGAAATCGAATTAGTTGTAACTAAGTGACTTGAAGTTGTAACAGAGTTATAAGTGTAGTTATGTGAGTTGTGAAGTAGATTAACTCAATTAAGTGAGTTAAGCTCAATTGTACTAGTTGTAACTGAACTTACACTAGTGAGAGTTCAATGAATTAATTATTAATTAATTCACAATCAGTGATCTCACATGCAATTGAAGATTTACCACTATTAAGTACATGCATGTCAGATTCAGTGGAGACCCAGTTGAGATAACAGGTGAAAGGGATAGTTTGGCCATCGATTGTGATTTGAGTGAAGTGCACTCATGCAATCACACACATAGTGGATTTTCCCATGAGAAATATGCAGCCTAAGCAAGAGTAATTCGAATCATATGCAGGTTTTCCATTACCAGGGATTGTGCAGAGGAGGCAGGCAGTCTGGAGGCAGAGAATTGGCACATGTATTTGCTGATTTTTTTATGACAGTGTGAGACAATCGTATTGTACTGAGATCTCTTGGATTAGAGTTTTGTATGAGATTGTTTCATGATCCATGATATATATAATATATGATAGTGGGGTTTTTAGCTTTATGCTTTCCCGATAAAACATCTTTTTTATGTGCGATTGATCTTTCTTATTTATATTTCAATTGGCGATCGTGTTTTAAATTCTGCAAGAATATTAGTAGAAGAGATTATGTATTTAACAGTGGCATATAATTGTTAGATCAGGAGAATCTAGGTAATACATAATTTGTATTAAAATTTCTACACGGGCCACACCAACCCTTAACATGGTTGGATTTTTTTGGGTGTCTCCTCTCGACTACCTCGAGTTTCAAACCTTGGCCACCTTATTGAATGAAACCCTTGAAATCCAATTGCGCTTGCAGGATTTGACTTGGATCAGAGTTCAAAATTCCCTTTTTTGATATTTTCTGTGAGTGTCTTACCAAGAAACAATCTAAGCTTGTGCAATTATATGTTCTTTCTATATCTAAGAATCAATACCTCGTGGCTCAAACCTCCAAAGGTAAACACAAGACTCAACACAAACAAGAGATTGTTCTTGCTCAAGTCAGTAAGTCTACCTATAAGCCTCTATAGAAATAAAAATCCTTTGCTCCTCCATCTTTCAAGTTTGATGAGTCTTCCTCTAAGACAAAGAATAAGTCAAGTGTAACTTGCATTTTTTGTGGCATACTTGGGCATGAGCAATCCAAATCCTGGAAGAAACTAAAAGAATTGATTGAAACCATGCAAGAGAAAAACATTTCAATGCCAAACCTTCTTCAATTGGTAAAGGGAATGGACTTTCTACTGTATATTTATATGCATTTTAAAATAGTTGGATACTTGATTCTAGAATATCACATCATATGACTCATTATCATGAGTTGCTTCCTTCCCCATCTGATAGTAGCATTTCGTAGATTGCAATTGGAGACTCTTCACAACTTGATGTTTTAGGACCAAGTACTGTGCAATTATCTAATGGTTGCATCAATGATGTTATCCTTGTTCCTAAAATTTCTACCAATCTACTCTATATTTATCAAATTTAAATTTTTGCCAATATACTCTCTATTTATAAAATTTGTCACTTGGGTGATGGGAAGACGATAGAGTTTTCTTGTCATGTTGTGGTCATTAGAGAAATAAAAATCCAATTTTTTTTGTTTATTTTGTGAGAGTTGATCATAGTTTTCAGTTGTACAAGTTCATTAGTTTTGATCCTTCTTCAGGTTTTTCTTTCATTGCACATGTTGATTCCTGAGTATACTTTGGCATGAAAGATTTGGACATTTGAATTATAGGTATTTGTAGTAATTGAGAACAAAGAATTTGGTGCTTGGTATTCCTAAAGTTTCTTGCATTGATGGTGTTTGTCAGGGTTGTGTTCTTGGTGAACAAAATCAAGATCCTTTTCCTAAAGGTAAGGCCTTGTGTGCTACCAAACCTCTTGAGTTGGTACATATTGATCTCATGTCATTTTTTACTCATTCATTTTTAGGGGCTAAGTATGAACTCACCTTTATTCATGAATTATCATGTAAATCTTGGGTGTACTTTATTAAGTACAAGAGTGAGGTCTTTGTTTCTTTTAAGACCTTCAAGGATTTTTTTGAGAAACAATCCTCTCTTTCTATCAAGAAAATATGCATAAATAATGGGGGCGGGTATGTCAATCAGAAATTCAAATATTTTTGTAGATAATATTGCATTCAACATCAACACTTCGTTCCCTACACCCCTCAACAAAATGAAGTCACTAATAGAAAGAACTAGACACTTAAAGAGGTGGCCAATTACATGATTCAGTCCAAGAACACAATCCCTTCTTTCTAGGTTGAAATAGAGAATTGTGCAAATTACATCTAGAATCACATGCCTCATAAGGAAATGCTGAATATGAATTTGGAGGAAGCTTGGACACATGTTAAAATCAATGTTTCTTCTTTCAAAGTATTTGGAATTCAAGCATGGGCCTTAATTTCAAATTAAAAGTGCAAAGCTATGGAGAAGAAGAGCCAACTACTGATTTATGTTGGTCATTGTGAGGATATGAAGGCATATATTTTTGTAGAGAACACAACATTCAACATCAACACTCTATTCCCTACATCCCTCAACAAAATGAATTCACTGAAAGAACAAACTAGACGCTGAAAGAGATGACCAATTACATGACTAATTCCAATAACAAAACCCTTTCTTTCTAGGATGAAGTAGTGAATTGTGGAAATTACATTTAAAATCTCATGCCTCATAAGGAAATGATGAATATGAATACGAATGAATATTGTACACATGTTAAATTCAATGTTTCTTCTTTCAAAGTATTTGGTCGTCAAGCATGGGCCTTGTTATCACAGGATTTGTACTTCCTCAAATCCATCCACAAGATCCAAATCTTGTGTAACAATTAGAAGCTTCTATCAGTGTCACCTTAGTAGATGCTTCCCTCGTTTTAGTGATGGAAGGAGGTCCACCACAAGGGAGGGTTACTTGGTGACCTCAAGGGATAAAATAACAAGATTAGTCGAGCCTACAACCCCTGATATTGGTCTCTTAAAGGTTAGTTCTAGGTCTAGGAGAGGTAAGGAGATTACACGGTAATTGGTTCACCTATACAAGACAATAAACAATTTGGATCATATTATACACAATAACCAAGTTATATAGTTCATAAATGACCTCTTAGACACTATATAGTCAATAAATTCAATGGTTGTTGCAAAATTAGAGCAGCAAGCCAATGTACAACAACAATTAATGTTTTGCAACAACAAGAAATAACACTCAGAAATGCAACAATTTAGCACATAAAACAAGCCTTCAACATGCACAATAATATCCAATTGTTAGATCTGAATTCTGAGTCTCTTAAGCCACTTTTCCAAGTATGTATGTAACAAATTAAAGTAAAAATCAATGGTTGTAGCAAAATTTTGTAACAAGAACAATAAATAGAATCAATTTGATAAAGTTGGGGTTAGAGAAGTTAATAAGTGTTGGAACATCAAGCATTGATGGTTCATCACAATTCTCCTAGATTCAATTGGTTAAGTGGTTGACCTACATTTGAAAACAATCGGTTGAGCGATCGTCCAGATCTATACATGAGTTGATTGAGTAGTTGACAAGTTTGTCGGTCGGAAAATCGACCAACAGTTGAAGATAGTTGGGCGGTGGTTCAACCAACGCAATAATTGACTACGAGTTGGACGCATGGACGGCCAGGTCAAGCATCCTTATCGAGCCACTAAATAATGCAGATTCGACAGAGTCAACTCTAATAATCGACAATTATATGTGGACACGATCCTCTCGATTTCATGGAAGTTGGTTAGATATTGAGGATATAAATAGCTGACCCTTGTTCATTATCATCATGCGATCAACCGATATCAGATGGAGATATCAATTTCCGATATTCATTGTGATGTTCTAATCACAGTGTGTTTTGCTTAAGTGTTGTAATAATGTCTTTAGACACCACCTTTGTCTTCAAAATTTTATTCCCTCTTCGATTATCTGCATAATTGTTTTTCTTTTTCATAACAGGTTCCACCCTATTTCCCAACATGGTTTCAAAGCTGATGGTTTGAAACCTCACCTGTTACTTGCAAACCTTTCTTAGTCAAATATGTTGTGATTGAATCTGGTCTGGTGGTTTTCCAATTGGAACTTATAGAAACAAATGTTTTTTGTCTAGATATCGAAGATGGATTCAAAGATTGATCTTGTTATTTTGAACTGATCAAATTATGCGGTATGGGAACCAACCATGGAAACCCTACTGAAGAGTAAAGGACCGTGGTAGTATACAAAGATTGTGATTCCAGATCTAACAAACGATCATGAAAAGTTCACTGTTGATGGAAATAAATATGAGGTTGTGAGGGTTATCACGACCTATATCTCATGGGATATTGATTTTCACCTCAGTGGAATCGACAACCCTCATCAAGTTTGGAAGAATATGAAGTCATTTTTTAATAGAGTCTGTTGATATTTGTAGCATCAAACATGTACTTCCACATTGGTTTTGTGTCTAACATGTGGAAGTCATCCTTAATGCCTCTCAAGACTTAGGATATTCACTTTAATAAAGTGATTATTAAAGTGAATGTACTTTTGTAATTAATGTGAGTTTAATTTAATTAAATGACTATGTATTTGGCATTAGTAAATTAAATTAAATCCTAGAAATTATATCTAAAGTGAAGGTGAGATATAATCTCATCCCTTGATCACTTTGAAGATCTAGGGTTTTAGATTTAGGGTAAAATAAATATTATAAAAGGTAGACTACATGAGAGGAGTAGACACACACATAATGAGTGAGTGGGATATCATTGATTGGGTTGAGAAGGAATTTCATCCAAGTGTGCATGAGCATGGTCTAAGGAAAGGAGCAAAGGGGAAACAAAGGTGTAGAAACCAAGTGTGATAGGCTAGGATATTTTGTTGGTTTGTATTTTCCTCAGGTCACCATTATTCGAGGACGAGAGCTCGAGATTTTATCTAATAAAATCAACAAGGTGTGGTTTTCCCTTAGGGGTTTTTCCAGGGGTATTTTACCCAAAAATTACATGTGTACTTTGTGTATGGTTTCCTTATTTGCTTCTATTGTAATGTTTCATTAAAAACTCAGTTGTGCTTTTATTCAATAAATAAATTTATTCAGGATTAACTCTTGGGTGTTTGGTTAGGATAAATTTAATAGAGTCGGGTTAGGATAAATTTAATAGAGTCGATGAAAGCCACATCATGCAATTGGAGAAAGAGATGGTCTCTCTTGATCCTCATTCTTTTGATATAATAGAGGATTATCTAGTGCGTGTAAAGGAAATCCAGTTGAAATTGGGAGAATGTGGAAATAATCACTAGACGAAAGATGGAAAACTCATCAAGTTGGTCTTGATGAATTTGAGAACACCATTCGACGTGTTAGTTTTGAATTTCCACACCAACTGGAAGGTGCACAAGGAAGATGGTAAGGAATACACCTTTGAAGATTTCTATGGCCTTTTGATTACTGATCAACACATATTTCTTGAAGAAGGAAATCTTGGTGGTAAACATGAAGCCCACTTGCTCAAGGGAAAGAGTAAGTCAAATCATAGGGAAAGAGGACGGTTTAATACCCCCACACAGAGACGTAGATACCATGACAATAAACATAAGGGAAAACATATGCACCCCATCAAAGTTGAAAGAACAAGACATGTCAGTACTTTGGAAAGACTAGACATGTGGATAAAGTATGCTAGAAGAAGAGAGATGACTTATAGGAGAAGGTTAAATGCCTTGAATGAGATGTGTTCATTGTACGCCAAACCACTAATAATTTCACCTTCCAAGTCACAACTTCTCACGCCTTATTGTCTCATTCTGCACATAATGAATGGGTAGTTGACTTTGGGTGCACTCATCATATGGGTAATGATGCTTCCTTGTTCACGTCCTTGGATGAAGCCAATGTGAGGAAGATTTATTTTGCCGATGATTTTTCTCTCGATATTGTTGGTCAGGATGATGTTACCTTTCCACATGGGAGAATTGTTGATGCTTATCATGTGCTAAAGCTTAGTGCCAATCTGTTGTTCGTTTCTCAGTTGACACAAACATGTAATATTGTAGAATGTTGGCCATATCGGTTTTATGTTCGAGATATGAAGAAGGGTTAGTGAATTATCGCTGGAGGATTTCTCGACCCAAGGGGCAGTCTGTATAAATTTTATGAACCAACTCGACTTGACAACGAACCGACTTCTCTTGCTACTCACACTGATGAGAAAATTCAAACTTGGCATGAAAGACTTGAACACCTAAATTTTTGAAGTCTGCAGTCGATGGCAACTCAGAACATGGTTGCTGGCCTACCTAAAGTGTTTCCCCTTGAAGAAGTATGTAAAGGCTATGTGCTTGACAAGCATTGTCAGGAACCTTTTGACTTTGGAAAAGCATGGCTAGCACATAACCTCCTAGATTTGGTTTAGGGTGATCTCTTCTACATCAATCTACCTTCCCTGTTAGGTGCAAGGTATATTTTGACTTTCATCGATGATCAATCTCGTTTCACTTGGGTCTATTTTATGAAGAATAATAATCTTATCTTTGAAAAGTCAAAGAGTTTAGAGCCTTTGCTGGAAAGCAATGTGGTCGACCGATCAAGTGCCTGAGATCAACCAATGGTGGTGAGTATGTAAATCGAACTTTTGAAGAATACTTGGTTTGTTTTGGTATTGAATGGAAGTGGTCGGTTCCTTATACACCTCAACAAAATGGCATCATAGAATTCAAGAATCAAACATTAGTCAAAATAGCTATATGTATTTTGTCGGCTAAAGATATTCCTCCTCGCTTCTAGGATGAAGCGATATATTGTGCAAACTATATTCTCAATCACTTCTTGACTCGAGTTGTTCCTTCATTGACTTCAATCAAATGATGGTGTGGAAAGAAGCCTTGAATCAACCACCTCCGTGTGTTTGAATGTGTTTCCTAGGTTCATATTTTTGATGATTGCATAAATAAGTTGGATGGAAAGAGTCATGCTTGCATCATGATGGGACACTCTAAAGAGTTTAAGTCCTATCGACTGTTTGATCCTGTTAAATGGAAAATCATTATTAGACAAAATGTATGGTTTCATGAGAATTATTATGGCATTAAGTTGTTGAATGCCTCCTTTGGATTGCTACATGATGATCACTGTGATGTTGTCTTTGAAACTAGTTCTGCTATTCATTTTTTAGTCATTCGACTAGATAGTTGAACTCTATTCCTTTTTCGACTAGACTGTCAACCTATGATTTGATTAGTCCATCAATATCTGTTTTGAATGGTCCACCATCTACGTCGACTAAAATTATTCCAACTTTTAATCGACCTTCTATAGTGAACAACTGTTCATCCGTTTCTTGTATACCTATATGGGTTTCAAAGACAATTAAAGTTGTTAGACTTGATGCTCGTGATGTTTCCTCCGATCATCGAAATTAAATCCAAAAGCAACATGCCAACATTGCCTTGATGAATTGATTTGGATTATTTTCGAAATGAAATGAAAGCAAATATATTACAATGAAATACACATAAAAATTTCCAGAAACAGAGGAAAACAACAATACATGATTTCTATTAATGAAAGAAATGTATAGAGACTGTAAAAATATAGAGTGCAAGACTCGCTATAATGGTGGCAACTTTATCTCTAAGAAGAGATGTGATGACTTTGCTCATTCGCAAGAATATGAGTACAATGAGGCTCTGAAGGCATTTTTACAATAAACATGAATGACAAAACCCTAGACATCCAAAAACCTAACCCTAGGAGATGGATCACCAAAAGTCATGTTGGCCCCATTGGGGTAAGTTAGTAACATCAACTTACTGGGGTCGTAACTTTTGCATATGATCTCCGTTTTAGGCGCGTGATAACCCGTTGGAAAGGTCTTTTTGAGAAATACACATTACATTGTCAAAATTTGACTTTGTTAATAGTTTGACTGTGGCAAGCCCAAAAAATGATCTTTAGGGCCTCAAAATGGCCCCAGAAGTATAGAAAGATGTACCGACATGAAAATTGCCAAAATAAGCCAGTTGGAATAGGTGGGCGGAAACCAATATCCACCTGGATGCTGTGTAGGGCTTCAAGACAACCTCGAAAGTGAAGAACCCATAATTACAAAGACATGTCACCATTACAGAGAAACTTGCTGAACTAAAAATTATCAAGATGAGCCAAGTGGAATTTGGAACAAGTGGGTGTCCACCAATATCCACCTGGATTAGTCCTCCCCCCTTAGGAAGCAATGGTATCCATTGAATTGAGTTCCCAGGGAAGAGGGGAAAGCATTTGTTGAATTTGAATCTTGGTGAGCTTCTTTCCTTGCTGGAGAAGTTACACTACTTGGTCTGTGGAAGGCTGTCACAAACTTGTTGTTGGTGGGGTTGAATTTGTTCCACCAACCTATTGTCTCTAGGCTTGATGGGGCATTTTGTAGGCACCATCATAGGTGAAGAAACAATATCTCTTTCTCTTTTGAAATTTTCTTCTGCTAGATAGAAGGTGCTGAGGCTGGAGTGGCCTTCTATGCATCCTTTGAACAGACTACGAAGAGGATGAATTTTGCATTATGAGAGATTACCTTGCGACACTTTTTTTGTGGAACAGTAGTCGGAACTACCTATGGTATCTTGTAGAGATGACCCCCCAGAGTAATAATGAAACTACAGGGCCGAGACTTATAAACAACATGATGTTTCCACATATATGGTTGGCCCAAAACAACATAACAAACATCAAGAGGGGTAACATCACACACTACCTCATCTTTGAAGGGATGGATGGCATAGGATATGCGAAACTGCTGGCTGACATGAATATCTCATCCCTAGTGAAGCCACCTGATGTTGTATGGATGCAAGTGTGGTGTTGTCAACAACCCCAATTGTTTGATGACCTCAGCTAAGATGATATTTTTCTGGCTTCCGCTATCAATAATGAAATGAAATGGGTTCCCCTTCACCCACATCTATGAATGCAAGAGGCGCTCCCTCTCTTGAGGATATATTGGTTCTTCTGGTTGAATTGTTGCGGTCACGACAATAGAAGTGGGATCTGCATCAATGATATGTCTATTTTCAATATTTTTTGGATTAGATTATGAATTAGGGTTCATCTCCTTGTCTTTGACCTCAGCCACTAATGACTGTTTCAAGCGACATTCATCAGTGTTGTGTGAGGGGATTTTATGGAAGTCACACCACTTCCTAGTGTCATTCTTCGTATTTCCTTTACCCTTCTTTTCCTATGTATTGGACTGGTTGGCAGGAGACTGTTAGTTAGGGACGTCTTTACCATGCTTTGGTTGTTTCATATTTTCACACCCAAACTCGCATTTGTTCTGGTGCGTAAATTTTTGCTTGATTTTGACAACATATCGATATGAAACTCCTAATGATGAGATGTTTAGGAAATCCATTTCGGTTTGGATGTACCTATGCAAAGCCCCATGGTATTTCAGAACTAGATGTTGCTCAGAGTCTTTGATACCTAGCTTGGAGTGCAAGGTATGGAAAGTATTTGTGAACTTTGGTTCTGTTTGGTTCTTCTCTTGTCACAGTGTGGTCCATCTCATGTACTTGTCTTCATAGTTATCAACATGGTAGTATTGTTCCTTGACCTCATCCACAAAAAAATCCAAAGTGGGCTTGACCCCATATATTCCAGATTCCTCTGTGGAAATTTTCTCCTAGTAAGTTTCCCACCAATGTTTCACATGGGTGATACTCTTGAGGAGTGCGAAGGTGAAATTTTCCCTGTTGGAAAAATTGTGAACAAAGAAATAACCTTCTAGCAGATATAACCATTTTTCTAGGGCATCCACATGTATCTAACCTTCAAATATGAGAATATAAAAATTAACTTTTACCTTGAAGGGAGAGGTTCCTCCAAAGTGGCCGCTTGATGAAGATGCACCTGTTGCTATCGACAGGTGTTGAAGGATGTGGGAAAAATTCTCCATCATTTTGTCCCTTTGTCGCATGAGAGCTTGCTCAAGAAACAAGTTAATAGAATCTTTTGCTCCATCATTTTTCTTTTCTTCTAGCATGGAGGGTTTCTTGGGCGTGCAAGAGTGATTGTACTCAAGTGAGACAAGCTCAAGACCCAACTTGGTATATTCGTACCTCATCAGGGACATGCACTAAAAAAAAATTCAAGAGAAACCTTCTCTGATACCACTGATCTAGATTATTTTCAGAATGAAATGAAAGCAAAGGTATTACAATTAAATACACATAAAATTGCGATAAACAAAGGAATAAAATAGTACACGATTTCTATTAATGAAAGAAATGTACTGAGACTGTAAAAATATAGAGTGCAAGACTCGCTAGAATGGTGGCAACTTTATCTCCGAGAAGAGATGTGATGGATACGCTCATTCGCAAGAAGATGAGTACAATGAGGCTCTGAAGGAATTTTTACAATAAACATGAATTCCAAAACCATAGATATCCAAAAACCTAACCCTAGGAGATGAAGTGCCAAAAGTCATGTGGGCCCCGTTGGGGTAAGTTAGTATATCAACTTCCTGGGGTTGTAATGTTTGCATATGATCTCCATTTTAGGTGTGTGATAGAACGTTGGAAAGGTATTTTTGAGAAATACACATTATGCTGTCAATCTTTGACTCTGTCAACAATTTGACTGTGGCAATCCCAAAAACCTTTGTTTAGGGACCTCAAAACGACCCCGAAAGTATAGAAAGATGTACTGACATGAAAATTGCCAAAATAAGCTAGTTTGGAATAGGTGGGTGGCCATCGATATCCACCTAGATGTCGTGAAGGTATTTAAGACAACCCCGAAAGTGTAGAACCCACAATTACAAAGAGATGTCACCATTATAGAGAAACGTGCTGAACTGAAAACTGTCAAGATGAGACAAATGGAATTTGGAACAGGTGGGTGGCCACCAACATCCACTTGGATCATGACTCGTGTTATTGAAACTTGTGATCATGTTTCCTACTGGGATGCTCAAGGGTGACCTGATTGGGAATAGGCTATGCAGATAGAAATTGATTCTTTTTCAAAGAATCACACTTGGGACTTAGTTCATCAACCATATGGAAATAATGTTGTGAAGTGTCTATGGGTCTATAGGACCAAATTTTCCTTTGAAGGTATTTTTGAGCAACATAAAGCACAAATGGTTGCGAATGGGTTTTCTCAAAAAGTATATATCGACTACACTGAGACTTTTTCCCCTATTGTAAATATGAACTCTGTTTGATTGATTATTTCCCTTGCTGCTTGTTTTGGATGGAAATTCCATCAGATGGATGTGAAGAGATATTTTGTTCATGGATACCTATCTAAAGAATTTTTCATGGAACAATCACTTGGTTTTGTGATAGATTCTAACTTGGTTTATCACCTCAAGAAGTCACTTTATGGTTTGAAGCAATCTCCCCAAGCTTGGTATGCTAAGATTGATAGTTTCTTTCTTCGACTTAGTTTCAAACATTGTGAATCTGATCATAGCTTGTAAGTACTCCATACCAATGGAGACACTTTGTTTATTTTTGTATATGTTGATGACCTTTTCATCACTGGAAGCAACACTGATCACATTCTTATATTGAAGAAACAACTTGCTAACGCCCTTGACATGACATATCTTGGTACTCTACATTATTTTTCGGGTCTTCAAGTATTACCATTTGGTGATGTTTTTTCATTTCTCAGTCTAAATATGTGATGGATAATTTGACACGTTTTAAGATGGGTGATTGTCATCCTTGTGCTACTCCTTTTCAATATGGAGTAAATCTCACCAAAACTTGTCAAACACCCACAGTCGATTCTACACTTTATAGACAAATGGTCGACAATATTATTTATCTTACTCATAGTCGACCCAAAATTTACTTTGTTGTTAGTGTGGTTTCTTGGTTTATGTAGGAACCCAGAGAAATCCATTAGAAAGTAGTCAAAGGAATTTTACTTTATCTCAAGGGTACCACTCATTTTGTTATCAAATATTGTCAAAGTTTAGGTTCGTTGGTTAGCTTCACCGACTTCGACTAGGCTGACGATAATGATGATCATAAGTCCAGTTTTGGCTATGTGTTTCTCTTTAGCACTAGAAAGTTGGTGTGGTTATGCAAGAAACAAAAGGTAGTCTCCTTGTCGACTACAAAAGCAGAATATCGTGGCATCGTTCAAGCAGGTACTGAAGCAGTATCTATCCACCAACTTCTGGGTGAACTTGGATTTCCTATTCATACCTTGACTATAATATACTCTGACAATCAAAGTGCCATAAAGGTTGCTAAAAATATTGTTTCCCACAGTAAAATGAAGCATGTTGATCTCCATGCTCACTATTTAAGACAATTAGTTCATGAGAATGTTGTCTCTCTTGAATATTGCAAAACAAATGATCATGTTGCTGATATCTTCACTAAACCTTTATCTGAAGCTAGATTTATCAAGCTTAGTATGATGCTTGGGATTTAAGAAGATCCAATTAGGGGGGGGGTGGTGTCATTATGACACAATTTCACCTCCTACATCTCTATATACATGTGTTGATGGGGAACTGTTGGAACATCATGAAAAATGGTTAATCACACTTCTACTAGATTCAGTCGGTAGGGCGGTCGACCTACATCAGAAAATAATTGGTCGGGTGATCGACCATTAGTCGGTGGAGTATTCGACAAGTATGTCGGCCATACAATTGACTAGTAGTAAAATATAGTCGAGCGGTGGATTGACCAACTCAACAATCGACTACAAGTTGGATGCATGGATGGTGGATTCGAGCATCCTTGTCGAGTTGACTAGACAACGTGGATTTGACGGAGTCAACTCTAATAACCGAAGGTTATATGTGGAAAAGATCCTCCTGATTTCATGGATGTTGTTTATATATTGAGGCTATAAATAGAATACCCCATGGGTCATTATCATCATACAATCAAGTGATATCATATGGAGATATCAATTTCCAATATTCATTGTGATGTCCTGATCACAATGCACTATGCTTAAGTGTTGTAACGATGTCTTTAGACCACCTTTGTCTTCAAAATTTTATTCCCTCTTCAATTATCTTCATAATTGTTTGTTGTTTCATAAGAGGTTCTACCCTATTCCCCAACGATAAGATTGTTGAGAGAGAGAGAATACTAATTCTAAATGCAATTTTAACCACAAGAAGATCTTTAGACTAGTGCCATTGTCTTTTAGGGATTATGGAATCAAGCATGAAAAACCTTAAATATTGAGCAAGATGATAAATAAGAATGAGGTTTAAACCCTAATATGTAAAGACTTTGGGGCCTTAGGACTAAACCTTCAAGAAAATGACCCTATAGTTAAATGACTCTTGGGACCTAGGTGTCATTTTCTCTCTACTAAATAACCTAGGTCAAAGATCAAAGACTGGGATCAAAACCCTAAGGTGAAAATCCTCTTGGGCCTTAGGTTCTTAACCCTAGCAAAGAATTCTTTCAAAAAACTTGGAAAAACAAAGCATGTGAATGAGAGAAATACATATGCCTCCTTCCTAGGGTTTCAACTAGACAAAGTATCATGCAACAAGATAGTAACTAACACCTTAAAAAACTAGCAATGACATAAAATTGCAGCAATTACTTACTTATCCAAGTCACTAGGATAAAAAACCCCAGTTGCAAGAACATACATCCAAGAAAACAAGAAAACATCCACAATAATCCTCCTTCAAGAGTAGTGCATGAGATCCAAGAGATAAAAATAGGTAGATAAAACGGTTCTAAGTAGCTCTCCCGCAAATGTGAGAGTGAATGTGTTGATCCAAATGAATGGATTGTTATACTTATAAAAAAGGAAACCCTATCACTCCAAAATTCACAAAAATAAAAATTCATGTCTCTTAAGTGGGGTCGACCCCTCAAATTTCCTTTAAAAATGATAAATAATGTCAAAAAAATACAAAAATTCCCTCCTAGATCACATGTGTTCTGTCGTCATCATCAATGTAGGGCCAACATATATGGTGTAAGGCATTGCGTCCAAGGTGGAGAGGGGTGTATCTCATCTCTGCAAGGCATCCAAATGTCAATTGGTGCAACATCCTCAATCCAATGGGCAATAATACTTGAGGTGCACTGCCCAACATGTGGAATTCCATCCCATCTATGTGCCACCATGACCAAATCTATAAAAATCTAGCCCATCTTTCCATCGTCCATTGTCTTGAATATGTGAGAGCCATTTTTTGAATGTGTCAAGTCATTGTGTGACTCACTTCTCTGAATCACACATGTTGTATCTTGCAATAAAGGCACAACATCCTGTGTGAAATCCCAAGGGATCCTTCAAGGTACCATGTCAAGGGAATCCAAATCAAAATAGAATATGAAATTAATTAAACCAAGTTTCATAAGATATACTAGTCCTTTAATCATGAAAATTAAATTGTCACCTAAGATATAATCCACATGAGCAATTCACTTTAGTATCCCCTTCAAATATCATACGAACTCATGACTTTATGTAAGTTGGCAAGTTTGAATATGGGAGGGCCTTTATTTGACCCTATTAAGTGTTCCAACCAAAATAGTGAAAGAAAATACCTATGTAGAGGGATATGTCTCGAGGGAAATAATGAAAGAAAATAACCCTTCAAGAGTAAGTGTGATAGTGGTACGTGTTGGGATTACTTCATGGATTATGGTGTCATTGAGTCCATTTCTATGAGAACCTTTTTGGAGGGTGTGCTTGCTCTCGGGTTACCACTTTCTAAGTTCTATGTTTTTCCAAAACCCTTTATTTGAGTTTTTATTTATCCTCTTATCATATTTGCAAGTCCTCTTTATAAGGTTTCAAGCTATAACATCATAGCTTGGGATTGGTGTGAACATGAAAATGGTAGAGCTCAAGTTTGAATGGATTTTGAGAGTCCTTTGATATTCCTTTGTTTCTTTAGCATCATTATTTTATTATTTTACCAATTGTTGCAATCAACCTCTGGGCCTTCAACCCGTATTCTCATGAGAGAATGGAACATCACCCATTATCGAAGTTTAGTACACTACGACAAGCTCCAGGATGGAAAGTGTTAAGTATGGTGGGGAACAAAATGTTACCCTTGTTAGCCCCCCCCAATAGTACCCCTCTTACCTGGGCGGTGACAACACAAGACTAGGGAACAGATGCTAGCCACCAAGGTGAAACAAGGAAACAAACATAGCTTCTTGAGCTAGTGACACATTATCCAAATTCAACCAATGATCCTTATGCACATGGCTACTACATTAAGCACAACACTTCACATGAAAGAAGTACTAAATACCTCATGGTGACATTGGTTTACCCATGTTCCATACACTGAGTTGATTGTAAGTGATGAGCTTGGCTAATCTGAAGTAGAAAAGGAAATGTGAGGGTATCTGTCAGGATGATATCTATGGGCATGTTGATCATCATCATGGTCGGGATCATTGTCTTCCTTGTGGTCCATGATATATGGTATCCTCTAGTTACACCTAGGCATGGGGGGGGGGACATATGGATCCAACATGGGGACATGTGCTCACCGTAGAGCACATGAGAACCTCAATATATTTGGTTTTCCAAGACCTTCAATCCTACACCCACTTCTAACAACACTAACACTTTAGTAGCAAAGGCCAATGGATGCGATCCACCGAGGTTAGTAGTAAATACAAAAAAATCATGTTGGAAAGTTTTTTTTTACTACAACTATACATGATAAAGTAATGATGAAAAATGCAAGTTCCTATCATGGATGCATAACATGGAAATGGGAATGAAAATATATACTAGTATGGATGCATGTTGCAAAAATATATACAAATGAAAATGAAATATTCAAATTCCCTACATAACCTAATGCTACATGTCAACTGAAACACTAGGTATCAACTGAAACAACTTGGGACAAGGAACATATTTCCTAGTTGTATCCTCAATGGTATAGCAAGATGAAGGACAAAAAGAAAGTTGGAAACTCTCATCACGAAACTTGTGTCCCAGGAAAATCATGGCCTTATCTTCATCAAAGTTAGAGCATAAATATGGTTGTAGATCTTCTTCGTAGAATAAATTTGAGCGCTCAAAAGGACATGTATTAGACCCTCTAGGAAAGGGATGGACATCATTAAGGTGCAACATTTCATTTCTGGGTGGCTGGAATTAATATGTGATCATGTCATATTCATCTTTCCAGGAATATGAATCATTAGCAATCAAATATGGTTGTTCTGACGAAAGAATTCCATATTCTTTATTTGAAAACAACCTTCAATGTTATAAATGGGATATCCATCAAAACTAGAACAACAAATATACAATTTACGTCTCCCAACATGTATAAAATCATCAATATTTTCAATCACATCATCACTTTTATTATAGCATGAAGGGTCTAATGCATCCAAGGGTTCCTCTAGAACTTCTTCACTTTCCGAATCATGTGAAGCAACATCAAAAGCTTGGAAAGGAGTATAACTTAGCATGTTCTCTTCTTCGTGTGTAGGAGGAATGGAATCTTGGACGACTTCTTCTTCATTAGATAGAAGAGAAAATACTGACGTCTTGTCTTCATGAGGGGCCTCTTTGTGGCTTAGGTCTTTATGGTGTGCTTCATCAAAGTTTTCTCCAACAAGTTCACAAGGAAACTCATGTTCTACTTCATGTATTTGGTGATATTTCTCACAAATTTCTTTCTTAGGTTCTTTCTCTAGAGGTGTATGATCTTCGAGGCTCTCATCCAAGGCATGCTCAAGATATGGAGGTTCTTCATCAATAAATTATTCATGTGGATGAAAATTTATAATAGATTCTTCCTCTTGGGCATGGTGCACTTCCCCAAGGTATTCTTTAATAAAATCTGAGAAGAAACCTTCCTTTTTAAGGGATGCGATGAAGTCTCGAAGAATGTCTTCAGATGTTTGGCATTGTGGTTTCGAAAACTCAAGAAACATGTTGATGATATCTATGAGAGAGGATATACCTTTTGGTTTGAAATAATTCTTGATCCATTATTGTATTCCAAATGGAAAGGAAAGTATAAACCATTTTACTTGTACATCCTCAACTCATGATTTCACCTCCTATATGTACTTCAAGAACTATACAATGTGAGTAGCATGAAAGCCTTCGAATTCTGGAGAGTTCTCTCACCATATTATATAAAACTCATTTGGGTATCTCGGAAAACATTCAAATCAATAGAAGGATACATTTGATACCAGGGTGCCATGATTCTATCATTTGAGAATATACTATATCCCAAAGTTGAGAGAAGGGTGACACCTCAAAATATATCAGTGGAGTCACTGGGTAAATTTGAGAATAAGGGCTTTGAGATAAGTTTACCCGAACAATATCGTAAGGAGAATGACTCAATCCTCCCCAAAAATGGTGTCAAAATGTTATCACATGATTTGTACTTGTGCAAATCCCTCCACAAGATCCCAATCTTGTGTAACAATTGGAAGCTTCTACCACTGCTACCTTAGTAGATGCTTCCCTCGTTTTAGTGATGGAGGGAGTTCCAACACAAGGGAGGCTTCCCTGGTGACCTCAAGGGATCAAATAGAAAGATTAACCAAGCCTATATCCCCCTATCTTGGTCACCTGAAGGTTAGGTCTAGGAGATTTAAGGAAGATAACAAGGTAATTGGTTCACCTGTACGAGACAATAAACAATTTGGAGCATAATATAGACAATCACCAAGTTATATAGTTCATAAATGACCTATTAGAAACTAGATAGTCAATAAATTCAATGGTTGTTGAAAAATTACAACATTAAATCAATGTACAAAAACAATTAATGTTTTGCAACAACAAAAATAAATAACACTCATAAATGCAATGATTTAGCATATAAAACACGCATTCAACATGTACAATAATATCCAATTGCTAGATCTGGATTTTGAATGTCTTAAACCACTTTTTCAAGTATGTATGCAACAAATTAAAGTAAAAATAAGTGGTTGTAGACAATTTTTGTAACAACAACAATAAATAACTTTGGTTTGTTGAATTTAGGGTTAGAGAAGCTAGTAATATCATTAAGAGAGAGAGAGAGAATACTAATTCTAAATGCAATTTTCACCACAAGAAGAGCTTTAGACTAGTGTCCTTGTATTTTAGGGCTTATGGATTCAAGCATACAAAAACTTGAAGATTGAGCTAGATGATAAAGAAGAATTAGTTTTAAACCTTAAGGTGCAAAGCCTCTTGGGACTTAGGACTAAACCTTCAAGAAAATGACCCCTATGGTGCAAAGCTTCTTGGAACTTAGGTGTTGTTTTCTCTCTTCTAAGTAACCTAGGTCAAGGATCAGAGACTAAGATCAAAACCCTAAGGTGAAAATCCTATTGGGCCTTAGGTTCTTAACCCTAGCAAAGAACACTTTCACAAAACTTGGACAAACAAATAATGTGAAGGAGAGAAAGACCTATGTCTCCTTCATAGGGTTTCACCAAGACAAACTAACATGCAACAATATAGTAATTAACATCTTAAAAATTTAGCAATAAAATAAAATTGTATCAATTAATTACTTATCCAAGTCACTAAGCTAGAAAAACCCTAGTTGCAACAGCATACATTCAAGAAAGAAATAAGCATCCACAATAATCCTCCTTCAAGAGTAGCACATGAGATCCAAGAGACAAATAGAGGTAGAGAAAAATTTTCTAAGTAGCTCTCCCACAAATGTGAGAGTGAATGTGTTGATCCAAAGGAATGGAGTGCTAGCCTTATAAATAAGGAAACCATAGCACTCCAAAAGTTACAAAAATGAAAATTCATGTCTCTTAAGTGGGGCTGACCCCTCATATTTTCCTTTAAAAATGATAAATAATGTGAAAACAATACAAAAAATCCCTTCTAAGTCAGACGTGTGGTGACACCATGCTCCAAGACGGTGTGTGAGAGATTCCCAAGGCCATGTGTTATCATATGATGGCGTAGTCATGGTAGAAGGTGCATCTCCTCATCTATGGTCATGTCACATCATCAATGGTACCACAGGAGGTCATCAAGTCCCATCATCGTCGAATCCTAAAATGTGATGTCATCATCAGTGGAGGGCCAACGTCTAGGGTGTAGGGCATTGTGTCTAAGGTGGAGAGTGGTGTATCTCATCTCTGCAAGGAATCCAAATGTTCATTGGTGCAATGTCATCAATCTAATGAGCAATAATACATGGGGTACATTTCCCAACATGTGGGATTTCATCTAATCTGTGTGCCACCGTGACCAAATATGTCAATCAAGCCCATCTATCCATCATCCAAGGTATTGAAGATGTTAGATCCATTTTCTGAATGTGTCAAGTCATTGGGTGACTCATTGCTCGGCATCACGCATGTCATATCCTACAATAAAGGCACAACGTCCTGGGTGAAATCTAGGGGCATCCTTAAAAGGACCATGTTAGGGGCATCCAAATCCAAATAGAATATGAAATCAAGTAAACCAATGTTCATAATATATACCCGTCCTTAAATCATGGAAAGTAAGTTGTTACTTAATATATAAGCCACATGAACAATTCACTTCAATATCTCCTTCAAATATCATACCAACTCAGGACTTAATGTAAGTTGAAAAGTTTGAATATGGGAGGGCCTTCATCAGATCCTATTAGGTGTGCCAACCAAAACAATGAAACAAAAGACCCAAGTAGAGGGATATTTATTGAGGGAAACAATGAAAGAAAATAACTCTTCAAGAGTAAGTGCAATAGTGGTACGTGTTGGGCTTACTTTGTGGCTTATGGTGTCATTGAGTCCATTTCTATGAGTACCTTTGTGGAGGGTGTGCTTGATATCGAGCTACCACTTTCTAAGTGCTACATTTTTCCAAACCCCTTTATATGCCTTTTTATTTGTCCTCTTATCATATTTGCAAGTCCCCTTTATGAGGTTTCAAGCTATAGCATCACTGCTTGGGGCTAGGGTGAACGCATAAACGGTAGAGCTCAAGTTGGACTTGATTTTGAGAGTCCTTTGATATTTTTCCTTTCTTTCTTTAACATCATTATTTTATGCTTTTAGAAACAACTACAATCAACCTATGGGCCTCTAGCCCCTCTTCTCATGAGACAATGGACCATGACCCATTACCAAAGTTTAATACATTACGATAGGCTCCAGGATGGAAAGTGTAAGTATGGTGGGGAATGAAACATTACCCTTGTGAGGGATCCCCAGTAGTACCCCTTTTCCCTGGGCAGTGAAAACACATGACTAGGGCACATATGATGAGCACCAAGGTGAAACAAGACAACAAACATAACTTCTTGAGCTAGTGATCCATTATCCAAATTCAACCAATGATCCTTATCCACATGGATAGCACATTAAGAACAACACTTTATGAAATAAGGAATAACATACCTCATGGTGACACTGGCTTACCATGTCCCATACACTGAATTGAATGGAAGTGATGAGATTGGCTAATATGAAGTAGAAAAGGCAATCTGAGGGGAGTTGTTTGGTTGCTATTTTTTGGACATGCTAATCATCATCATGGTTGAGATCACTGTCTTTGTTGCGGGCCATGAGACATGATATCCTCTAGTTACCCATAAGGCATGGGGGGTGGGGGTAACAAGCCTTAATTTCAAATGAAAAGTGCAAAGCTATGGAGAAGAAGAGCCAAGTACTAATTTATGTTGATCACTGTGAGGATATGAAGGCATAAATGCATGAAGACATATATTTTTTGTAGAGAATATGAAATTCAACATTAACACTCTGTTCCCTACAAAACTCAACAAAATTAAGTCGTTGAAAGAAAGATATAGACACTGAAATAGATGGCCAATTACATGATTTAGTCCAAGAACAAAACCTCTTCTTTCTAGGATGAAACAATGAATTGAGCAAATTATATTTAGAATCACATGCCTCATAAGGCAACGTTGAATATGAATCTAGAGGAAGCTTGGATGCATGTTAAACTTGATGTTTCTTCTTTCGCAGTATTTGGCAGTCAAGCATGGACCTTCATTCTAAATTAAAATTGAAAAGCTATGGAGAATAAGAGCCAACCATTGATTTATGTTGGTCACTTTGAGGATATGAAGGCATATAGGTTATTTGATCCTATTTCTAAAGATGTCTTGTTTCAAAGGGATGTCCACTTTGATGAGTGCTTCAAGAAAACTATTTCTTCTACTTCCACCACAATTTGTCTTGTAGAAGATGGTGCAAATCACACTTAACTTTACATAGAACAAGAAGATGATGAAAATTCTATCGTTGTAGATCACACTACTAGAGATAAAAATCGGCAAATAGAAAATCTTCCTGAAACTACAAATCAAGAAGAAGAAAAACTTCCATTGACATGGAAAGAAAATGTGTAGCTTGAACTGGAAAAAATTAATCAAGGACAAAATTCAAAAAGGATCTTGTGTGAACAAGAAAGGCCTAATAGATATGGCTATGAGCCAATTGATTTCAATTATTTCTCCACTGAACTTGACCATACTCCATAGATAGCTAGAGTCTCTCTTTTGAGTTACACCATTTCATCTAATCCACAACAATTTTTTGATGTTGTTGGTATACCAGAATGGGATGCTACTGTGATAGAGGAGTATTCTTCATTGTTGAAGAATAGGAGATGGAATCTCATTCCTCTTCCTAAGGGACTAAATTTGGTTCCTTATAAATGAGTCTACAAAACTAAATATGCAACAAATGGCTCTAATGACAAGCCTAAGGCACATCTTATACCAAGGGATTTTCATATCTTGAAGGTATTGATTATTCTGAGACCTTTTCCTCTATTGCGAAGATGGATTCCATATGCATGGTGATTTCTCTTGCTGCCTCCCAAGGCTAGTCAGTATATCAAATGGATGTGAAGAGAACTTTTTGCATGCTGATTTGCACGGGGAAATCTACATGGAGAAACATCATGGTTTTGTTGAGGATCCTTCACTTGTTTGCAAGATCCAATGTTCACTATATGGTTTGAAACAAACTCCTTGAGCTTGGTATGAAAAGATGGGTAATTTTCTAATTTCTTTAGGTTTCAATCATTGTGGTTATGATCCTATAGTTTACACTAAGAGCAGGGCATTGATATCTTGATTTTGAATCTCTATGTGTATTATTTAATTCTCACATGCAACTCCACATCCATGATTCAAAGTGTTCAACAAGCATTCATGGAGGTCCTCTACATTATTTTCTTGGTCTACAGGTCCTTCAATATTTAGAAGAGATTTCCATTTTTCTACAAAAGTATTCATTTAATGTATTTTAGTGTTTTGGCATGGCTAATTGCAAGATTGCATGCACTCCATTCTAGTAAGGAATTCAACTTTCTACTAGTTTCTCTACACTGTGCATTATTTCTTCATTGTACAAGCAATTGGTTGGAAGTCTCATGTATTTGACTCATAGACACCCTGAAATTCCCTTTGTAATTGAGCTTGTTTTTCAATTCTCTTGAGAACCTCATGATGTTGATGTTTGTATCATCAGACATGTACTTACACATTGGTTTTGTGTCTAACATGTGGACGTCATTATTAATACCTCTCAAGGATTAGGAAATTCACTTTAATAAAGTGATTATTAAAGTGAATGCATTTTTATAATTAATGTGGATTTAATTTAATTAAATTCCTATGTATTTGGAATTAGTGAATTAATGGAGCTTGCTTGAGCCCATACAAGGTATTCTTTAATATGCATACATGGGTCTCCTCTTGCTCTATTTTGGCTTTCTCCTCTGCTTCATCTTTAGCTTTTTCCTTGTCGGCCTCAGTCTTCCACTTATTCTTTTCCATATTGTTCTTATTTTTTAAAACCTTCTCTTTGTCTCTCCTCCTTTTATCAACCAATACTTCTTCTTCTTCTTCTGTAGATCCTGAGTGTGTTGAGAAGGAAATGAGGGAGGATCACTCAACTTCTTCTTGCTCTGCCTTCTTCCTAGCTTCTTCTCTTCCTTTTTTTTTGTATGCAATCTTGCCTTTTGGCTGGCCACGCCTGTTGAAGATAACATCATCATATGTCCGAGCATTTTTATGAACTTCCTCATCTTCCCAAAGATTTGCATTATACTCCCAAGGTAGACTAATCCTGTTGAAATGATCTCTAACTGTGTTTTTGGGATCATTTCTCATGTATCTCTCCACGTCGAAGTGACAAGACAGGAGGGTGTTTACTTTTTCTTGTGCCTGCTTAGTGTTCTTGAAGAAATAATTTCCCACATACAATGGTAGTGGGGTTCAAATTTCTTTCTTTAGCTAGTATCACATCCCCCCAACTCCATGTATGATTGTCTGATATGCCACCTCTTGGAGCACAAGATTGTCAGGTACGAACCGTAGAAGCAAATGGAATGGTTTCATTGCGCCATAATTTCTTATATAGGTACCGTGCTCCATGAGGTACCAATCCTTGATTCTTCTTATGATTTCCATGGCCTTGTAAGTCATGCATGGAGGAGGGTTGTAGAAGATGAACTCTTATAATGGAGCGAGAAAATTCTCACAAATCCTTTGATACTCTATGCAATATTTTTGTTCCCAGAGAGTTTTACAGTATATGTGGATTGCAAGGTTGGATGGTAGCCAAATCCACCCCATATCAGGGTACTTGTGAGCTGTTCCCATGATGTCCAGGAGGTATGAGGACATATGGAAGCTCAATAATGTTCTAGGTTGTGCTTTCTTTACCGTGGAGACGGTTTTAGTGAGGTTCTTAGATAAGATATCGTCCCAATTGAAAAAAGTCCCTGCATATGCGTAATAGTATATCAAAGCCATATAGGACAATTGGAATTATGTTGCGTTAGACTCCCCATACAATCTGCACAGTATGGCTACCAAGTTTTGGTAGGGTCTTCTCATGGCACTTGTGGGGTATCCAATTTTAGGTATGTCCTTAAAGTACTTATCTTCCCTATACCACTTGGGGAGAAAGCCCTTAGGTGTAAAATCAAATTCGTTGAGCATTTTACTATCCATCCTTTTGATCCCCTCTTCAATGTGATAATACTTGGTCAAATTCTCGGGTCTAAATGAAGATATGGGTTCTTTCCTCATACTACAGACGTATCTGTTGTTTACATCGGTGTTCTTCAAAATCCATGAGATAACATCTGCGCAGGGGAATACTGTTGGGTGTGCCGCTACTCTAAAGATACCATATTTCCTGGTATTCTTAAAAACTTGGAGTTCATCCAAATCTTCGGCTTCGGTGGAGAAATTATAGTTTTTGAACATATAATATATCTCTCCCCATTTCAACATTTCTCCCTCCTTTTCTAGTAATCCCGATGTGTCATTATACGTAGCTTCGAGGATTTCTAGCTCCCCTTCCATTTGTTGGGCACTGCCAAAAGCCTCGACTCTGGATACCATGCCCGATGTTTTCTTTCAAGGTGACATGTTTGAACCTGCTAGAAGAGACAATTTTAGTGCATATATTAAGATATAACATGTAATTTAATGCAACTAAATAATTTGAAGCACAAGAGGAACAATTTGGACTACTCTTGGAAAAATAACCATCCTTTGAATATGTCCAGGTGATGGTAGGCATGCTTGAACCACTTGGTAAAAACAAAATGGGAAGGAAAGGGTGAAAACTGAGCTTTGAAAGGTAAAATCGGAGATCCATAGATTAAATCCTTCGATGCAAATCAAATGATTTTGTATTAAGTGCTCCGATATATGAGAGAAATGTTTCTTGCAAAGTCTCTGATCGATAAGATTAAGAACAACTCCTCCAATGTGCATCGAAGGATTTAGTTCTAATTGTTCTGATAACCCTTCAAAAAATTTGTTACTAATTGCCTCGAAGGATTACAAAGGTCGGCGTAGTTAATAAAAAATATTCCAATAATATCATAGGAGTTACAAGGAACTCCTCTGATATGGTTGGAAGAGTTATACTCAAGTGGTCTGAGTGATGGATGCAAAGTCAAAGGAGTTTCTTGGAACTATTTCGATCACATCAGAGGAGTTACCAAGAACTCTCCCGATTGAAAACTTACATGGATGAAAAAGGTTATGCTAGATTTAGGGTCTCAAACATGATCCTCACTCTAAGGTTGGAGAATTCGACGGTTTTTTTGTTTTCATTAGGGCTGACTATAAAGGTGTTTTCGAGTTTGTTTGGGCCACAAGGTAATTGTTATGGTAACAATATGAGGGTGAAAGGTGCATTGGAATACACTATTTGTAGAGCTAACCGAGGATATGGTAGCGGGGAAAACCAATTGGTCGGTGTAATAAGGAAATAAAAACGAAGTGGAAAGAAAGAAATCAAAAGAAAAATCCTAACCCAAACCCTAGAAATTTACGAAAAGATGCCCTTACCTGGAAAGTTGGTGCCGTGTAGGGGGGGAGGTTGACAAGCTATGAGCTTGAAAAGAATGACTTAGCGCACTCTAAGTCTTGGAATCTTCTCTCACATTTTCTTCTTGGTCAGATTACAAAACTTTGATGGTTCATTGTTTGTATAGACCAAAGAGTCTCCTTTCATTAAATGTGTGGTTGGTGAGGTAATTAAAGTCAGAGGACTTGAGAGGAAGTCCTTCGATGAACATTAGAGGATTAGTGGAAATTTATCCAATGTTCATCGGAGGACTTGTATTTAAGTCTTCTGATGGAATCAACGACCTTGGGGGAAAACCCTCCGAAATTAATCAGAAGAGTGTAAATTTCCTTCTTTTGATATATATTTTTTTATTATTATTCCAAGAGTGGGAAATCTAGGTGATCAAATGTTTTTATCAACATCTCCTCGTGAAGGGACGTATCTAATTTTGACTCATGGATTCTTGTCATCGTTTCCCGTGAAAACAATTAGCGATCCTGTAAATAAAACTCAAATCTCTGATATTAATTCATTCAAGAGTTGTGAGAGTTGTAAATCCTAGAGTCTAGTCTAAGTGTTCTAAATTATGCTCTCTTCCCATGCCACTTAGGCAATTTGGTGGATCATAAAAAGACCAAAATAAGCTATATAGAGTTTATAAGTCAACTCAGGCTATGTATGCTCTCTCCCCACACCATCTAGTGAACTTGAAGATAAAAGATAGCTAGGTATGGAAGTCTGAGAACCATTCTCTATTAGAATATGGGTTAGCTTTGAGTGATTCAAAGTCTAGAGTTTGATCCTCAATGTATTTGTGTGCAGTCTTGAAATTGGGACATACCCTCATACAATGAGGGGTAACACTTCCTTCCTATGGATAATCCACATATTTCTATTATGGTGATCTCTTCTCTTCCCATGCCACTTAGGTAATTTGGTGGATCATAAAAAGACCAAAATAAGCTATATAGAGTTTATAAGTCAACTCAGGCTATGTATGCTCTCTCCCCACACCATGTAGTGAATTTGAAGATAAAAGATAGTTAGGTATGGAAGTCTGAGAATCATTCTCTATTAGAATATGGGTTATCTTTGAGTGATTCAAAGTCTAGAGTTCGATCCTCGGTGTATTTGTGTACAGTCTTGAAATTGGGACACACCCTCATACAATGAGGGGTAACACTTCCTATGGATAACCCACATATTTTGATTATGGCGATCTCTTCTCACCTTAGTACCCAAAAAATAATGCAATGAACGAATATAATTAATGTCCAACCCACTTGAAAAATAAAATTTGGTTTCCTTAACCAATTCCTTAGAATCACTAATCAAGATAATATCATCAACATATAATATAAAAATCATGAAGTTATTACCTTCCCACTTATAGTATACACAATTATTTGCAACACTTCTTACAAATCCTTATCCAATGACATATCTATCAAACCTCCAACACAACTACCTTGGGTATGACATTAGACCATAAAATGATTTCTTAAACTTGAACACCAATATTTCTCTCCCACTCACTTCAAATCCAACTGGTTGTTGCATGAATATTTCCTCCTTGAATTCTACATCAATAAAGGTTGTATTCAAGTTCCATTTTCTCAATTTCCCATTCATAAGCAGTTGCTAATTCCAACAAAAACCTAATAGAAACCAATTCTACCACTGGGGAGAAGGTCTCATTGTAATTTATACCCTCAACCTGTGAGCACTCCTTTTCTACCAATGAACTTTGTGTAATGTACCCAACCAACCCTGTGTTGTTGGGATGGTGGGGCACTAGAAATTATCACCAATTTCCTTCCATTCACCAACTCTGATACCAATTAATATTCTACCCTGTAAAATGATAAAGCATTGAACATACAAATTCACAAGCAATTACATGCAATTCATAGGAAAACATTGCAGAATTGTAACAAATTATAATTCATTAACATTCATAGATTTTTTATCAATAATTACACGACAATATCACATCATAAAAACGATAACCAAAACACGTATCTTTTATAATAATTTTACACCAAATGGTTGCAAACATGGGACGTTCCTCCCAACCATAGGCACTATTGCACCAAGTCTTTCTACAACATGTGACCCTAGAGTTGTGGCTATGAGTCCACAAGGACTAACGATATCCTAAGGATTTCTACAGTCCCCTCTCTCAACCTAATTATTTGCTAATTTCCACTCTTCCCACTCACATAACCATCCCAAATCACTAGTTCTCCCCCCCCCTTGAGTTTGCACAACCAAGAGAAATACACCCCCTTCTCTTCAACGCAATCCCCTCTCTCAACCTAATTATTTGCTAATTTCCACTCTTCCCACTCNCCCCCCCCCCCCCCCTTGAGTTTGCTCAACCCAGAGAAATACACCCCCTTCTCTTCAACGCAATCCCTTAGGCCGTCACACTTCTTGCATGGGATCCAGTACAAATTGGCCAAGAAAATCTCAATGATCGGATCTACAGGGATTCATAATGGAAATTCCACCACATAAATACAATTCAACCCCATTATAGGCTTGGGCTCCATTCCATTTGCAACTTCCATCCTACTCTCCTTGAGGATGATAATTAATGACAAAATGATGGTAGAAGGATGGACAACTACTAAAACTAGGGAATAAGTATGCATGGCTCCAACTTGCCACTTGGAAATCAAGGAGGTCCTCCCCAACTACTTTTGCATGCACTTCAAGGTTGATATGCTCTCTACATAAGCTAAGATAAGTGACTTTGGCTTATATTAAAATATCATTATTCCAAGCTTTGGCCCCTTTGGGTCCCCTTATCCCCCTCTCGTTCCTCTCTCATGGAGTCATATCCCCCCATCGTTTTAGTCCCCCACGTCTCACATGAAATGATGCATTTTTTTATTAATAACTTTAATGTATATTATTTACATTCCTTGGCTCTTGACCATACTATTCGTCTCACAACCTAATTCACATATTTACATTAAATTACATTATGGGGATCAAATTTGGGGTGTTACACACCCCCCCCCCCTTATTTTTGCACTATCCTCGATGCGTGTCACCATATAGGTGTCAATATATACAATTTTCACATCAAATTTTTGTTTACATCAAAATATCAAAATAGTTGTGGGTATGCTTCCCACATGGCATCTTCTAGCTCCATTAGACTTTTATTTGTTCCATGCCTTTGTTCATGAGTATTGTTTCCTTCTTTTTGTCCAATATACTTGTTTTACATAGCTTGCATTGCATTCTTTTCCCTTGGAATAAAACCACCCTTGGTGTTTTCTTTCTAGGTGATCAGTTCATATCTTCATTCTTTGGTTGTTCCTATAACAACTATCAAGAAAAATGTACAGGTTATAGCCATTCTCATACAATAATATATTATCTATAGGAGTTATCAACTCTACAATATAAACATGTGTTCAAAAATAAACATGCAATCTTAATCTAATACTTATCTATATGGCTACTCTTTGCTTCATAAAGCTACCAAGGGAAATAATTTATCTCACTGTTCTTTCAGCTATGCCCTTTTGATTTTAGTTATCATACCACATACATTTTCTGCAACAATTTCATTTATATAAGTTGCTTCTTTCCTTATGCACTCACCCTTCCAAGCTCAGGCATTCCCTTCACTGCTAAATAGTCTTGTAGGTGATCCATCTTTCCGAGGTTTTCCATGCAAGGAGAGCGCTAAATTACTACCAGGCATCCCTTGCCAATTTATAATCAATAATTTTTGGGAACCACAGGGTTCCAACAACCTTCTTTTTTAGCTTTATCTCTTTCAACCACCATCATTTTTCCATAACTATGTTCCCTTAATATAGATTTCATTTAGTCCATATACATATGACTACTTTGGCATGCACTTCTTTTACTACATCTACAACATCTCTTGAAATGATCTCAAATTCACGAGTTAGTAGCAATTTCATCATTTCAACTATTAATATATTAATTTCAATGAAATATTACACAAGCATACCTTCACACAAGTATGCATTCACACTATGCATTCAAATACTGCAATCAAGCATATAGATCAACATGCTTGTGTGCATTTACAACTTGCACACTCTCTCCATTTACTCATGCATACCTACTCAATGCATCCTTGCATTGATTCAAGAATACCATATTCTTATATCATGTTTTCCACCATGATGAATTAGAATATCTAGCCAACTCCTTGACACATCATCCATACACCTCCCCAACACTTGATGATGCAGGGATTTTCGAGGGCCGTAATTTTTGACTTGGTTATCTGTTTGGGATGAAATTTTATAGGGAGTTGTGTCTTGAAGAGTTCACTGTCGTTCTGATTTAACCCATCAGATTGGACACAGTTTCGACACTTTTCTCGAGCCAAATTCCTTCATATAATGCCTCAAATTGGGGTTTTAATGTTTTTACAGGAATTTTTAAATTAGTAATTATCAGTTATCTCTTAATTTATGCACCTAATTAAAAAAGTGAGTTGACAAATAGTGTCTCTCTAGTTAGCTTTTAGTTATTGATTAGTTTTAGATTCATAAGAGAATTTTCTAAAATTAGTTGTTTTTCTAAAATCTCATATAGTAGTTATAAGGGGTTGAACTTCCATTGTAATAGTTAGGACAAAGAAGGAATAAAAGAGAGTTATTTTCCATTCTCGTGTATTTGCATGGTTTCTATATCTCGTGAATGAATCAAAGTTTATTGGCTACATCATCTGGTATAAGAGCAGGAAGATCGTTGGGAGAGGAAGAGGAAGAGCATGGTATCTTGATTAGATGCAGAGAGAGATATGAAAAACCTCCAAAGGTAAGTAGAAGATAATACAAATGTGATGCCTAGCCAAAGAATAATACAAAGAGAAGTGTATGATGAGGAGATAGACCGAGGAGATGTAGATCGACATACAGAACATGAAGAAGAGAAATTAGAGCACATGAATTTTGAAGAGATGATGCTCAGGGCTCTAGAAGGGAGAAATGATGGGATCAAAATGGAAGTTTCAGAATATGCAGGGAGTCTTAAACTTGATGAGTGGATTTTTTTTTTAATGGAAGTCGATGACAAAGGAAAATAAGGTGAAATTTTCATGCACCAAGTTGAAGGGTCACTCCATGATATAGTGGGATCGTGTGCAGAAAGACAAAGAAAAAAAAGGAAATGACAAAATTAGGACCTGGAGCAAGAAGGGAAAAAAAATTGAGATATTTTTTTTTCCTTTGGACTATACCCAGTCCCTTTTTCATAGATTTTAGAACTTGAAGTTGCAAAACCTATCCACAGTGGAGGAACTCACAAACTAGTTTGATCAGTTTTCCATTTGTGTGGATCACCAGAAAACTAATGAGCAATTGGATGCAAGGTATGTGAATTGTTTAAAATGTTCTATTCAAGATGAATTGATCATGCATAGGGTTCACAATGTGGAAGAGGAATACCAATTATCCTTAAATGTCGAGGAAAATAAAAACTGACAATTTGTTGAAAGGAATAGAGGAGCAAGGAGAGGTACACTGTCTACCTTACAAGGTGGTTTTAACTATGGTATAGGCGAATCATCCCAAGGAGATGAGAAAGCATAATATATCGATAAGGTAAACTGAATCAACCATGGGGAAGAAAATTTCAGAGGGGTAGAGGTTCTGGTGGTGGCATAGGAAGACCTTATGTGTGGTGTAGAGGGCCACCGAGCATTTGAATGCCAAAATTATAACATGAAAGAGTCGAAGCAAGGGAAACAACCTAGTTTAAACTTGGTCCAAGCTAAGAATGAAGAAGAAGGAGTTGAATTTGAAGTCCTGCTCGATATGGGGGAGAATCTCATGATATGAAGGTCAATCGTGATTCCTGAAAAAGGGAAAAAGTAGAGTAGCGACAATGAATATTCTTGGCTTCAGACAAATATTTTTTGAACCAGATGCACTTCTGGGGGAAAGGCATGTCAAGTTATTGTTGATAGTGGAAATTTTGAGAATATAGTTTCCAAAGAGATGGTAGATAATTTGAAATTATGTTGTGAAACACATCCCCATCCTTACCAAATTACATGGTTCAAATAAGAGAATGAATCCACCATTAATAAAAGATGTTTGATCAAGTTTTATATCGATAATACTTATAAAGATAAGTATGGTGTGGTGTCATTCTAATGGATGCATGCCATCTGTTATTGGGGAGGCCTTGACAATATGAAAGAAAATTCATGCATGATGGAGAAAATAATACCTACACCTTTTGGAAGGAGGGATTGAAAGTCATCCTATTGCCCCTTAAGGATGAGGGTAAAGCTCAGAATATGTTGTTGAATATATATATTGTTAAGGAAATGAAAGAAACAAGATTTTGCTATGCATTAATAGTGCAAAAAGGAGTCAGGGAAGACGTGCTAATTCCTACTAAAGTGTTCAAGTTACTATAAGAATATGTTGATGTTATCCTCGATGAACTACCTATTATTGCGCAAAATGTAGGTTGGGAAAATCCCGACCCAATCCACAGGATGGTGATAATGGTGAGAGAGCTTACCCACTGTCACCTTAGATAAAGCCTCCCTTGCTTATGTGAAGGAATAATCTGACACAAGGGGGAGTCCTGGCTGACCCTAGGGGGGAATTGAGATGGAAAGTGATACTTATGAGGAGATTCCCCTATAGGTCAAGTGGATAAGTAGAGAGTGGATTGAAAATGAGATTTGAAGGTGGTTTATGGTTTCCAAGTGTTTGAGTACATGCAAAAGATGGTTGTACCTGCCTGAAACACAAGAAAACACAAGATACAAGCTAAATAATCCAATGGAAAAAAAAGTTAAGATTTCTATCCTTATTTGCATCAGTCAACTATAATATATATCAACAAAAAAATTATAGTTAAAATTTGCTAATACTATGCTAAAATTCTAGTAAATGATGCAAGAGATAAGCTAGCAAGTACTAAAATAACACAAGTATGAAAGCATAAGACTTTAGCAACAAAACAAGGCTCTTGTAAAAAAGTATTGCAGGGATATATTATCAGCCTTATGGATGTATAAAAATATTGCTACAACAGAAAATTTCAACCCACAAAAAGTACAAGTAAACCGCCCAAAAAGTGTGCTTAGATTAGTAGAGTATTATGACAGCTTGCTAGCAAATTTTGACGATTGAAATTTGAGTTATGAATAAAAAAAGAGAATGATTTGTTGTAGCCCTAATGGTTGTAGATTTAATTTGGTTATAGATCCAAAAATACTGAATAGACTAAGACACCCTAGAGGTTTTAGCAACCTCAAAACATCAACAATAGATTCCAACTTGAACAATATTAATCTCACTAAGTCATGTTTACCAATGCAAGCAATTTATTTCTCCAATGAAAAATTCAGATTAGTGGCTTTAGAATTTGGGTGAATGGAGTCTTGAAAGCATGATTTAGATTAAAAAAATCCCTAGGGGTGTAAACCCTCTTACTCCCTAGGGTATGCAAATCAAACGAAGGTAAAACTAGGAGGGTGTACACCCTTGTACTCCTCCTAGCAACCTTGCAACAAAGGACTTGTAAACTAGCAAATGAGATGAAGCTTAATGGAGTGTGTATGCACTTATACTCCTCCTCAGATTTCAACCAACAATAAACATGAAAAGAGCAAGAATAATAGACAATTGCAGATTTACCTTACCAATTTCAAGAGAGATGCAAGAACAAACCCTAGTTCACCAAACAAATTACCACTCATAAGAAAGAGAAGAAGTTTCTAAGAGGTTATCACCGCCTTATCTCAATCATTCACCAAGAGATATTGATTTGGATTATTTTCGGCACGAAATGAGAGCAGAGATATAACATAGAAATATTCAGAGATATTGCAAGAGAGACAACAATATAACAGAGATATAGTGGAAATATAACAAGAGTCACAGATATACAGTAATACACGATTTCTATTAATGAAATAAATGTATAGAGACTGTAAAAGTACAGAGTGAAAGACTCGCTAGAATGGTGGTAGCTTATCTCTGAGAATAGATGTGACGGCTACTCGCATTTGCAAGAAGATGATTATTACAATGAGGCTCTAAGGGCCTTTTTAACATAAGTAAAATCCAAAACCCTAACCTTGGAAGATGAAAAGCCAAAAGGTTTGTGGGCCTCGATGGGGGTAGTTGATACGTCAACTTCCCAGGGGCGTAACTTTTGCATACGATCTCCGTTTGGGGTGATCAATAGCTCGTTGGAAAGATCTATCCAAAAAATACAACTTTTGGGTGAGAAACATTGATCTACAATCCATATTGCTGCCCGTTTTCTAAAAAAACATTGTTTAGGACCTCAAAATGGCCCCGGAAGTTAAAAACTGCTAAAAATAGTAAATTACCAAAATTGCCAGAAACATGTTTTGGGCCAGTTGGAGAAGGTGGGTGGCCACCAATATCCATCTGGATCAATCCTCCCTCCTTAGGAAGCAATGGTATCCATTGCGTTGAGTTCCCGGGGGAGAGGGGAAAGCGATTGCTGAATCTGAATCTTAGTGAGCTGCTTGCCTTGTTGGAACCGTCGCACTGCTTGGTTTGTTGAAGGTCGTCACGAACCTGTGGCTGGAAGGTTTGGACCTTTTTAACCAGTTTGGATACATGAGATGACTGTGTGCAGAAGGAATCTTTGTGCTTTGCTGCAACCTTGTCGACCTGCTTCTGGTGGATAGAAGGTGCTTGGGCCGAGGCTGTAGTGGTTGCAGTATCCTTTTGTTCCCCTTTTGAACAGATTGTGGAGAAGATGAATTTTGTAGTATGAGATACTACCTTGCGGCACTGTTCAGGTGGTGCAGTAGTTGGAACTACCTCTGGTATCCTGTAGAGATGACCCCCCAGAGTAATAATGACACTACAGGGTCGAGACTCATAGATAGCACGGTGTTTCCACATATATGGCTGGCCCAAGAGAACATCACAGACATCTAGTGGGGAAACATCACATAATACCTCATGCTTGAAGGGTTGGATGTCGTATGACAATTGACACTACTAGCTAACATGAAGATCTCGTCCTTGGCGAAGCCACCCAATGCTATATGGTTGCAGGTGTGGTGTTGTCGATAATCCCAACTGTTTGACGACCTCTGTTGAGATGAGGTTCTTTTGGCTTCCGATATCAACAATAAAATGTAGTGGGGTCCCCTTCACCCACATCTGTGAATGAAAAAGGTGCTCCCCCTCTTCTGGATCTGTTGGTTCTTCTGGTTGAATTGTTGCGGTCGCTACAATAGTAGTGGGGTTTGTGTCGATGATCTGTCTTTTACCAGTATTTTCAGAATCAGATTCTGAATCAGGGTTCGACTCCTTGTCTTTGATATCGGCCACCAATGACCGTTTTGAGCGACATTCATCAGTGTTGTGCCAGGGGATTTTGTGGAAATCGCACCATTTTTTGGTGTCTTTCTTTGTCTTCCCGTGACCCTTCTTTTCCTGTGGCTTGGACTAGTTTTTGGGAGATTGTTTGTTAGGGATGTCTTTGTCATACTTTGGTTGTTGTGGATTTGCAGACCTAAACTCCCATTTGTTCTGGTGCTTAAATTTCTGCTTGATTTTAACAGCACATCGATAGGTAGCACCGAGTGATGAGATGTCCAGGAAATCCATTTCAGTTTGGATGTATCTGTGTAGAGTTCCACGGTATTTCAGAACCAAATGTCATTCAGAGTCTTTGATACCCATCTTGGTGCGCAAGGTATGGAAGCTATTGGTGAACTTCGGAACTGATTGGCCCCTCTCTTTCCGTAGTGTGTTCCATCTCATGTACTGGTCCTCATAGTTTCCAACAGGGTAATACTGTTCCTTTGCCGCATCCACAAAAAAATCCCAAGTGGGCTCGGCCCCATATATTCCAGACTCCTCTGTGGAACTCTGCTCCCAATAAGTTTCCCACCAATGTTTGAACTGGGGGAGAGCCTTAAGGAGTGTGAAGGTGATCTTTTCCTTGTCAGAAAAATTATGAACAAAGAAATAACCTTCTAGCAGATTTAACCATTTATCTAGGGCATCTGCATCTATTTGACCTTCAAATACGGGAATATCAAAATTAACCTGTACCTTGAAAGGTGATGTGCCTCCAAAGTGGCCGCTTGATGAAGATGTGCCTTATGCTATCGGGAGGTGTTGAAGGATGTGGGAAAAATTCTCCATCATTTCGTCCCTCTGTCGCATGAGAGCTTGCTCAAGCAACAAACTGATAGGATTGTCTGCTCCGTTGTTTTTCTTTTCTTCTGCCATTGAGGGTTTCTTGGGTGTGCGAGAGCAATTGTCCTCAAGAGAGACAAGCTCGAGACCCAAATTTCTATACTCAGACCTCGTCGAGGACATGCACTGAAAAACGATCAAGAGCAACATGCTCTGATACCACTGATCCAGATTATTTTCAGCATGAAATGAGAGCAGAGATATAACACAGAAATATTCAGAGATATTGCAAGAGAGACAACAATATAACAAAGATATAGCGGAAATATAACAGGAGTCATAGATATACAATAATAAACGATTTCTATTAATGAAATAAATGTACAGAGACTGTAAAAGTACAGAGTGAAAGACTCCCTAGAATGGTGGTAGCTTATCTCTGAGAAGATATGTGACGGCTACTCGCATTCGCAAGAAGATGATTATTACAATGAGGCTCTAAGGTCCTTTTTAACATAAGTAAAATAAAAAACCCTAACCCTAGAAGATGAAAATCCAAAAGGTTTGTGGGCCCCGATGGGGGTAGTTGATACGTCAACTTCCCAGGGGCGTAACTTTTGCATACGATCTTCGTTTGGGGCGCTCAATAGCTCGTTGGAAAGATCTATATGAGAACTACAACTTTTGAGTGAGCAACATGATCTATGATCTATGTTCCTCTCCGTTTTCTAAAAAACCATCGTTTAGGGCCTCAAAATGGCTCCGGAAGTTAAAAACTGCTAAAAATAGTAAATTACCAAAATTGCCAGAAACATGTTTTGGGCCAGTTGGAGAAGGTGGGTGGCCACCGATATCCACCTAGATCAGATATCACCAAAAATCATTTGCACAGGAGGGAGATATTAAATTTCCCAAGTAGGGTGCAAATTTCAGCCACTAGTCTTCACACAATGGGAGAGCTATGATATGGAAATGAAATGAAATGATCTCTATTTATACAAATCCTACTAAAAGTGTTTTTCCACTTAATTTTAGGGTAAACCACAAAGTAAGGGGACAAAAAACCTTACTTTGAACCTTTACAATATAAAATTCAAATTTAACCATAAAATGCACATAAGAAACCCTAAATAAGCATGATGTCACCCCTTTAGGGAAACGTTTTGGCACCTTTAGCAAATGGTTGAGCTTGGAGATAAAATTTTGGGCCTCCAAAGGCCTCCCTCTCAAGCCCTAGGGTCTTCAAGGTACTCCTCTCTATCCAAAGATGTCAAGTGTCAAGCAACACCACCACCACCACAAGCCCTAGCCCTAGGGATTTGCCCTCAAAAGTGACGTTTTAGCCTCAAGAGAAAATCATTGGGTTGGCTAAGGGCTAGGTCATGTCATCCATGGTATCTCCTCGAGCCTCCAAAGGCTATCATTGTCATCCAGTGCGTGGGACATAGTATCCAACCTGCGTCATTCAAGCCCCAAGGAAGCCCAAACAAGACTTGTTTTTCCAAATATGTCCACCAACTAGGTCCTTCAAAGACAATGAATGCACCCTCCAAGGATCTCAAGTAAAATGAATCATGATAAGTAAATAAAATCAATAAAAGAACCATATAAGCATGTACATCCAAACCACCTCATTAAAATAAACAAGTTCTCAAAGACCCTATGCAATTTTCCAAATTTAGGCATGGGAGCATTGACAAAGCGACCTATTGTCTTGTTGTCAATCACATATCTATATGTAATAGGAAGTTCCGCACTTTCACTGGAGTAGCGTACCAACCTTCGTTGGAGTAGCATGATAACTTGTGCTGGGGTAATATACCAACTTGTGTTGGAGTAGCATACCAACATGCACTGGGGTAGCATACCAATTTGCGTTGGAGTACCAACCTAGGCTGGGGTAGCATACCAACCTACGTTGGAATACCAACCTGTGTTGGGGTAGCATACCAGCCTGCGTTGGGGTACCAACCTGTGTTGTGGTAGCATACCAGCCTGCGTTGGGGTACCAACCTACGTTGGGGTATCATACCAACCTGCATTGGGGTAGCATACCAACATGTGTTGGTGATCTAGGTGGATATCGATGGCCACCCACCTTTTCCAAATGGATCAAAACACTTTTCAGGCCATTTTGGCAATTTACTATTTTTAGCAGGTTTTAACTTCTGGGGCCATTTTGAGGGTCCAAATGAAGGTTTTTCAAGATCGAGGTTCCCAATGATAGCCAAAGGCATTATTGAGCCCCCAAAATGAATCTCCTCGACAATACCTTTCCAACGAGCTATCACACGCCTAAAACAGAGATCGTATGCAAAAGTTATGACCCCGGGAAATTGATGTACTCACTTACCCAAACGGGGCCCACATGACTTTTGGCGCTTCATCTCCTAGGGTTAGGTTTTTGGATGTCTAGGACTTTTGGCATTCCCGGTTATTGTAAAAGGGCCTTCAGAGCCTCATTGTAATCATCTTCTTGCGAATGCGAGTAGCCGTCACATCTCTTCTCAGAGATAAGCTGCCACCATTCTAGCGAGTCTTTCACTCTGTA
>ML782721.1:139782-163933 GCA_009831015.1 Picea engelmannii
TGATTAATAGAAATCATGTATTACTGTATATCTGTGTTTATGGTTGCATCTCTGATACATTTCTGTTATATTATTGAATATCTGCAATATCTCTGTGCATTTCTTTATTATATCTCCGCTCTCATTTCGTGCCGAAAATAATCCAGATCAGTTGGAGTGCTAACCTGCACTAGGGTAGCATACCAACCTATGTTGGGGTATCATACCATCCTGTGTTGGAGTGCCAACCTATGTCGGAGTATCTCCCACTACTGGGGATCTCACCACTTCCCTCTATTGGGGAACACATCACTTCCCGCTACTAGGGAACACATCACTCCCTCTCATGAGGGAAAAGCCTTCTGGACCACTCCAATCTTATCTCTGAAGTACTCGAATTTCACTCTCGACAAAGGCATAGTCAACACGTCTGCTACTTGCTCGTCGATAGTAATATACTAGAGCTTTACTTCTCCCTTTTGTATCATCTCTCGGATAATGGTACTTGATCTCGATATGCTAGGACTTTTCATGACACACTAGGTTCATTAACAACTTTATGCAACTCTGGTTCTCATAAAAGACACAAGTTTCCTCCAACTCGAGATCAAACAATTATGTAATAAACTTCTGAAGCCACACTTATTTTCCACAAGTTGACCATGCTGCCACATACTCTGCCTCTATGGAATCGAGTGCCATACAAGTCTTCTTCCTACTGAGCCAAATGATCCCAAAGTAATGAAACATCTGGATGTACTTTTTTGTTCTGAAACACTGCATGCCCAATCTGAATCTGTGTAGCCCTTGTAGTCTTATCTTGCAATCCGAGATATGACTGATTCCATAATAAATTGTAACTTTTAGGTACCTTATCACATGTTTTTCCATAATCAGGTGAACACGTCTAGGATCAATCATGTACTGAATCAATGTGTTCACCGCAAAACATATATTTGTCCTCGTGTTCGTCAAATATATCAACAAACCAAATTTTCACATCAAATTGTATCAAACTTGTACAATTGCTCGTCTGCAACTCAATTTGTTCAATCATGTGCTGGCTCTATGTGATTTTAGGAAAGCACAATCTGTCTCACTATTTGAGAGTATGTCCCCTACTCTCTCTGCAATTGTTCCTTCTGGAACTGGGACTCTGCACCTGTAGCTGCTTTTTCTGAAACTGAAAATGACTGCTCCATTCTCATTGTAGTTTTTGAACTCTGAGAGTATCTCCTCTCCTCTATCATAGTAACAAATTAATTTTCTCCCTTTGAATATCATACTGTGTTGACCTCTTTTAATGGATCATGGTTTTTTTTTATATTTGATCTCATTGACCGAATTCACGAGCATTGGATCTATTTCTTCAATTTTGGTATTATCCGTCCTGGAGGTGTACTGCTCCCTACATGAGTAAACTAGCTCCCTATGAGCCTTGACTTCCTCTGAGTCTACAATTTCCCTAGAGTCTCTACAAGATATAATTGGTTTTGGTTACCAAGTCTTAATATGAAAAATTGAGTCATACTTCAAACAAATTCTACTTCCTGTCAAGGTGCCCTCACTATCCACTGACCAAGTCTTCTCATCAGGAAATTGCAGGAAATTGTGAGCCATACATGGTGTTGATGCATGACATTGGTGATCTCCCGTACCAAGGACATTAGCTTTTAGAATTTTAATGTGTTTGTTTCACCTTATAAAATATTACATTATTGTGACCCAACCATAGGCACACGTGCCACCCCTGAGAACATAAATTGTTTATTGATTTTAAATGAGACCTTGTTGGATTCTCGTACAAGGGATAATGATCCAACAAGCTAAGATAAAATGCATAAATTCCAATGTTATAAAACTCAAAAAAATGAAATAAATTATGAAGGGTGCATACCTGGAGCATGCATTGTCAGATTGCTTGCTTGATTTATATGGTGTTTGGATGAATAATGATACTTCTTGACAATTTTCACTTGGCCCTCATGATATAGGAATTTACACAAAAATTCTCTAGCTCTTTTACTACTTGAAGTTTAATTTGGGAAGAAAAGAGATACTGCTATTAATATCACTTGATATGGATCAAGTGATTCGAAAGAACTAAGTCCTAGATCACAGAAGATATAGTTCATCTGAATCATATTATTTTGTTCTTTTCTGATCAGGTTCATCTTCTTCTGTGAAATGAGAAGGTTGTCTTTTAAAATTCTTATTTTTATTCTAGTCTTTTGCTTGGGGAAAATTTCTTGAAATATGTCCCATATTCTGGAAAATGAAGCATCTGAAGCTTGAGAGATCTTTATGAGAATCTTGTACTTTATGAGGCTTCTGAAAATTTTTGTGAGAGTGAAATTCTTTCTTGTTCTTTCCTTTTCTTGCATGATTTGTCAGCACTTGATCTTCATTTCTTTCTATCTTTTCTTTTCTTGCCTCTAATCTGGCTTCTTCTTGAGTATAGTCTTCCCATAATCTGTTGAACTTAGTTAACTTCCTTCTAGAGAATATTCCTTGGATGAAGGATTCCCAAGAATTTGGGAGACCATTCAATGTGGTCATCGTTAACTCAACTTCTTCAACTAAATCTACAATAACTTCAAGTTGTTCTTTAATATGGGACACTCTTGTGAAGTAAGATTGTATGGTTTCTGAATTTTTCATCTTCACATTCTTAAGTTGTGTCCTCAAGGTCATTTTTCAATTGATGTTCTTTCCTTCAAACAGACGGGATAATGAATCCATCATTTCCTTTGGGGTTTTTAATGTTTAAACATGAGGAATCAAGTGGTTCTTGATGGAGCCAATGATGATCCTCTTCGCTTTGGTTAAATCCTTCTTATATTTGGCTTTGGCCTCATCTCCCTCTGGCTCTTCAATATTTTTTTCAACAAGATTTACAAGGTCATTCTCTTCTAGAATGAGCATTACTCTGTACTTCCATGCTCAAAATTCATCGGTTCCTTCAAGATTTTCATCAAGCTTGGTACTGGTAGTCATCCTGCCCCGAAAAAGTAAAATAACAAATAACTTTTCAAGATGAGGATCTTAGACCTTACCAAAGAGATTGCTGAGCCAAGGATGAATTATGTCCCAAAATCTGCAACAACTGCAAAAAAAAATTAGGATTTATGATTAAACTAGACCTAGGGTTTATGAGGAAACCCTAATTTTTCAACTTGTGAAATTTTGAATTCTAGTCCAGGGAATAGATTCACCTTGCCTAGGTGAGTTCCTAGGTGTGCTTACTTTCTCCAGTGACCTTAAATAGGGAAAAAATCACACCTAAGGTTTATGCAGTTTACAAAATTTCATGAAACTAAGAATTTATGCATAGGAAGAGGTGTGATAGGGTTAGGAGAGTCTTCCTATGCTCTTATATTCTTCAGAGAGTTCTTTTGTGTTGTGAAAATGATTTCTTTCAGGCCCGCTCTGATTCCATGTTGATTTTTCATCTTTAAGCAGTTAACTAGATTAGTTTTCTTTTACTTTTAAACAATTAGCACAATAACTGCATATAAAGAATCATTGAAAGAATAGCGTCCAAAGCATACACAATATTTACCCTAGGAAAACCCTATAGGGGAAAAACCCAACAAACTTCCTCAATATAGATTCACCAACCAAGAACAATGTCTCTCTCCTAGAGAGAACTAACAAAGCATAAGATCCTCCTCAAAACCCTTGACTAGGGAAGAGTAGCGCACCACATAACCAAGATATAACTAATAAGTATACCAAGAACCTCCACAACTCCACCTCCTAGCTGCAGTAGTGTCTTCCTTTAGGACTTGCACACTTATCTTCTTAGTTGTAGAGCTAGTGTGTTGTGTAATCAAATGAAGCGCTAGCCTCCCTTATAAATAGTAGTTTGGCCAGCCTGAAATTAGTTTTGGGCCGACCTGTCATTTTACCCTTTATTTTTCATTTTGCTTGTCAAGGCACAATAGGGCCTACTTTTCCAAAGGCACAATAGGGTCGTCTTAAAATATAATATAATAATATTCTTTAGGGTTTTGTCTGGGTCAAATACAATAAGGATATCTTCCGAAGCTACTCAAACTTCAACACTACCTACTTACCTAGGGCCTTGGGGCCCTGAAGACTAGGTGATAGGTGATTCCAGGTGAAGTCATACAACTAGTGCAACAATCTATTCATCATTTCATCAAGGTATGTGCCACTGTTATTAATCATGCAATGCAACAGAGATAAGTTGAGAACATAATAGTCATGAGAATAAATAGACATATAATCAATCATGAAATGAAACTCGTGGAAATGAGTGGGAGGGAGGAAATATTGTTGAAAAGAGCAGACACAACTCCTTTAAATCTCATAAATCCTTCCTGAAAGGATAACCACAAGCTCGATCAATTCATCTCTAAAGAGGGATACCATATGTAAACATGGCTCATCTTCATCCCCATTAGCATGATCGTTGCTTTCTTAAGACTAAGATGACATGATATATCCCAAGAAGACCCCATGATTCCCTTGAAAAAAAGAAATGAGGTAATGGACATGACCAGGTCTAAAAAAACGTTGCATATTCATCTTCGTATCCTCGTAAAAATCCCCAAGAAGAAAATACTTTCTCTTTGTAGAGTGAGCCTTTGATTCCTCTAGGATGGCCACATCCTAGTGTTCATCTAGATTGAGGATGAAGGTGGATGAGAGTCCTCATAGAACAAGTCTTCATCCCCAAAAGGATCTGCATCACAACTCCCAAGGGATGAATAAAAATCACCTCGAAAATGATGCGAAAAAGGTCATCCATGAATGGACGAAATAAATTTGTAACCATATCATCATCATGCTACCAAACACTTGAATCATATATGCATGAAGACCAATCTTCTGAAAATGAAAACTCAACCCCCTTTGCTTGAGAGCTACCCTCAATGTCGCAAATGGGGTCTCTATAAAAAATGAAACGAACAAAATCCCATGTGTGTCTCCAAGTCAGTATGAAAGTGTCTATATGCTCATCAACCATATCCAAGGTTTCTTTCATAACACCACTAGTGTGACTAAAAATGACCATATATTTGTCTTTGTGTGTAGGAAGAAAAAATTCTAGGACGATTTCAACTGGATCTTAAAATTGTTCTTCATTGAGAAAAATTGTTTCTTCAGCTTCGTGTGCAGAAGGAAAGCAAGGTTGAAAGACTTCATCTTTGTTAAGCAAGACAATGGACACTGATATCTCATCCGGGTCTTCATCATTGATACCTTCTTCTATAGTAGGTAGATGATACTCTTCGTTTGTTTTCCACTCATCATGTATTGTCTCATCATTCACCGGAAAACCTTCTCTACAAGGAGCGTGTTTGAGCTCTTGGAAAGTATCTTGCAAATTTTGAGTAGTTGGTTGATAATGCCTAAGAGATTCTTTAATGAGCTTCATAGAATATGGGATACTTTTCAGATTACACGAGTGTGCAATACAACTCCTTTGACTTGATTCCAGTGAGGATACAAAAATTTTCATCAACACATCTTCATGTAGCACATTTAAGCTTGAAGAATACTTCATATAATTCACAACATGGGTGACTGCTAGAGATGGATCACCATTAAATTTAGGGAAACTTGTCCTCCACTCCATAGAGAAATGATTTGGATATCCAGGGATATTTTAAACATCAATAGAAGGGTACACCTTATGGAATACCCATGGTAATTCCAATGAGGCCATGGATGCATTAATTAGAGTAATACCTCAATGGAGTCCCTAGATGAACTTTATGAAAATCTCATCAAGGGTGGAAGGGGAACATCCTTTAAGTGGAGTCACCAAGCAAACTAGGGGTAAATGCTTTGGGATGGAAGCTTGCCAAAGTGTCATTAGGGAACAAAAGATGATTCAAAATCCTCACTAGAAATGGTGCCAAAATGTTATTGTGCAAACTATAGGTTGGGAAAAGATGGACCCAATCCACTGGATAGCGATAATAGTGAGAGAGCTTACCCACTGTCACCTCAAATAAACCCTCCCTCGCTTCTATGAAGGAAAAATCCGACACAAGGGGGAGTCTCGGGTGACCCTAGGGGGGAAGGTGGATGGAAAGTGATACTTATGAGGAGATGCCCCTATAGGTCAAGTTGCTAAGTGGAGAGTGGATTGACAACACGCTTCAAAGGTGGTTTATGGTTTCAAGTGTTGGAGTACCTACGGAAGATGGTTGTACCTACCTGAAACACAAGAAAACACAAGATACAAGATAAATAATCCAATGGAAATGAAAGTTAATCTTGTTGTCCCTATTTGCAGCGGTCAACAAGAATATATATCAACAAATAAATGATAGTTAAAAGTTGCTAATAATATGCAAAAAGTCTAGTAAATGATGCAAGAGAAGTTAGCAAGTACTAAAATAACTCAAGTATGAAAGCATACGACTTTAGCAATAAAACAAGGCTATCATAAACACGTATTGCAAAGATATATTATCAGCCTTATGTCTATAGAAAACTATTTCTATAGCAGAAAATTTCAACCCAAAAAAAGTACAAGTAAACCACCCAAAAAGTGTGAGTATTATGGCAACTTGCTAGCAAATTGTGACGGTTGAAATGTGAGTTATGAATAAGAAAAGAGAATGATTTGTTGCATCCCTATGGATGTAGCTTTAATTTAGTTATAGCTCCAAAAATACTAAGTATACTAAGATGCTCTAGAGGTTTTAACAACCTCAAAGCATCAACAATAGATTCCAACTTGAACAATATTAATATCTCACTAAATCACATTTACTAAAACAAACAATTTATTTCTCCAATGCAAAATTCAGATTAATGCCTTTAGAATTTGGGTGAATGGAGTCTTGAAAGCATGAGTTAGATCAACAAAATCCATAGGGGTGTAAACCCTCTTACTCCCCAGGGTATGTAAATCAAACCAAGGTAAAACAAGGAGGGTGTACACCCTTGGAATCTTCCTATCAACCTTGCAACAAAGAACTTGTAAAATAGCAAATGAGATGAATCTTAATGGAGTGTGTATGCAATTATAATCCTCCTAGGGTTTCAACCAAAAATAACCATAAAAAGAGAAAGAAGAATAAACAATTGTAGATGTTCCTTACTAATTTCAAGAGAGAGATGCAAGAACAAACCCTAGTTCACCATGACAATTACCACTCATAAGCAAGAGAAGAAGTCTCCAAGAGGTGCGCACCACCTTATCTCAATCATTCACCAAGAGATATCACCAAAAATAATTTTCACAAGAGAGAGATACTAAATTTCCCAAGTAGGGCGCAAATTTCAGCCACTAGTCTTCTCACAATGGGAGAGCTATGATATGCAAATGAAATGAAATGATCTATATTTATACAAATCCTACTACAAGTGTTTTTCCACTTAATTTTAGGGTAAAACACAAAGTAAGGGGACAACAAACCTTACTTTGACCCTTTACAATATAATTCAAATTTAACCCTAAAATGCACATAAGAAACCCTAAATAAGCATGATGTCACCCATTTAGGGCAATGTTTTGGCACCTTTAGAAAATATTTGAGCTTGGAGATGAAAAATTGGGCCTCCAAAGGTATCCCTCTCAAGCGCTAGGGTCTTCAAGGTACTCTTATTCATCCAAATATTCCAAGTGTCAAGAAACAACACCAACACCACAAACCCTAGCCCTAGGGTGACGTCAACCTCTTCAAAAGTGACGTTTTAGTCTCAAGAGACAATCATTGGGATAGCTAAGGGATGGATCATGTAATCCATGGTATATCCTCGGGCCTCCAAATGATAGAATCATTTTCCGGTGTGTGGGCCATGGTATCCAACCTGTGGGCTTCAAGCCCCAAGGAAGCCCAATCTAGGATTGTTCTTCCAAATTTGTCCACCAACTAGGTCCCGCAAAGACAATGAATGTGCCCTCCAAGTTTCAAAATTCAAATGCATCATGATAATTAAATTAAATCATTAAAAGAGCCATCTAAACATGTACATCCAAACCACCTCATCAAAATAAACAAGTGCTCAAATACCCTATGCAATTTTCCAAATTTAGTCATGGGGGGGTTGACAAAGCGACCTATTGGGTGAATTGTACCTCAAGTTTAGGAGTGTTTCCTGAGTGGACCTATCTCTAGATCGTGTGGATGAAGTGAGATGGATGGGGACAAGAATTTTGGGCATGGGGTTCATGACATACAAGGGATCATAGTATCTCATTTATGGGTGCCTTTGTAGAGAGTGTGTCACACCTTCACTTTCAATGCAACCTTTTTCCAAGCCCATTTATTACCTTTTGTTCTTTTTTAAGATGTTTCCAAGTTGAAGCCAAGGTGGGGCTTCTACCTAAGCGTAAAAAACAATTCCCACCTTGAATCTACCTTGTTACATCATGCTTCCCCAATTTGAAGTCATGTCTAGGGCTTCTACCTAAGCATGGAAAAAAATGCTCATGCTGCCTCTACCTTGGTTGGCATTTTGTATTAATTATTTTTTACAGGTCCCATCAGTTTTTTACAAGTGATATTTCATTGTCCTCAGGATACCTGGGCGAGCATCTAGAAGGTTCATGATTATATTTTATATTTTTCCATCTACAAGCCTTTGGGCCTTCATCCCCTTCTTCCCATGAAATGAGGGAGAATCCCTTCTTGGGTCAGTCCACCCGAAAATACCAAAAGGTAAGGAGATGAGGGGATGAAGTGTGGAAAGTGAAAAGTATGGTTGGGAATGGCACAATGAATCATCAAGAGGACCTTCCAATAGCAAAACTATCCCTAAGGGTGACCCACTTACTAGAGCGCAATGTCGACCACCAAAGTGAAATAGGGGAAAGAGAATAATGTACAAGCAGACGTTACATAATCAAAAGTAGTTTAAATTGCAACAAACTCAAATGCTTCAAATATTGAAACGACACTCACCATAATACCTGTCTTGTACCTCGTGGATCAAGACCCAATGTCTCCCGGAAGCTAGATGATGTGGTGGATACCCTCATGATGAACCTGGAGTGGTGGTGACAAGGTGGGTCTTTGTCTGTGCAAGTGGACACTGTTCTCTCTCCAGGAGCCCTTCTCAGGTTGTATCTTGAAGAAGCCTGGTAACTTAAAGTGTGATTGATTTTGAGTTTATATTTGGATCAAATGGGATAACTGACCTACTAGATTGTTATCAGGACAATCAAATGTATATAACCAGATGAGACAATGCTTTCAAGAATTAATAATCAGATAAATAGCTTAACTGGTGGATGAAGAAGGCTATACTTATTAACCAGAACACACATGTGATGAGTCAAATAAGATAATACAGATTTCTTATTAAAACATGGTTTATGAATTGACTAAGTGAGATAACATTCACTAGCAATTAAGATAAACATAGATCAATAATAATAATCAAAGTACATGAAAAGAAAGGAAATGGTAATCTGACATCAACAATGAAAGGAACTTGTGATTTGTATTATATATATGGAAAAGTCTATTAAAATAGTGGCATGGTCTAGTATCCGACTCGAACCATTTGAACTATGGCCTCTATCGACTTAAATAAGTTTTGCAAAACAGTTTTAGATCCTCAAATGATGGATCTTAGAATTTACAAGTGTTTAGAAATCTAATCAATTACATGATTCTAGGAAAATGATCCTATTTTAAGGGTCAAACCCTTATCCTGATAATATTCATGGTCTTTGACAGTTGTAACAAATATTCGTAATCTATTAGATGAAGTCGAAAATGCCACCTTGACAAACAGGCAGTTTTTATCCAAAAATAGACAATAAACTTGATTTTGTTTCCCCTTGCTGGGGCCTTTAAAACTGGATCAGAACACTAAAACAAATGTATTTAATTATTATATTTGTTCAGAAACCATCCTTGTATCATTTGAAATGATAAAACTGAGATCTATGCAAAAATACTCTCATTCTATCAGTCCCTGTGTTTTCGGTGGCTGGGAAGAAAAATTTACAGTGATTAAGCCACCGAAATCCCTGTTTTCGACTGCTAAATATGCCCGTGCAAGCCCGACTAGCCATCGAAAAGCCAGTGTGTCGTTTCTGTGCTTTCCTCTGAATCGAATATCCTATATGTTATAAACCACATCCCTTCCACCAACAGCTAAAATTCCAGTGATGTCGTCATACTCCAACATAGAATTTGCACTTTGAAGCATGACAAACTGTTGTTACACAAGTATCAGTTCTAACATCCACATCTTGACACTTCTACCGTGATAAGTAATAAGGACACGCTTTTCTGAAGGCATTCTCAACATGATTTAAGATGAACTCAACAACATTTTCTCCAAGTGTATCATAAAGATGGACACAGGTAATACTATGACTACAACATGCCTCTACTGCTATAATCCATTTAGGACAATTTACTCCATAAATTTCATAGCGTCTGAAACAACTCAATCCCATATACACGCATAGTAGCTCCCACCTTCAACATCAGATCAAAGATCTCCTTGTATGTTTTCCATACATATTTGCTTGCCTGTATGAAACCAACCATATTTGAAAACTTCTATTGTAAGTTCATCTTTCTTGTAATACCCAGAAAGCACTATTTTATCCCTGAAACAGAGCTCTCCCTTAGAATCTTCCAATGCATCGTACCCCATTTCTAGAACTGACTCGAGGCACACTTCTGCAGTTGGACACACAGGACCGACTGTACCTAACTTAAAAATCATTTGGCAATGTAACATAACTCCATCCACAATTTTATGTCGATCCATAACCTTGTAAAACATGATAGTAGGTAGTTACTCTTTAAAATTCCTCCACAAAACAACTTAGGGGACTTGCTCCAGACAATATAAGTCATACGCGGCCTCCTAATATTGTTTTAATCTTACTAAACAAAATTGCATCCGCCAATGGTGATGTTCGACTTTGCTTGAAGCCTAGTTCCAGGGCCCTTCTATTAATGGCCTTCTTGACCTGTTGAGACTTGAGACTTGAAGACCATGTTTAAGATCATCCTTGCAAACGTGTGTAAATAGTTGATGTCCGCCAGAAATTTATGTAGATAGTTGTCTAACTAATTTGGAAGAACACATAGAACCCTAGAGCCGAGGTGCTTGAGATCAAATGCCCAGAAGCTGAGATTTCATCATTATAGCGTCTTTCTCTGCGTTTCAATATTTGTCGAATGTTGAAGAGAAATCCTCTGTCCACAAGATCTCTGCTTGCATGCCATATGAATTTACAAATTATCATTCCAATTTGAAAGCGGTCTGGAACAAACCTTGAAACCCTTGGATCTGTTAGTTGGTGCAAAAAATTCAAATTGCAGAACCCCAATGTTTATAGAATAGAAAAATAAATGAAGTACCAATCCACTAATACAAATTTAGAGCAGAACTATGACATGCGAATTAATTAGGTCTGCTGCACAAATGTTCAACCCACTCAAAAACTCTCAACATCCCATATGATTTGAAGAGCGTGTTGAAACATCCACTACAAATGATAATGCATAATATGTCAATCCTTCTTGATACAAGATCACTTCGTGATTTTCTGATTCCTTGTGGTTCTTATACCTTATTTATATGAATCGAAGATCCAAGGTTTGATCTTACAGAAATAGAAAAAGCAACACAGAGATGGAAAAAATATTGAGAAAAGAACTGAAAGTGTATCCTTTGTAGATTTGAAAACACCATTGATTCTTTGTATGATCAATAAGTTGTGGCAACATGAACTACGTCGCGAGTTTCTCCTTCATATGACTTAGCACTCAATCTTGCCATGTGGAACAAACAGAGTTTGGCACTTGCTTCCTTTATGTGTTGACTGGTGTGAATAACTCGAGGCTTTGGTATATGAGAAATAAGGTAGCCTTAGGATTAGGACACATGTGCACACCTTTTTGGGATTTTTTTATAAGGAATACAAATGAACTCTTTGGGAATTTTTTGAAATAAAAATATACATTTTATTTCAAAATATAAAGCTAAGAAAAGACTTTTATTTGTGTCTTTGTATTGCAGGTTAAGAGGCATAGTATCAAAGGAAAAGAGATTAATAGGAGATTATTCAAGGCTTGATGAAGGTTTTGGAATTTATGGCCTTGCCCAAAGAATTTAGAAAAGAGCATAAAAAGTGGAGAAAACACTCTAAAAATACTAGTGTATTTTTTATCGCTAACAGATACTTCTGGTAAAGTTGTATTTCGGTACTCTATGTCTGCAACCTGAGGGCCTCGAGACATCATCTCTTTAGTTATCCCTAGGAACTGGGGATAACATATCGCTTCTACTTGGGGAAATCTACTCTCCATAGAGTGCATGAGAACCACAACATCTCCTAGTGGACTTGTGCCTACACTAAAACATAAAACTCTAAAATATAGGGTGGTTCTATGACCCTTCCTCCATATATATCAAATCTCAAAAACTGAAAAATTACAACTCATCTAGAAAAGAAAAATTTCTAAACTAAACATGTAATATGATGAAAGCAAAATGCAAGCAGATAAAAATGAAACATGAGATGCAACTAAACTATTACGATAAATCAATATGAAAATGTAATAAATCAAGATGACCTACCTACTTACCTTGGGCCTTGGGGCCCTGAAGATCAGGTGATAGGTGATGTCAGGTGAAGTCATACAACCAGTGCAACCATTTGTTCATCATTTCATCAAGGTGTCTCCCCTTGTGCTTAATCATGCAATACAACAAGGATAAGTTCAACACATAATAATCATGAGCATAAATAGACATATAATCAATCATGAAATGAAACTCATGGAGATAGGTGGGTGTTGGCCCTTGACCAAGTTTTGGAGATCCTTGGTCAAGTTTGACCTATTTTGGGACTTCGATAGGCTGTCAAAGGTGGAGCGCAAGTCAAAGCGGAGATCGCGGGATCTCGACCCCTTGTTTAGGGATTTTTTGGTTTTGGGATAATGTAACGGGTATGGGGATGTCGCCCCATGGGTTTACCCATGTCTAGGCCCTTTTATAATGTATAAATAGATGTCTAGGCAATGTAAGAAGAGCCACTATATGCATCTGTGTGATGTTGTGCTAAGTGCGAGTGATAATTGTAAATGCTTTGTGCATACTGTTGTTATACATAATTTTGGTCACCTTAGTGATGATTTCACAAACATGTGTTCAGGCTCCTAACATGACTTTTTGCCTGAGAAAAGCTACTTCTTTCCTCCTCTACAACACTGCTTTTTAGAAAGGGTCTGTAGGCTGCACTTATTACATAGTGCAGAAATCTATCATTTCCATAGGCTGCCCTATAGCTGGCCCACGAGATTTCCACAGGATGCTATATAGGTAGGGTGCGGGGGTGTTCCAAGGCTAAAAGAGGAAGGAGGTTTCATGAAGTTTCTAGAAGGGGAATCTTCTAGAATTTGAGGTGGCTTCCGTATGGTTGCGATCCTACTGGATTCTTTGATTTGGTGGGATCATCCTCATCCCTTTAACCACTTCACCTTCTCCTATATAATCATGGGCTTCTCATGGAAAAGGTTAAGCAAGATTAAGCAGAGAATTGATGAAAGAATAGGCTGAAGATTGTGTGAATAATCTTATTCCTAGTGATGCTTGAGGCCATCATTCGCCCATCAAGATTTTGTGGATTATCTTCATGCAAATTTCGGAGCAAGTGTATGTGTGTGTTGGAACGAAGGACCACTAAAAGGGAACTTGCAACATCAAGGAAATTCAGTTGTATCTTCTACTTTTCATTAATATAATACGGTGGCACGTCTCTTTCCCATAAAATGATTAGTATTTTATTACATGACTCCTTGATCACATGTTTAGGTGGTCATTGAATTCTACTATTGTTGCTTTCACGTTGGTTGGTTTGTGTTGTCGCAGATCTGATTCCACAAGAACACTGGAGTGAAGTAGGGACAACAAAGATATAAGGAAATGATCCATAAGGTATTCTATCTATTCCTCCTTTGATAGTAAAACTCAATGATCACAACTTAGGGAAAGCGTCTTGTTCTGTCTCGTTTTGTTCTAGATCCAGGTGGATCTAGGGGGATTAGTTTATGTCCACATCTATCGATTTATCCAATAACAAAATTGGTGACCATACTAGGGAAGAACAACTTGATTGTGGTTTTTTGTTGGCCATTTTCTTTTGACCTATTCTTTTTTATTGAAATCAGTCTCTGAGTCTGTGGGAGACCCATTTAGACTCTCTAGGTTTGAAAATCCACTTGGATGCTTTGCCCTTTTCTCCAAACTTCTTGATTTTTCAAACACTTCCGCACTGCACCTTATAGATAGCCTGTGGAAACCTTTGATTTCCGCACCCTACTGGTTTATTTCAGTGAGGGATTTCCGCACCCTGTTGGTTTATTTCAGTGCGGGATTTCCGCACCCTATCTATTTCCGACCTGCGGAAACCATTCATTTCCGCATTGTGTTATACCATCAGCCCACGATGACGTTTGAGAAATTTTTTGGGTTGGGTTTTGGCCTCTGTTGTTGCCCAGTTTTGCTTTAGTCAATTGGGAAAGGATTTTTAATACAAGTTCTTAACTTTTTATGACTGTTTAAGCTTTCTCTTGATTGGTTTCAGAAATCATTAATCCTCTCTTTTAATATTTTTCCAATTTTGTTTTTGATTTTTTATCGAAAAGGGTATAATCTCTGGATTTGTGTTTGAGTGATTGCTCGATTAAAAATCTTCAATTGGATTTGAAGTTGTAGGTTGGTTACATATTTTGGATTGTTTAACGATCGGAAGACCATTTTTTGATTCACATTTGAAGAAACGTTTTCTTGTCATTTTTTATTTTTATCTCCATTGAAAGATCGATTTGGGTGCTTGTTGAGTATTTTATTTTTATTGATTGCTTATCCTTTCTCGATTCCATCCCTGTTTTGGTTTTCGAAAGGAAAATATCAAAGTCTTTCAGTCTTTTAGGTAATCATTTATACAGAAAATATTGACATTCAAAAAATTGAAAGAGAACGAATAGTGAAATTACATTGTTGATGATTGTTTGGTATTACATTCAAAGAAAGAAAGTATATTTCGTAGTTTACACCATTCCAGAAGTACCTTCTCCTTACTATAGATAGAATTCATTGAACGAAAAGTTGCATCATTCATTTTCTATTTGCATATTTTTGGGTCAAGGTCTTACACAACATCGGTTTCATTTCCATCTCCCTCTTGAATAACAACAACCTTTAATAATATTGTGAAACTCTAAAACTTAACTAGTAATTTTTCTAGGGATTTTTTACACCAACATTAGCTAGGCTAGATCTTTGGAATAGGCAGTGAGACACACTCTCCAAAGCACAAAACACACAATAGCATCTTGTGATAGGGAGTGTCAAATTCCAGTTGCAAGATTTTGTCTTGGGAAGCACTTCTCACACAAGGGTCAAACCTGAGGTCACATTGAGATTGGCAGAGGCACTCACCCTGCTTTGTTGGTATCAGTGTAAAGATTGCACATATTATGGGGGTCACTTGAAGGTATACCCACAATGATGAGTGGAAGCCTCTCGAGTTGATTTTGGGCTAGATACCCTGCCCTTGTACGTGGATCGAACTGTCGACTGTTCCCCCAGGCATCACTGTTGTTTTTGGTAACCTTAGTTGCCTATCTTCTTAGGGTCTTACACAAGGTGACTGTGGAGGGGCAAGTCTCCATGGTACCTAGAATCAACGTTGGCCAGACCCACTCGAGCTCCTTGGAGGGTATACCCACGATTATGTGTGGAAGCTTGCACCAAGGTGTAAGTCTGTTAAGCAAGTCATCAACGTAATTTTTCCACTCTAGCCCAGCCCCTTCTTGTCTCAACTTCGCGACGTTGGATTTCATCACCAACTAGTGATTTCAGAATAGGAAGGTCTTGCTTGCTTGGTTTTGATTCCTAGATTCTACTAGCGAGTGTTGTTTGTTAACATAGTTGGCCATAGATTTTTTCCGTAGAATTTTCGGTTCGTCCAACATTGACCCTCCACGTAGTTCACGTAGGATGCATGGATTACCTCTGGAAGATCCATAAGTTTCTCAACCCTTGCCTCCTAACCCACCAGAGGAATCTCCTCAATAGAGTGAGATCCAGGACCACGTACCTTCACAGTCGGAAAGGATCGATTCTTTGGAGAGATTTCGGGTTGTTTCTGACCCTCTAAAAGCTTTCCACTTACCTCCTGGATATGCGAGACGTATTCTCCGACTCAATTCATTCGGAGAACTTGTTATCAACACTTCTGGATTACCTCCTGAAATTGTCTTCGTCCGTAATGAAGATCCTTATTGGACCACTGACATAGCTCAGATTTCGACTTCTAGATGGAACCCTCCCATCTCAAAGATAGGAGATGACATACCTATCATTTCTGAACCACCCGGAATTTCTTACACGTTTACGATACCCTTAGATCACTTTAACAATACAATGTGCTATTATTTTCCTGGTTCTGAAGCCTTATCAGCCAGTCCTAGTTCAACCATCCCTCTTCAACAGGCGCATTCCACAATGGTCCCAAACACTACAATTATTCTCACCGAGAATACGGTGTCCAACCAATCACCTATTGGCACACCGCTTTTATCTAGTCAGATCCCATCACTTCCTCTTGGGTATAATGCTTTGAATGCATCTATTCCCAATCCTACCCCAGTTTCATCTAGAATTTCTGGAGTCTTCACTCCCCCTGGGTATAATGCTGCTTCTGGTTCTATTCCGACACCATCCTAGTTCCTTTTCGAAGGGTCCCTTCCACCTATTATGGGAGGATTTGGGCCCAGTGACTCTACCACCGTTGGAATGTCTACATCATTATTCACTTCTAGTTACCAGATTCCCACTGGGGGGAAACATAACCCAGGGGGGCACACTCAATTTGGAGGTCAAACCCAAATTGGGGCATCATCCTCTCTCGGAGGACAAACCCCACCCGAAGGATATAATCCACAGTATGGGCAGAACATCCCCGGATCACTAGCCCAGTATTGGAATCATCTTATTCAAGGGAATCCACAATTGTCTGGGGGGAAACAACCTCAAGTTGAGTCTTTCATACCCCCTAGTTCAAGCCAGGCATATCCTGGTTCTTCCAATCCCATTTGGGGTTCGAACGTTCAATCTAGTATCCATTTACAAGGGAACATCCCCACTCCGTTCAACCCTATGAGTTACCTACCTCTGCACACACGTCCAAATCTGCCAGGATCTTCGCATCATATGAAAACTGCTTACAATCCTACTTGTTTACTGTCATGACTCCCTCCCCAAAGTTACCAGTATCCTCATGTGAATAGACAACTTCCCTTTTTAGCCACTTTGGACCTCCCTAATCTATCTAGGATTTTGAATGATCCTATCTCTCACTCTCCCCACTGGCCCGTTATACTAGCCAAATTACCGTCTAACATTCCCAAGTTCAACGGTAAACCAGGAGAGGATCTGAACAATCATGTAATGACTTTCCACCTTTGCTGTTCATCCAACTCTTTGATGGATGATTCCATTCGGTTACATATTTTTCAACGAATTCTCATGGGTTCAGCCACGAAGTGGTATACAGAATTACCACAAGGCTTCTTCACCGATTTCAATACCCTAGCTATGGATTTCCTCACTCACTACCAGTTCCCAATCCATTATGAAACGGGAACCAAGATTTTTATTTCTTTCAAGCAAAGTAAAGCCACTCATATCTCTGATCACATTCATGAGTGGAGACGAAGAGGACGTCTAATCAAACTCGATCTTCCTAATCAGTTATTGGCAGAATGGTTCATGAAATCCTTCGTGAATGACATATCTAAAGACATTTCTATGGGTGGAGTTGTCACAGAAGAATAGGAGATCAGTCGTGCCCAATATCTCGATCTCGTTTATTCACAAACGTGTACTCTTTACGATCTACTCCCTAAAGCACCTCGTCCTTCTACCACAACCACTTCAACAACCCCAGCAGCTTCTCATGCCGATGATGGTGTGATAGGTACTTTCCTTGGTCAACCTCAATCGACGTAGGCCTCTCACACCACTCCCAAATCCCATGCTTCTAATGTTCAAACTGCTCCAACGCCCACCCCTCCCACCGGTAAAACTTTAGAAGTGAACGTCGTTCAATCGACTCCTACCGGTAAGAATAAATCTAAAAAAGGGAAGGGTAGGAATTAGGAGGATAAGAATAACAACCCACAATCCAACAAAACCAAGAAACAACCTGCTAATGATAAGGATAAACACAAAGCTCGCTATCCTTGCCTTATCTATGGTGATGATCACTACACGAAGGACTGTCTGAGATGTCCTAAGGTCACGAAGTTCCTTCAAGGGACCCCGAAACCTCCTACACCTGTCGTCTTGTCTCAACCCTTCCCTTCTCAACAATAGGATCAATTGGTCATCCATGATCAACTTCTTCCTCCACTACCTCCTACGTACTTATGTGTAATAGTGATTCAAAGAAGAATTACATCACACTTACAACTTGTGCCAAAGATTACTTTTCCTCCAAGGGGAAAGTTGACGATATACCACCTTCATTGGTTCAACAATCTCCCTCGGCTCCACCTCCCACCGGTCCTCTTCATCTCGAACGATCGAACCCCGATACAGTCCTTCACCTTCCTCCCAAGGGCGTGGTTCGAAAGTCTGCCTTCAATCCGCATGCGTGTGCTACCCAAAACTACAGTATTGTAGAGGATCTGGTGCAAGCACCGTCCACGATGTCAGCCCTCAAAGTCCTTCAGAGTTTTCCTACACAACGGAAGGCGTTGTTGAAAGCTATCGGTGGAATCGACCCTACAGATACGAATTTAATAATCTTTTACTTGGAAGATCACATTCCAAGGTTACCCCCTCAGCTCGCATTTCAAATACAATTTGTTGTCGTTGACAAGAACATTTGTAGAACAGTTATTGATGAGGGTGCCTCGACGTGTGTCATGTCTATTCCCTGCTAGAAAGACATTGGCTCTCCTTCCTTAACTGAATAAAACAACACACTCAAAGCCTTTAATGGCTCTGGCTTTAAACCCTAAGGTGTACTCCCTTTGTTGCCTATTATGTTAGAAGGAGAAACGGTCAACATTGAAGTTGAGGTCTTTGACGCACCTCTCGATTACAACCTCTAACTTGGCCGTAGCTGGATCGATTCCATGCGAGCAATCATGTCTGCTCTTTTCCGTATCATGCGTTTTCCACATCAGGGAAAAGTAGTTATAGTATACCAACTAGTCTTCTTTAACTCTGATACATGTACTAGCAATGTACCTTTCATTGCAAAGACACCCCCTGGGTACGAGAATGTCGGTGTGGGTCTACTAAAAGATTCCACGCTGATGGGTACATTTCTGATCCCACCACCTGACGTTCCACCTCCTTTGGTTGCCTCGATTAACATGATTTCCACCTCCGTCCGCGAAACTCCCGCGTCTTCTGACCCGTGGATAGTAGTCAAACCCGATGATTATCTTCACTACGACGACCAAATGCCTTGAAGTCTGGTTGAATCCACCTACCAAGCCATTCAATCGGCTGACCCTTCTACTCCCTCTCTCGGTGACTTGTCTCCTAATCTGTTCCATGTTATTTTTTCCACAGACGAGATGATTATGTTGGTTATCTCGATGGAAGATACTCGGGATGATGAGCATCATCATTCCATTCTCTTTCTCGAACAACACACCATCGAGAGTTACCAATGGATCTCGACTCTGTCGACCGTTGTCATTATTTCTTCGGTTCCTGAATCCACACACGATGTGTTATATGAAGGGAACTTAAGTAACATTTCACCCACCATCCCCATCGACATATCTATTAAACCTAGAGTTGTCGAAAATGTCCACATCGGAGCTTCATGTTCCACCGATGAGGTTGTCACGTATAAGTCACTTTTTCAAGAATTTTGTGACATCTTCGCATGGAGCTATGAAGAGATGCCAGGTATTGACCCTGATATTGTTGTACACAAAATTAAGATCTACTTAGATGCTAAACCCGTTTAGTAGAGACTTTGCCCAGTCCACCCCCGTAAAGCAGCTGCTATCAAGCTTGAAGTCGAAAAACTTCTTAAAGCTAGCTTTATTTATCTAGTGGCTTTGACTAATTGGGTATCCAATCTAGTTCCGGTTAACAAGAAACAAGGGGCGATCCATGTCTGTGTTGATTATAGGGATATCAACAAAGCTTTTCCTAAGGACAACTTTCCTACCCCTTTCATTGACCAAATCATCGACAATTGAGCCGGAAGTAAAATCTTCTCTTTGATGGACGGTTTCTTCGGATATAATCAAATCAATATCTTACTCGCGGATCAACACAAAACCGCTTTCATTTGTCCTTGGGGCACTTTTTCCTACCGGAAACTACCCTTCAGTTTCAAAAACACCGGTGCAATGTTTCAACGTGCTATGTCTTACACTTTCCATGATATTAAGCATATTGTACAACCTTATTTAGATTACCTACCAGTGCATTCCATGCATCGTAGTGATCATCCGGCCCACCTCTGAGCCATTTTCCTTCATTGTCGGTTCTATCGTATACACTTAAACCCGCATAAATGTGTCTTTTATGTGGAGTCCGGCCGACTCCTAGGATTTATTGTGTCATGTCAGGGGATTAGGGTAGATCCTTCGAAGGTTGAGGCTATCCTCAATCTCCCTCCTCCTTCCTCACTTTGCCAGCTACAAAGTTTGCAAGGGAAGGCAAACTTTCTACATCGTTTTATCCCAAACTACGATGAGTTAACACTCAAATTTACTCAACTACTAAAGAAGGGATATGAGTTTGTATGGGACACCACTGCCAACAAAGCCTTCAACACTTTGAAACTGATTTTAACCCGTACCCCACTACTTTTCCCGTCCGATTATAGTCGAGATTATTTCCTTTATCTCGTTGCTTCAGACTCTACCATTGCCATGGTTTTGGTCCAAGAAGATGATTTACACGATGAGCATGTCATTTATTATTTGACTCAGAGTCTCATGACTATTGAATCCAAGTACTTACATGTTGAAAAACTGGCCTTGGCAACTGTTCAAGCTGTCCAACATTTCCATCACTATATTCTATTACGCAAGACCACTGTAATTTCCGATTGAAACCCTATGAAGCACATTCTTACACGTCAATTGCTAGGGGAAAAATACTCCAAATGGATAGTGATTCTCCAGGAGTTTGACTTAGAATTCGAACGTGCTAAGTCCAAGAAATATTTGGTGTTTGTCAAACTAATATATGACCTTCCCTCCGTTGAGACAGAAAATGTGGCAGAGGATTCCCTACTCGACAAATCCCTTTTTCTGATCAGTTCTAATGATGCTTGGTATGGAGATATTATCATTTATCTCCAGACTCAAAATTTCCAGCCAAACCTCTCTAGTACATACCATCGTCGCACCCGCTATCAAGCCCGTCAATACATTATTCTCGGTGACACTCTTTATCGTCGTGGTGTTGACTTTATATTCCGACGTTGTCTCACCTTTGATGAGGCCGAGAAATCTTTGAATGAATGCCACTCTTAAGTGTGTGGCGGTCATATGTTTGGGTATGCCACTACCCAAAAGATATTGCGAGCAGGGTACTTATGGCCTTCTTTATTTAAAGATTGTATAATTGCCATTCATAAATGCCATGCTTGCCAAACATACAACCATAAGATAAGATCTCATCCCGCTCCTTTACACCCTATAGTTTCCGTTGGAAATTTCGCTAAATGGGGTATCGATTTCATGACCTGTAACCCTCACTCGATTGGGGGGCATGTATACATTATCATAGCCATGGATTATTTCACGAAATGGGTCAAGGCGATGCCTACATTCGACAATACTGGAAAAAATGAAACACTTTTCGTTTTCAATCACATTATTACTCAATTTGGGATCCCGCAAGCTATCATTACAGATCACGGTATCCATTTTTGAAACTTTATGATGTCTGAACTTACCGACAAGTTGGGTCTTTGTCCTAAAAACTCAACCCCCTACTATCCACAGGCCAATGACCAAGTTGGCAATCAATAAAATCCTTATCACTATGCTTTGTCGAATAATAGGAATCCATAAGACCAGTTGGCACACGTTGTTGTTCTCAGCATTATAAGCCTATCAGACATCCATGAAGTTTGCTCCCTTTCAACTAGTCTACGACATTGAAGCCGTTCTCTATATTGAATGTGAAATTCCATCTTTGAAGCTAGTCATCGAACTCCTTCCCAACACCTTTGCCGAAGAAGAACGTCTATTATATCTTATGCAATTAGACAATACCCATCATGATGCCACCCTAGTTATTGAAGCATAAGAAACATGTGAAAGCCTAGTGTGACAAACATATCAAGCCACGCATTTTCTCTGAGGGTGATCTAGGTCTCATCTATGAACAAGATCATGATTTGCTAGGAGCTAGAAAATTTGATGCTATGTGGCGAGGCCCTTATATCGTCAAACGAGTGTTGGAGAAGGGAGCCTACAAGTTAGTAGAATATGATGGCATTCCTTTGAGTGAACCCATAAATGGGATTTACTTGAAGAAGTACTATGCTTAAACTATCTTTGCATGAGTGCTTGTATTTTATTGTATCATACTGTTGTGTGCTACTTTTGTATGCTTTTTCGTTAATTAGTTTCTACCCTCGACCGCTTACCTTGTGTTGTGCTTGGTTTCCAAATTTCGGAGTCTTCGTTACCCCATTTTGGCTTCGTCAATGGCGCTAGTCATAGTACTCAGAACCTAAATTCTACTGCATGGGCAATCTATGCACCCACAAATGAACTTATCAGTCTACACGGTGTTTGCCTTGGTCATGCAACCAATAATATCGCAAAGTTTAGTGTAGACATCGAATTATTGACTGATGTTATCTCACTTGGGATTCGTTGCTTGGTTATACAACTTGATTCACAGCTTGTAGTGCTACAGTTAAGTAATGTCTATGTTATCTGAAGTTCTACTTTGTTATAGGTATATTTACGAATTCACCTCTTAGAACGTTATTTTGATTATATCGAGTATCAACACATTCCTAGATGTCTAAATACATTAACTGATGCATTAGCTAATTATGTGTTAGACAGACATTGTTGGTCACTATAATTTCTTATTAATTAAATAATCAAGTGTTACATAAATTGTCAACCCAGTGAAGTCTATTTATTTCAAAGGAAATCACACACCGTATATGCTCAATCTCAAAAGCAATCTAGAATTGTAGGAAAAGTACACTAATCACACCTTGCTTTGAACAGACTGAAGTTCTACTTTGAATTATAGTAAAAGCAATCTATCTATTGTAGAGTTTTAAGATTCAAAAGGAAATAACTATCAGAAGAATCTTGGATTACATTAAGAAATAGCAACCTAGGAAAAAGGAACTTTTCAGCACACTACAAAGAAGACTAACTATTCTGTAACAGAGAACATGACCCTATTCCCCAAAGTAGGAATCTTCAGCACCTGTCTCTGACTATCACACTTTCATAAACTCATCAAACAGAATCACCAATCAGAATGATTAACAATTACTGAAGACTAACTATTCTGTAACAGAGAACAAGACCCTATTCCCCAAAGCAGGAATCTTCAGCACCTGTCTCTGATTATCACACTTTCATAAACTCGGAATTACCAATCAAAATGATTAACAATTATCTAGGAATGAATTGCATGAAAACAATGTAACAATCACTGGAAACAAAGTTTTAACAAGATATGAATAAAAACAATACTAACATACTACAAAAACTAATGGGTGAATCTTGTGAAGAAGGTGGGCCCTTTCCTTCTCACAAGATTCCCCAGAAATGAAAGAAACTAAAAATAAATGCTCAGAATGATCTTTTTATTCATCTGTCAAATGTGTCAAGTTACAATATCTAGCGTGAACACGATCCTTCTCTGTGATTCATTTCTAGATAAGATTTTCATAATCCCCTTCTAATGCTGATTTCTCTACTATTTAAAGAGGAGAATCATCTTAATACAATTGATCATAAAATTACATGTGTACATACAAATCATATTCTTGGTCTGATCTAATCTTCTATGCTGGAATAGGATATTTGGATCTCCCATAGAAAAATGTTGTTATAATAGTTGGAATGGTGCTAATTTGAGGTACAGTTGTTTCGGCCGGTGTAACAACTTCTTTATTTATCTTTTCTTGTTACTTCTTTTTGAAGAATATTGTTTCAGCATC
>ML782721.1:193467-213692 GCA_009831015.1 Picea engelmannii
TACACAACATGCATAGCTCAACCGACAAGTGACAAAACTTATAAAGAAGGGTGTGGTAATAGAAATCATGAGTCCCTATGTTGTACTGGCATTGTTGACTCCAAAAAATGATAATGCGTGGAGGATGTGCACAGATAGAAAAGTAATCAATAAAATTACCATCAAATACTGGTTTCATATACCGCACTTGGACGATGTGATGGATGTGCTAGTCGGAGCTAAATATTTTAGTAAAATTGATTTGTGAAGTGGATACCACCAGATCCGGATTTGCGAAGGGGATGAATGGAAAACCACCTTCAAGACCAAGGATGGACTATATGAATGGTGTTGGCCTTCGACCAAGGTTTGAGGAAACATTGGTCAAGTTTGACCATCTTTTTGGACTTCGACACAGTGGTCGAAGATGGAGCGCCCAGGTGGAGCTGAGATCACAGATCTCACTTGTATTGTGGACTTTGTGGACCCAACATGGGGTTCTTAGGGTTTTGTAATGGGTTATGATATGTTGTCCCATGGATTTACCCATGATTAGGACTTTTTGTTAATATAAAAGTATAAATAGGTAAGAATGTAATGTAGAAAGAAGTCGATAGCTTGCAAGGATAAGTGAAAGTAATATGAGTTTCTTTGTGCAACAAACCATGTATGTAAGGCTCTGTGCTTGACAGAGGAGTCGGCTCAGTGCCTTGACCTGATTTTGGGAAGGTGGATCTGGCACTTAGTGCGCAGATCACTTGTTCAATGTGAAGCTTGGCTCTGTGGATTAGTGCACATGAGCATATAAATGTAAGATATTGAAGCCTAACAAAGAAGAAGAAGAAGTCGTTGGTGGACATAGTCCCACACTGGGGTGAACCACGTATATCCTATGTTGATGGTTTTCTTTGTGCTATGATGTTTATGTTGTGGATCTGCTTAGTGCATTGATTGTTGTGTATGATATATAGATCTATGAATTCTTAGTTCTTTATTTATGTTGAGTGTGTTAGATATAACTTATGATGCTAAGTGTGATGTGTATTTTGTCATTTTTATTGCGTCGATCTATCCTTAGGGTTTGTTTTGCGATGTGAATAAGGTTGATAAACTAATGCTTGTTGTTCCTAAGTACTCTGCGAAGTAATTATAATCATATATATATGTCCCATCTTGGTTACAGACAATTGATTCCTGTAACCCCCCTGCCTCTACCTCGGGTGAGACTTCGCCTGCTTCATAGGTGTTTCCGAAAGGGTCAGTAGTTAGGGTTTTGTTGGTGCATCGTCGAAGTGTTGAACCTTGGGTATGCCTCTGTGCCAACAAACGGTTTCGTTGCCGGTACCTGAAACTATGATTGTTGGGAACTGAAAGAAAAGAGAAGCTATGTGCGTAGATCTGTTGTTGTAGTGTGCAATATTCTACTTGACTTACAAAGCTCTGTGCTAAGAAAGAAACCTGATCTAAAGAAAAGAGGTAATATTATGAAAGAGGTAAACCTTTGTACTTTGATACGAGTAAGATAAGTGAAATTTTTTATTTTGAAAGCATGAATTTAGGTATGTTTGATAGATTATGTCCTAGTCTAAAATATAGGGTATAGTTAGAAGAAAGAGTTGATCTGAATAAATTTGATAGAAATAGAGAAAGATATGTTATTCCCATGCATAGAAAGAAATTTTGGACTAATAAGTGGATGCAGGAACCCAGAAAGAATTTTTGCAGATTGTAGGTCCAGCACTGTGACCCTAGTGCATAGTACAAAAGAAGTTGGGTAACATACAAGAGAAAGAGAGGATTGACACTATGTTATAACTATAGAAGACTGGGACATCTTGCTAAGGAATGCCCTGGTATTGGTCCTACTTGTCTATGTTGTAAAATTGTTGGTCATGAAGTTGAGGATTGTCCAAGGATGATTGCTAAAGTAGAAAAAATGAACATGAGAGAAGAGAACCATGAAGGAAGTCAAGAGAATAAGAGCATGTTAGAGAATCATCAAGAGAACGAGTCAGAGAAATTTCAGACTACATTAGAACAATTGAAATAAATGATGAATGATCACAAAGATGTCAGTTTACCAAAGATATTGAAGGGAAAAAAACGCATAAGTGCAAGAATAGGAGACTTCGACATAGACTGTGTCTTGGATGAGGAAGCACAAGTGAATATTATGATAGAAAGTGCTTGGGAAATTTTGGGGAAGCCTACTGTGATACCTTCATTGGGAAGAATAGGCTTTTTCAAAGGAAAGGTGATAACCATGTGTGGAAGAGTTACTAACGTACCCGTTATCATCCATGGAACATTGACTAAAGAGGAATTTGAAGTCATTAAGTTTGTTGAGAACATTGCCCCTTTCCCACTTTTATTAGGAAAGACTTGGATTGAGAAGGAACAGATCAGAAGGAAAGCAAAGGAAGAAGCTACAGAAAAGAAAAAGCAAGGACTAAGGGATTTCATAGCTAGAAAAATAGATCGAATGATAGAAGAACGAGAAGTTGAGTTGAAGCAATAGAAGGCAAGATAATTAGTTGTTGAGGTTGAAAGAACGCAATAAGGTTTGAAGGACTTATCCATGCAGGAGAGAAGAATACCCACCCTGGAGTTAATAAGAAAAGAGGTATTACCTTTGAACCCTTCAAGAGCACATCAATAGCGCGAAGCTACCATTCTAGGAGAATATAAGAATAAGAATGGAAAGAGGAATCCATAAATAGTTAGAAAGACTCAGGTCACATGAAAGAAGGCAAGGAAGCTTAGTAAGAAGAAAACCAAGTTGGAAAAACTACAGGAAGTTATAGAGAACAAATGGAAGACTTAGTAGGAGGCAAGTTTGCAAAATTTGAACCTCCCTGGAACAACAAAACCGTGCAGAATGAGACTTCACCCCGACGAAGCTATATGACCATTGGAGGTGCCCCGACCGTTTAAAAAACACTCTGGAATGACTAGGAAACACATTTATGGGAGAATAGACCGCATTTGGGATGTTGAGACCGCGCCATAACTGACAGATTCACATTGATGGAAGCAGTCCTGCCTGTTGGAAGAATTCATTACGACACTCTCTTATTTAACCTGTTCGACGCTGCATCGAGACCACTTTTTGCCTCCTGTGATTAGCTAAGAACCGATTATGTGTCAAACTATGATTTCAAAACCTAGACCTCACCATTTGTTGTTTACTCCATATGTTTGTTCACCTACCCCGACCTATCCAATTAAAAGAGAGAATGTTGGGAGAACAGACTGAGTTAGAGAAGTCCCTTGAAGAGGTTCTTAAGAAATTTATGGCTAAGAGAGCTATGTTTGAAGGTGTTCAGGCATCGTCGACTAGGGGACTCCAAGCTTCCACTTCAACTGGACGACGTTCGGGTCGTACTAACCCCATGACTAAGAAGCGAAGTAAGCATCGCGATGATCTGGCTAATGCAAAGTAGATCCCGTCGATCTTACCTAATTATATCCTGCCTTTGGCTGGCACGGTCAACCGCGACAACATCCCACGAGACTTCGAGTACACTTTGATCACTGCATACATCCCGAAGGGGATACACGTAGTTGGAAGCTAGTTGGGATAGATCCCATCTTTGAAGAACAATGACTTTAACCTTGGAGATAGAAAGAACTATGCCATGCTCACGCCTCATAGATACCTGATGAAGACAACTAGGAATAAGCCTCGCATAGTCTCCCAGCCTTAGATTAAGGAGCTGGCGCAGTCCACGATACTGAATGTCATGAATATTCCTCATTTTGGACGACATCAGGAGCTTAATGCTTGCGTTAAACTCTTCTTTTCATGCTATCATGGTGGATACTTGTGGATCGATAGGAAGATTACTATGGATCTGGCGTTGATCCACCTGATTACAGGATTGAGCATGCAAGGACCCGAACCTCGGTAGTTCTACCTAGGGAAGGCCTTAGATCGCTCCTTGGCACAACACATTAAGGAATCATATTGCAAAGTTGGAAAGGGAAAGAAAGGCTACAAGGTAGCCTCTATCTAGGATGGCGTAGTGCGACTTGCTTGCCAACTCATAGCTGGTAAGATTGTAAGAAATAATCGCCCCACGCAGGTCACCAGATTCGTGGTGGAACTCATAGGAAAATGCGTGGAGGGGATGTAGATGAATTGGGAGAGTTACCTCGTCAACGAGCTTGAGAAAGACTAACACAAAGCACAGGATTAGGGATATGAGTTCCACTTCAGTTGAATACTTGTGTTGATTGCATTTGTCGCTTGGCAAATGCCCGAGGGAGCAACTTTTCCAGAAATTGAACAATCGGAGCCATTGACAGCTAGATTTTCCACATTATGGTATACAAATGACATGTCAAAGAAATGGCAGTCGAACACATTGTTCCATGCCTACTATCAACAATTGAAGGTTTCCATAGAGTCGTTTCCGCGCATGACACCGCACACCTTACACCAGTACAGACCACTAGCTAAGTTCCGCGCAGATCTGCATTTTATTTATATCACTGTGCACAAGGATGAGAGCAAGGAAGAGTTACAGTCTTACTATAATATGACAAATGAAGACATGGAGCATATCATGAAGGAGTGGCCGGAAGAGTTCCTTGTACTGGTTGATGATGTAGAACTCTTTGACCTTGACATCATAGGAAGACCCTTGTTCACCTGATTCGAGCATGCAGGACAGACAAGTGCAAAGAAGAAGAAGAAAAAGGAGGAAGTACATGATGTACAGACTGATGAGGAAGACAACGCCTTGGAAGAAAATGGATATGGCTCGCCTGCAGGAGGAGGAGACGAAGTAAATAAAGAAGGTGGAGGGGATGAAGGAGAAAAACAAGGAGAAGGTGAAGCTACACCACTGAAGGATCCCCCTACCGAGATAGAAACACCGAAGAAGAGGAAGGTTTCTCCGCAAAAACCCTCAGCAAGAAAGAAGACCCGCACCAGTAATCCCTAGATGGAGGCCACACTCACAAAGGATGACATTAGTCTAGTCCGCGGAGCAATGGAGGATGCTTCTGAGGACATCCTGCAGAGATATGGAGCGAAGAAGGATGAACTATACGACAGGATAGAAAAATAATTGAGTGAAGTACATGAAGCTATTCACTCGTTCCGCATAGTCCCTAGTACGCCTTCCTCGTCATAGATTGCAGAATTGGGGGATGAGCATGCCCAATTGAGAAGATTAGCAGATGAAACAGAGGCTCGACTTCATAAAGTTCAAGAAGAAAAGGAAAAGGATACAAAATCCCCAAAGAAAGAGAAAGAGGAAGTCTTAGAGAAACTATGAGTTGCGTGGTACCATGTAATTGCGTATGAAAATGAGAAAGATGAGTTTCGAGCAATGCTCAAGGAAGACAAAGCGAAGATATTGAGAGAAAGGGACCATCTACTCGCAGAGCAGACTACAGTCAAAGAAGTGTTGAGCAAAGCACTTTACTCTGTGCCAGGATTGACACAGGAGGAACATGAGTTAGTCGAGGTTCAAGTGATGAAGCTCATTGAGGCCATCCAATAGCTTCAAGTAAGGGTAACGAAGTTGGAGATCCAAGCAATACCATGCACAAACAGAGGGAGGAATCTGTTAAGAGTGCAATGGAAAGGATCATATCCCTCACCTAAGAATTCAAGCAACTGAGCAACAAAAGTGTGCAGACTTATGAACACCTTGCAGAATATCCAAAGTTGAGGAAACTGGAAGCGCAGCTACAGGAGGCGCAACAGTAGGCACTGTCAGTTTAGGCATAGATGAAGCTACTCATTGCAATCGAGATAATGAAAAGATCATAAGAGAAGAATGCAGTGCAACAATAGATTACCGCTATCCAGGGTAGAGTAATGGAAGTCACATAGAGGCTACAACCGATGCAGGATGAAGCCTGCACGGTGTTTGAAGAGATCGAAGGACAAGGCTCACAATTGGACCAAGTGGTTGTGACAGTGGAACAACACCTAAAAGGGCCTGTTATAGAGAAAATGATCCAGGAGTTCACTGAGCAAGAATCTCAAGCGAATAAGAGGAAGCTCGAGCTAAGCTCGAAGCCTTCAAAGTAGCGTTTCCCAGATCTGAGTGACTCAGGATGAGTCATAGGTGAGTGTTGGAGGCTTGTCGGCCCTCGACCAAGTTTTGAGGAAACATTGGCAAGGTTTGACCATCTGTTTGGACTTCGACGCAATGGTCGAAGATGGAGCACCCAGGCGGAGCAGAGATCACAGATCTCACTTGTTTTGTGGACTTTGTGGACCCAACATGTGGTTCTTAGGGTTTTGTAATTGGTTATGGGATGTCGGCCCATGGGTTTACCCATGATTAGGCCTTTTTGTAAATATAAAAGTATAAATAAGTAAGAATGTAATGTAGAAAGAAGTCAATAACTTGCAAGGCCAAGTGCAGGTAGTCTGATTTGCTTTTTGCAACATACCATGTATGTAAGGCTCTGTGCCTTATAGACAGAGGAGTCAGCTTTGTGCCTTGACCTGATTTTGGGAAGGTGGATCTCGCGCTTAGTGTGCAGATCACTTGTATAGTGCGAATCTTGGCTCTGTGTCTTAGTGCATAGGAGCAGATGAATGTAAGAGATTGAAGCCTAATAAAGAAGAAGAAGAAGTCATTGGTGGACGTAGCCCCACACTGGGGTGAACCACGTATATCCTATGTTGATCGTTTGCTTTGTGCTATGATGTTTATGTTGTTGATTTGCTTAGTACATTTATTGTTATGTATGATAGATATAGCTATGGATGCTTAGTGCTTTAGTTATGTTGACTGTGTTAGATATAACTTATGATGCTAAGTGCGATGTGTATTTTTTCATTGTCGTTGCACCGATCTATCCTTAGGGTTTGTTCTGCAATGTGAATAAGGTTGATAAACTAATTCTTGTTCTTCCTAAGTACTCTGTGAAGTAATTGTAATCACAGATCTGTGTCCCATCTTGGTTATAGACACTTGAGTCCTGTAACCCCCTGCCTCTACCTTAGGTGAGAATTTTCCTACTTTGCAGGTGTTTCTGAAAGGGCCGGTAGTTAGCATTTTTTTGGTGCGTTGTCGAAGCGTTGAACCCTAGGTCTGCCCATGTGCCAACAAATGGATGGTGATGCCATTTGGGTCGTCCAATGCAACTAACACTTTCATGTGGTTGATTAATACTATGCTTCGACCTTATATTGGTAATTTTTTTGTCATTTATTTTGATGACATCCTAGTTTTCATTAACAACAAAGAAGATCACTTGTAACGTTTAAAAATTATATTGGATGTGTTCAGAAAACATCAGCTTTATGAAAACCCGAATAAGTGTAGGTTCCTACAAGAAAGTTTGGTATTTCTGGGTTTTGTCATTTCAGTAGAAGGAGTCAAGATGGATTTAGAGAAGGTCAGGGAAATTTTGGAGTGGCCTAGTCCTTGAAGCATAACATAGGTAAGAAGTTTTCATGGACTAGCCACCTTTTACCGGAAATTTATTCAAAATTTTAGCAGTATTGTAGCACCCATAACAGATTGCACCAATTTAAAGACATTCATGTGGACCAATGAAGTTGAGGAAAGTTTTAAGTTTTTAAAAAATAAGGTAATTGAGGCACCTATATTAGCCTTACCAGATTTTGATAAAGTGTTTGAGGTAGGTTGTGATGCTTCAGATGTTGGCATTGGAGTTGTACTTATCCAAGCAAGTAGACCAGTTGCATTTTAGAGTAAAAATTTGAATGAGGTAAGAAATAACTACTCCACATATAATGTAGAATTTTATGCAATAGTGCAATCATTGCAACATTGGAGACATTATTTAGTGCTAGAGGAATTTATGTTATGTACCAATCACATTACATTAAAATATGTAAACACCCAAAAGAAATTGAACAATATACATGCAAAATGGGCATCTTTCTTACAAGACTACACCTTTGTTCTGAAGCACAAATCAAGATGACATAATCAAATTGCAGATGCTTTGATTCAATGCATTTTTCTTTTAACAACCATGTAAAATCAAGTAATTGGATTTGTTGCATTAAAGGATCTCTATGCATCCGATAACATTTTTTGCGAGTTTTTGGAACAATTGAACAATCCAGTCGTTGGGAACATGGATCTAATAAAGTAATTGGGTTTGTTGCATTAGAGGATATCTATGCATCCAATAGCGATTTTTGGGAGATTGTGGAACAGTTCAAGAATCCAGCCGCTCAGAACATGGATCTTACTCAGGGTGAATATTTTATGCAAGATGGCTACCTCTTCAAAGGAAAACAACTATTCATTCCAATTGGTTCTATGAGGGAAAATATTATGAAATAACTTCACAGTAGTGGTTTAGAAGAACATTTTGGAAAGGATAAGATGCTAGCCTTAATCAAAGATAAATATTACTGGTCAAAGATGAAAAATGATATAACCAGGTATGTGGCACAATGTAGGATTTGTCAAATGGCTAAAGGACACTCACAAAACACATGGTTGTATATGCCATTACCGGTGCCCACAATCCCATGGACATATATGAGCATGGACTTTGTGTTGGGGCTTCCAAACACACAACGAGGTAATGATTCTATTTTTTTGGTTGTTGATAGGTTCTCTAAAATGGCTCATTCCATTGCTTGCAAGAAAACTATTGATGCATCGAGGGTGAAAGAATTGTTTTTCTTGGAAATTGTTCTCGGGTCATTTTTGGAGGACCTTATAATGGAAGAAAATGGGGAATAAATTACAGTTTAGCAGTGCCTATCACCCCCAAATAGATGGGAAAACTGAGGTAGTAAATCAGACTTTGGTAAATATGTTATGAAGCATTGTTGGATAGAAGTCCAAGCAGTGGGATTTGGCTTTACCTCAAGAATAATTTTCCTACAATAGTTCAGTGAATAGATCTACAAGTAAATCTCCATTTTAGGTTTTTTATGGTAGAAATACTATGGGTGTCCTAGATTTGGTGCAACTATTGCTTGGGGATAGGATCAACAATGATGGGAAAGCATTTGCAGAACACATTCAGCAGTTGCAACAACATGTGAGATAAAAACTGCAGGACAGTAATGAAAAAAACAAACTTATCAAATATGCTCATCGACGATTCCGGGTATTCAATGAAGGTGATTTGGTGATGGTTTATTCATGGAAAGAGCGGTCCTAGAGGAACCTACCACAAATTGAAATACACAAAAATCGGTCTTTGCAAGATTCTCAAGAAAATTAATGACAATGCTTATAAGGTCAATTTACTAGTTGATCTCGATATTTCCCCTGTGTTTAATGTGTCTAAATTATATATATTCCATGGGGATGATTCAGGTGATGACAGTGAGGCAGAGGTGGACTGGCAACATGCCATTCCAAGCAAGAAAAAGGAAAAGATTGCACATATTTTAGATAAGAACACCCTTCATACTCGGCAAGGCCAATACAACATACACATGATCTAGCGGGAAGGCATAGAACCAACAGAGAGTACATTGATTACAGGGGGGTCTTGCTGAACCTAGATCCCATTAAATGGCAACAGTTTGAAGACATGAACTTGCAGGAGATACATTCCTTTCAACCAGAGGAGAATGATGTAGGGATTTCCTAGGGCCATAAATTTTGACTCGGTTATCCATTTGGGCTGAAATTTTACAGGGATTTGTGTCTCAAAGACTTCACAGCCGTTTCAATCTGATCAAAATGATTGGACATCATTTCAACACTTTTCCAGGGAAAATTCCTTCATATAATGCCTCAAATTGAGGTTTTTGTGTTTTTACAAGAATTTTTATATTAGTAATTATAATTCATCTCTTAGTTTATGCACCTAATCAAAAAAGCAAGTTGACAAATAGTGTCTCTCTAGTTAGATTTTAGTTATTGGTCATTTTTAGAGTCATGCGAGAATTTTCTAAAATTAGTTGTTTTCGAAAATCTCAGATAGTAGTTATAAGGGGTTGAACTTCCATTGTAATCGTTAGGATGGAGAAGGAATAAAAGAGAGTTATTTTCCATTCTCGTGTGTTTGCATGGTTTTAGATATTGTGAATGAATCAAATTTTATTAGCTACATCACTTGATTAGCCATTTGGACACGTTACTTTTTATCCCAACACAACACCAAGGATACACCCTCTTGGTTCTCTTTAGTGTTGGAAAGAATGTTGTAGTCCATGACACTAATACAAGCAGGGATACCTATTTGTGTAGCATTATAGCCTTCCCATATCCAACCACACTATGGCCTCACACATGTCGACATTCACTTCTATATCAGGATTATGTCTCTTGACCTACCTTGGTTATTAAGTTATAACCAATCACCATAAGATATGGCATTTATTTTCCATGAATACATTCACTATTTAAACAACTTTAATATACCAAAGACTTTCTACTTTTACCACACGTATGGAATATCATTCTCATAGATGCATTCAAATTAAATAACACATCAATTTAGAGATCAAATCTTGGATGAGGGAATTCTTACCTAAATTTCCTCCAACAATTATGCAAAATTAGCATACTAAACCATATCTACATGGTTTCCATGCTACCTGATCAATTGGTGTTTGGTAGAGGATCATAGGCTTCCTCACCAACCCCTTCCCTTTTTTTTTACAAACACTGGAAATTTCTTTTTAATAAAAAAATTGCAACCAAAGCTCATAGTAAGGAATTACATATAAGGTTTCCCTCTATTAGGGGGATGTTCAATTCTTACATACATCTTAATTGTGACTTTCCAAAGCCTATGAATATCCAAAAATATACAAAAACTAGATGGGGATTCAATTCCTACCATCCATAAAGAACCTGATAAATTACAACTGCTAGACTTAGAAAAAAGAAATTGCATTCTATATTGAGATATATCATTCAATATCTAACAAGAGTTTAGAAGAAGTATTGATGTAGAAAGGATCCCCAGGGTTGCTCCTTTGAATTTTACTTGCCTTTAGACTAACGTTGGCCATTGATGCTACCAGGAGGTTCCAATTGAAGTTGTATCCATGATGGACCAGGTGGCATAAATGAAAGAGAGGTTGTTGACTTGGTGGAAAGTGACACTCTAATCTCTAATGACGCGACTCCACAAGTTGCCTCCAAGTTTTTCAAATGTTGAGCCATTTGATGAAGGATACCCATGAAAATGTCATATTTGATTTGGTTTCTTGTCTCCTGCCTATGAGAGGTATCTGAATGTTGGTGAAATGAGGAAGACAAATCTAAGAAAGTACCCTCCAACTTCTTTAGGGTGAGATGAAATTCCCATAGATCCCATGAGTCCACAAAAAATAAACCAAGGAACAAATAAATTGATACAAAAAAGAGACACATTCCATAATTATACTTAAACACAGACAAGGTCTTGTAAAATAGAGCCTCTAATATCAGAAAGATAGAACCCAAGCCACTGAAGATGAAAATCCAAAGGTAGCTAGACCCCGAAGATAATGTATCGAGTGTCCAACCTGAGTCTTGAGAAGCCATAACCATGATTGGACTTAAAATCCCATCTTTTCACTGCAGACTATTGATGATGCATTCATAAGGAAGTGTGAGAAGGAACTAGGACATGCGAAGAATAACTACCAGCCGTATCAAGGTTTTCCAAGCCATTAAGAAAAAAAATGTGCAGTGGGTCGCCATATATAATAATGACGGGGGTGACATGATGATACCGAGAGCGTCACCCCGTATAACTATAAATTTACCCCCCTTTTGAAATAAAATATAAATAAATGAAATGAGGAGAGGGGGAACCATGAGGTCATGGGATGGCCTGGGAATTTCCAACAAAATTGATAATTATAACTCCTGCTTGGCACTGAGAGGCTCAATTATCCCTTTCATCGACTAATCTGTTGTGTTCATAGAGTATGTGAAACCACTCCATTATTTCAAAAATTTTGCAAAGAATTATGATCCTGTCTATAATGGCCTTAAGTTGAATTTCAGATGGAGAGGTCCTTGAAACCATATGCTTGATGATCACTCTTAATATGTAAACTCTTGACTAGCTTGAGACCCTAGAAGAGGGCATAGGCTTTCTCCCTATTATTAGAAAGTGTGCCAAGAATCCATTAATAAGAAGATTCCATGGTTCCCTCCCGCACCTGCCACCTCACACCAACCCTTTTATCAACATTACTTTATTCCAATAGTTCCTTCTTGTGGTTGATTGGCATATTCAACAACATATTTAACATTTTCAGCCATGTTATCACCCTTTTCTTGGATACATAATCTATTATTAGCATATTTTATCAACATACATACTTAGTTCATATATAATCAATAGACCACTTGATCTAGGTGGATATTGGTGGCCACCCACCTATTCCACTGGCTCAAAAAATAGTTTTCCACCTTGGCAGTTTTTTGACAGCTTTTCGGGTTCCAAACTTCTAGGGCCATTTTGAGGCCCTAAACGACATTTTTGGGGATTTGGGGCCCAGGTGACTGGAAAAGGCACTAACTTGGGCCAATAAAAAAATGTTCTTCTCGGCTACACCTTTCTAATGGGCTACTATGTGTATAAAATGGATATCGAATGCAAAAGTTACGACCCTAGGAAGTTGATGTACTAACTTACCCAAACGGGGCCCATATGACTTTTGGCGCTTCATCTCCTAGGGTTAGGTTTTTGGATGTCTAGGGTTTTTGAAATTCCTATTTATTGTAAAATGCCTTCATGGCCTCATTGTAACCATCTTCTTGTGAATGAACATAACTGTCACATCTCTTCTCAGAGATAAGCCACCACCATTCCAACAAGCTTGTTTTCCGCTGCATTTTACAGTTTCATCTTATTTCCTTATTGAATAGAAAACCAGTTTTATTGTGTCTCTATTATTCTGTGTTAAGCATCTGTTAATAATTTGTATCCATTTCGTTCTGCTCATAAAATATGGATCACCACTCTATTATTCATGTGTATTATGTGTGCTTAAGCTTTCCTATATGCACATATGCATCACCTCAGTGTGCTTACTAGTGAACATTTAATCCATTTATTTAATATCCTACTTATTCTACATTCTCATTCTTTTCCACTTATTCCATGTATCATATTTTTCAACATTAGGTAAATATATCAAAATAGCAAGAGGTGAGTTCAAAAGCCCCCCCTCATTAGCATGCTTCATTTTTGTCTATGTTCCTTATTTGTTGCTACAAAAATATCATCAACGTCCTTTAGTTTCCTTTGTTAGATTTGTCTATCCTCATATCTCTTTGGATTATTTCACATCATGTGCCCTTAATTTATTCATTGTTTATCCCTTTTATGAGCACCGTATAGCCAAGTTCCACTTGAACACTTCACATTTCCAGCCAATATATCTTATTGACATTGAATCTTCAGCGTACTCTTCCTTGATTTATTACCCCTTTACACACATGAAGTGCACTTAACCTTATCTACATATATCAATAATTCCCATTCATTGTTGTCATCATTCTCTGGGTGTTGAAATATACTTCAATTGGCTTGGTATCCACCTCGTGGTACCTTTTTCCACTATCTCCATTTGTCCTTAGACTTTATTCAGTTATGGATTCCACTTCAATTTATGGAATACCTCTATTTGAAGTCCGATTGCATTCTTCCACAAGAAATATGCACACACTTCACTTCTTTATGTCTCCATTAGCACCCTTTAGAGTGTATGAACCTTCATTATTTTATCCACTGAAAGCTTTACTTTTGCACCATGCTTCCAATGCGCACTCTGACGACATAAATGGATGTATGACTCTAATTCTTCATAAATTGATCCCTAGGGATGATGCACCTTACCTTCATATGCATCCTAATGTCACCATTCACCTGTTGGTTCACTCCATGAATCTTATTTTGTCATGTGTACTTGGTTGTACATAGAATATTCAGATCCAATACACTAGTCAAATATTTGGATCCAATACCCTAGCCAAATATTCTCCTGTAACATAGAATATTTAGATCCAATACCTAAGATCTCATGTGGCTCTTGATACCTATTATCATTCATTTGATTCATATATTATCATCTATCACAACCAGTTCCTTCCTTGGATTCTCTATTGAAATATGAATTGCACCTACCAATTACAATGAATGCCTTGTATGCATTATTTCCTTCTTTATCAATACACTAGCTTCTTGAATTCTTTGTTCTTCAAGATTGAGCCTGTAATTTGATCTGTAATGGAACTTTAATAATATTCTCTTATGGTGTTTGATCCCCTATGAACATACCATTCCACATCACTCTTCTTGAGTTTCCTTGCCTATTAACAATACTACCTCATTGGTAAATACTCACCCATTGTTCATTGTCATATTTTTGAGTCTTCAAGTGTACATATTCACTATTGTACTTGTACCATCATGAAGTATTGGTGGCCTTAATTTCTCAATAATCACATCTGATATACACCTCTATTAACTAAGATATTTTTCCGAAAGTAAGACTACTTTGGAAAGTTTCTACAAATGATAGTTGCCTTCCTCACCTAGGCCCAAAGGCTATGTTCCAACAACTTCCTGAAAAAACCAAATGTATAAAATTAATATTTAATATTTCTAACATGTTTTCCTATGGATTTCCTTTCCAACAAATATAACCATGCTCAATTATGAGCTCTAAGATAAAAAATTATGGCCTTCCGAAATCAACAATTTTGTCCCCTATTGCACGTCTCACTGACACAATTAATCTCAGACACCAACTTTTTCCACCTATAGAAGAAAATCTATCAGAAACTAGAATTGTTTTTGTATCGAATGAAGATAGTATTTATGATGATGAACACTCAGTAGCATTCATATTTTTGATTTGATGTTCTAGTCTCTTTCTGCAATAGTTTGGAATTGACTACTCCAAATTGAGCATTTCTGGAAAAAAATTCACTAAAGAAAATTTATCTGGCTTGATGATTAGATAAAATGTTGAGTAAATAAAATTTTCTAGTTTTTCCCTCTAGGATCCCTTTCCTCCTCTGAAAATCCCAAAAATCCCTAGAAAGTGGCCTGGAATAGTGGAGTTTTCCCTATTTTGGTACATCCACTCCAACCTCCTTGGAATTAGGCCAATCCATTCATCATTTATTTTCATGTCTACCTTCCTAACACCCTATAAAAATTTCATCTGTAACAAGGCCCCTACCATTGAGCACCACCCTGCTCTTCAAAAACCTCCAATTTGCAATTTATGGAAACATTGGTGCATAATTGACTGGTGGCCGTCACTGGAAGTTTTGTAGACCTTGAAATTACAGGCATACCTAGAAAATTTCATCTTCTTCTGAGTTATTCTACTCCTATGGAAAAAATATGATTTTAGCTCCAAACTTTGTTTGTTTTTTTCTTAAACATAAGACAATTTTTTTCCTATGTGTCATCCTTGTTGACATGGCTATTGACATGGAACCTTGGGTCCACATGGCACCCTAAGGATATTCCATGTCACCTCCTTGGGAACATGTCCCTGCCCTGTCATCTTCTAGTTTGTCCCCTTCTCTCTTCCTTATTTCTTTGTCACTCTTCTTCTCTTTCCTCTTCCGTTCTATTTCCACTTTCTTCCTTTTCCTTTATTTTATTTTATTTTTACGAGCCTACCATACATGTCTTCCCACCTAGCACCCCATGATTGGTCATGGTGATTGGGTAGGTGCCATCCCTTACCTTTTTCCTCCCGACGCACAACCTACTCACTCACTTGCTCGAACGACAGAGGATGAAGGATGATCAACAATCCACATTGATATTGTTAAGTTTTGAGATATTATTAGGTTTCTTTTCAATTTACTAAATAACCATAGCATAGGTAGGATCACTGAGAGAAACACAATCACAAGATACACAACATTTATCCTAGGAAACCCTCATGGGGGAGAAAACCCAGCAAAAACTTCCTTAATATAGATAGCCAATACAATGCCAAGACAATAAACCAAAACACTAGAGAATATCCAATACTGAGCAATGTGCCTCTCTCTTCCTTCTTCTCTCAACTGCAGCTTCCAAAATTGTGCACTTGATGACTGAATGAGTGAGTGAAATAATGAGGTGCTAGCATCCTTTATTTATACTAGCTAGCAGGCACCAGAAAGGTGTCTCTTCACTTGGTAGGGCCAACTTGTCTTCTTAGTGGTTAGAACCACTTTAATTAGGCATGGTAGGCAACTTCTTAATTTTCATAATACAATTAGGGTTTGACCAATCCGCAAAAGGGGATTTGGTCAATTACAATGCCTGACATGATAAATCCACAAAAGGGGATTGATCTAATGAATAATGACTCAATAATAAATAGAATACTCTTTGCAGTTACAATATTTCAACACTCCCCCTTAACAAGAAGGGTATTCTACAACATCATCAGGAGAGAGAGAGGGCAACAACATCAACATCATCTGGAACACTGACTGACATATCTATAAGTCATCGAAAGTTTTTTTTATCATCAATATCATCATCCACAACAAGGAGATGGAATGGCATCATCATCATCTGCATCAACATGGATTAGTATAACACTAATACATCATCATCATCATCAATAACAACACGAGTTTGATACAACATCAACAACAATAAAATCACAACATGAAGGCCGAAGCATCATCAACATCAACATGAAGCTGGAAATCTTCAGCATGAAGCTGGCATCTCATCAACATCAGCACGAAGCTGGCACCTCATCAACATCAACACAAAGATGTAAATATTCAGCACGAAGCTGACATCTCAACAACATCAACACAAAGCTAGAAATCTTCAGCACAAGGTTGGCATTGCAACAACATCAAAATCATATGCAACATAATGAGGCAGGTGCAACAACATTTTGTGGTACTTTGACAGTCCCTAAGGAGCTGCCCAGGAATCATAAGATTCCCTAGGATATAGAATCCTAATGGAGCTACCACGTGGTACTTTGACAGACTGTCCTTATCGGACCTTTGGGATCTGCCCAGGAATCATAAGATTCCCTAGGATTATAAAAATCCTAACAGAGCTACCACTATTGACCAAAGATAGCATATACATGCACAAGTACTCTGACAACCCATCCTTATGGACCTTTAGGATCTGTCCAGGGATGATCAGTCCCCTAGGATAAACAATCCTAACTAAGCTACCCACTATTGGTCAGGATACCATAGTATCATCAACACTACTCCCCCTTTCGAGGGAGGTCCTTTTCGACTATACCAATCTTGTCTCGAAAGTGCTCAAACTTTACACGAGACAGAGGCTAGTTCGACAGCCTTCTCATATGTGCCAACATATTGGAGCTTTAAATCTCCCCTCTGCATCATATCACATGTTTTGCAGCAAAAATGTGAACATGTCTGGGTTCTACCATAAATTGACTTAAGATGTTCACAACAAAGCACATATTTGGCTTGGTGTTTGTCATATACATCAATGATCCAATGATCTGTCTGTACATCGTAGCATCAACCAACTCTGACGAAGTATCAACCAGGAGCACAACTTTGTTTCCATGGGTGTATTCATGGATTTTCACTCCAACATATCAAACCTCTTCAGTATTTCAACTACATACTTCCCTCGGTTAAGGAAGATCTTTTCTGGGCTCTGCCAAACTTCAAGACCTAAGAAATAATGCATTAGATCTTTCATCAAACTCTATAGCAAGATTCTTCTGCAATCTGTGATGAGATTTTCCTCATCCTGTCAAGAATACATCATCTACATATAGTAGCAACATCATTGTCTCATCATTCATAACCTTTGAGGTAAAGGTTAGAATCATATTTACTCTTGGTAAAGTCCAAGATCTTTAGGAAACTGTCAATTCAACCATATCAAGCTTTAGGATCTTGCTTCAACCTGTACAAAGCCTTCTTCAACTTGCAGACCTGAGTCTTTTTCTCTTCAACTTCAAATCAATTTTTCACATCACTTTGTACCAACCTAGTACACTTTCTCAATTGCAACTCAATCTGCACAATCATGTGCTTTCTGCAAAGCACTATCTGTCTCACTTCTTGAGAGTATGTCCTATCCTCTTTCTGCAACTGTTCCTTCTGGAACTGGGACTTTGTACCTACAACTGCTCTAAAGCTGAGAATGGTTGCTCCATTCACTGTGACTATTGAAATATGAGTGTAACTTCTCTACTCCATCATGGCAACAACTTCATATGAAATTGAGAGTGGCTCAATAACTGATATTGAAGGTATCTCTTCTTGTTTCATGGAGGTAACTCTATCTTTTATTGTAGTCATGTCTCCATGACCCAACTAATGTGTTGCACCGATTTCCACTAAATTTTAAATATGGGGATTTCTCCCCCTACATCTCATACTATATATGAATCATGGTTGTCCTGGTTGTCTTCATGAATACTGGAACTATTTATTCAATTAATGGAGTAAGTGTCTCGTCATAGTCTTCTCCCTCTTGCTGGGAGAATCCTCTGGACACACTGTTGAGTAAAATATATGAAATGATCTTACTCAATCATTTTCAGATCTTTCTTGGCTAAAGAGAGATAGACAGGAATATCACCCTATGTTTATAGCCATCAAAATTGGTATCCTAATTCACAAGTATTGATTACAAGTGCTTAGGCTGGTTTTTTATAAATAAAAGCTTGCTGAAAAATTCATTATTTATGTAATTTTCTAAACATAACAGATGCTGAAATAAATATAGAGACATAAGTAAAGACACCAAGTCAATAATCAAAACAGGTGAGACATAAAGCAATAATTTATTTCATTCCAATTCATCAAAGAATCGTTCTCTTTACAAAATTTCCTGAGGAAGTTTTGGACCAAAGTCAAATTTAGACGTCCTCGATGAAACATACAAAAGGACTTCTGACAGTAAGTAAAAAACTGAACTTTAAAAGATGGATCAATTTGCCACAAATTTCTGCCCACTCAACTCTGCAGAATAGCCTTTTTCAATCATGAAATCTAATTCACAAACAGACAAGTCTACACAGACTATCAAAGATAGATCAACACCTTTGAAAAACAAGTGTCTGAATGATGCAATTCAGCCCTGAATCTTGTTGTCTACAATAGGACTCTGCTATCATAAAAAAGAATTAGGCTTCTAATGAATTAAGGAATGAATGAAAACTGAATTATCTCAAAAAAAATCCAAGAGCAAACCTTAGTATGCTTCTCCTTCTATTCTCCTTTTGTTCCTCCCTTTCCTTTTTCCTTTAATAAAATTAGACTTGGTTGAAGTAGTTGAACTACTTATTTAGTTAAGTTAACTAAAACTCAACCAACTTTTTAGTTAAGGGGGAAAAGTAATAAAATCACAATAAGGGTTTTAAATAAATAATAACTAGTAGGTGGGACCCCTTGTGACTCCCTTTAGTTCTCTAACAATGATAACACAACTAGTTAATCAAACAAAACATCCCTCCTTGTGACTCCCATCATCTTTTTCATAGTTTGACAATTTATATCAATGATAATTGAAATTATTTCCAAAAATATATTACCCATATATCCAAAAATAGTGTGTTGTCCAAAATTTCAGAAGTCAGTTGTTCTCAACAATTAATAAATAAAAACTTAAAATCCATATTTTCCACTCTGTAAGGCAATCTTTCCCTTGTTCTTGTTGTCACCTTTTGATCACTCTGAATTTCCCTTAGGTTATGTGGAGCCTTATTCCTAATCTCATTGATCACATGAGAGCAATCATATCTCAAATGCATGCAGGAGGATGTTGGTTGTGGAGCCCGATTATCTTCCTGATTCAGAGGTCCTTGCTTTCAACCGTGTTTATACCCCATGAAGTATTTACACCCCAGAAGTATGTACACTCTTCCACGCGGGGGAGTGCAGAGGGGGGTACCCCCTTTGCGGGGTCCGGGGGGTCCATCCCCCCGGTTGGGGGGTCTGGGGCAAAATTGCCTTGTAAAAGTATATTGTAATTTCATTGTAAATCTGGACCGTTCATTATAAGGTCGCAGATCTAACGATAGAGATTATGTTAGGGTTTTTTTCCCTAGAAGGCAACCCTCTTTTATGAGGGAAATGTATTACGGCTATTGAGGATGGTGAATATTGTATTCTGAGAGAGGAGACTGTGAGAGAAAGAAGAGGAAGTTACATCGGGTTTTGTTGTAGGTTGTATCCCTTCATTTGATGGATAATAATAAAGGAAGAACCTGGCAATTTCTCTGGTGGACGTAGCCCACACTGGGTGAACCACGTAAATCTGTGTCTCTCTTGTATTGTGTGTCTTCTGTGTTTTGTTTCTGCATTTGTTTTATTTTATTGCTCCACGGT
>ML782721.1:218509-270356 GCA_009831015.1 Picea engelmannii
CTTTTGCTTGCATGGGAAGACTATACTGGTGAGTGGACAGGGGCATCTTGGACAATTTGATTAATAGGTGGAGGAGCAGGTAGATACAAGTTAGGCCAACCACGATGTTGGGAGACTGTCGAGTGGACAATCTCTTGCCATCTGTCATTTTCAAAGACTTCAGGTTGTAGTGAGACATGAGGAGGCATTGGGATACCGGGGACCTGTGGAGCTTGGAAGGGAGGCCTTTCAGGCCTAGGTTGTACCACTCCTTGCCCAATATAGTTAAAAAATCCATCTTGAAATAGTTGGCCTAACTCTTGTGAGTCTGCATCAAAGTGTATAGAGAACCTTGGCCTTCTAGGGACCCTGTTCCAATTTCCTTTTCCTCGGTTACCCCTTCTATGGCTACCTTTGTTGAAAAATCTCATTCATGTATGAATAATTGATTAAAAAATAGTTTCTTTAACAACCATACATGACAACTCTTTTAAATATGAAATAAAATTTGTCTCAGCAACATATCAGACTCATGCAATCCAATCCATACAAATCGTTTAATACTTGTCAATGAGCAGGGGGTGAACAAGGGTTCAGCTAGGATATGCAAGAGGTTGTATTGAGTGAAAAATGTTAAAATGAGGGGGAAAAGATCATGATTACTGCTCACAAACATCAAACAATATCTGATGGTGCAATTAAAACAAAATGAAGCACGATGTCTACATAATTCATACACAGTAGACAACCAAGCCACACTTATCAACTCTTCAACCTACAATAATCTTAATCGGGACAAATTAAACACACAACAAAAACCAACTTCATTTTATACCATGCTGTAGGATTACACAGACCAACACATAACGCAAAGAGGCATCTCTGTGACTGTACATATCCAATTACTCCCAATCAAACCATTCATAACAATGTTGAGTTATCGATTCAATTGTCACAACAAAAGGAGGTGGTGACTGTATGCCCATTATCATTTCCAATTACAACTCTCCAATAAACCTGATCAAACAGAGACGAGTCAACAATCAAAGCCACTGTCAACACTACTCAACCAACTTAACACAGTCAACAAGATGCCCGACAAGGTGCGACTGGTTTAGTTTACCAAAATCGGGCTCTGTAACTAATGAACAAAATAATCAAGGGTTCGCTCGATCACCAAACATAGGGATACTAGAGGTCAACCATATCAATAGTAGGTGAGATCCTTTGAGACAAGCACGGTGGAACCACAAGACTTATAACACTTAGCTTGTAAGATAGGGTGACAGTTCGACACCAAGTAGGGTAGACCATGATGCAAAGGAGCAGAGATTTCTCACTAGCCAGTAACCAACAACAAGAACACGCAGAGGCATAACCTTCATGTTTTTCCCCAAAATCCAAAAAAATGTTGATAGAAATGCAGATCCCAGGTACTACCAACAACTCTAAAGCATGCTTCTTGGCATAATAGTTTCTCATAACAAACTGTGCGGATACCAATAATGTAAAGTGAGTCCACGACCAGGTGAAAAAGATATGCAGTGACCAAAGGTGGTTCAAAACATAAACAACAACCCCATAGTGCCAAATACAACTGGGTGTGGTTACAATAACTGTGAGGATGTAGCCAACAAGTCCAAACAGAGTGAAACCCTCCAACAAAAACCCATAAAAACAACAGAGAGCCATCACATCTTCCACAACACAAAACAACCAATGAAAACACAACTTCAACCATCGATTTTTCCATTTGCAATGAATAACACACACAATCATTCCAGAGAAAACACCACTCATTTACACAGTTTCCAACCTCAAGAAAAGACAGACCAACACATTACCGAGCCAACATTCATTTCATACACATAGAGAATTCATGGATGGGCGAAAAGAACCATCCATGTAACCAATGTCCTTAAAAATGCGAGCTTGGTCGAGTAGTTCCTTCCACGCCTGAATCTCAGAGATTAACCACATCAAAACCAAAATGAACAATAACCATGCTAGGGTGATGACCTAGTGGGAGAAATATGGAGTGACATGCATTTACTACACGTTGCTTCCATCCTCTATCTCATTCAATTGCGTAGTACACGACAATCAACCAAACCATTAATCCATGCATCGAAACTTGCACACATTGCTTGCCAATTGCGCCACCCAATCCATATTAACCATTAACCATACAATTAGATATATCAGATGCACCCAACATAACTCAATACAAATTGTATAGCCACTAACATTACTAGTTAGGACTAACATCAATTTCTTTCAATTTCATTGCATATAGTATAGCATAGTATAACATAGTTTCCTTTTCTTGGATTTTTTTTATAAGTTCCTTTCCATTGCTTTTGTTGTTACTAACATGTGTCTTGTGCAGGTGTAACAGGTAATGAATCATGGCACCAATGGCGATGCAATAATAGTAAATAGAATTCATTCATCCATGGAATTTAGAGCTTAGAGCAACAAAACCCACATAACTTGCATTATCCATCTACCATTATGTCACAAACAAAACCAATATATTGTCGTCAATCATATAGAAACCTGTAAGAAGCATCGAAACAACAACATAAAATTTGTAATAAGATTACCTCTGATCCTCCAATCTACAAGGGGGTCCCACCTACTAGTATTATATATCATTAGCTTAGTTTAAATAATAGGCTTTAGCAATACTTTGTAGGCGAAATCCTCGTTGCGATTTTTATCGTCAACAAAATGGTGACTCCATAGAAAAATTTGTTTCCAACAGATTAAGAAATCAGAACATAGGGTTTCACGGACCAAGAACAATGGATCAAGAATTTATAACCAGAATGTTCATGCAACAGGGGAAGTGAGAGGATTTAATGGAAAAATGATCGGGAATTCGGGAATAACTCATGAAAAATGTTAAGTATGAGGGGGTTTATCCCTGTATGCATAATCATTCAACCACAATTTTCTCTTACTTCAAGGAGAAAAGTTTATTGACTTTCTCTTTTAACTCTCAAATGGATGAAGAAATGGAAAGCATAAGTGGGAGGTAACCAATTCTTTTATAAGATAGTAGTGAAAGCAGATAAAAAATTCAATTTACTTTCAGGGGGAACATCGTAAAAACTGTGTAAGATTGATTGTTATTGACTAACAATACCTTGCAGGAGTGTCACTGTGGCAGAACTGATCCAACATCTTACCCTTGACCAAAAATAAACTAAAAGATGAAAAGAAATAAAATTCATGACATAAATGGGATTACAAAATTCAAACAACAGAAAATAAAAAGACAGAATTGTAAAAGCAACATGAATCTATTAAAAAGGAAAGCATAAATTAAACTAATGTAAAATCAGAAATGAGAAACAATGGGAAACTGAAAGCATAACTAGATTACTAATATACAAAAAATCCAAACAGCGTTAAAACTTTTCAAGTTGGTTCCACATAATGTTTTAAGTGAGAACTATTAGTGTTGTAGGAGAAAAATCGCTCCTGTAAATCTTTTAGAATGTAAAAGTTAGTACCTAGGACAAAAGCGATCTTGAAAGGACCCAGCCATAATTTTTTAAATTTCGAGTGTCTTCCCCTATCAGCATGAGCTAAATCCCACAACAATACCTTTTCATTGACTTTAAATTTTACAGTTTTTGATACTTTTGTTGAAATACCTTTTAACAGTGTGTTGTCTCTTTTTTATATTATCCAAGGCAAACATCCTTTGCTCCTCTAAATCTAGGAGTGCATTTATCCTTTGTGAAACATCAGAAGAATTTAATTATTCGATCTGTAGCATCAACCTTAAGGAAGAAAGTTCCATCTCAATAGGCAGGATGGCTTCTTGACCATACACAAGCTGGAAAGGAGTGAAACCAGTGCTTACCTTGGCAGTAGTTCGATCTTCCCAAAGGGTGTAAGTGAGGAGAGTGTGCCATTGACGAGGCTTATATTCAATGAGCCTTTTGACAATTCTCACCAGATTTTTGTTGGTAGAATCAGCCTGCCCATTTCTTTGGGGATAATAAGCTGATGAGGTGAAATTGTTAACCCCCAACTTAGCTAAAAATTGGGTCATCTTAGCAGAAATCAAAGTGAGACCATTGTTTGTAATAATTTCCAATGGAAGACCAAATTTGGAAAAGATGTTATTTTCAAGGAAAGAAATTACCTAATCATCTGTTGAATGCTTAAGTGGGACAACTTCATCCCATTTTGTAAAATAGTCTATGGTTGTCAAAATAAAAATTTGTCCTGCAAAAGATGGAGGATTAATAGGACCAATAAAATCCAATCCCCATTTTGAAAAGGGAAAGTCTGGGAGGATAGGCTATAATGGCATGGATGAAAGGCGTTCTTTCCAAACAAACTTTTGGCACTTGTCACAAGATCTCGAAAAAACGTAAGAGTCACAAAATATTGAAGGCCAAAAGTATCCTTTTCTAATAATTTTGAAAGCAGTGGTTTAGCAGAAAAAATGACCTCCTACATGAATGAAAAAATTCGAAGAACCATGAGTTTCTTGCAACAATTTCTGCACATCTTCATTGTTTACACATCGAAACAACACAACATCAGCAGATCTTCAAAACAATAAGTCTCCTATAACGACGTATCTTGCGGATTCAAGATAGATTCTTCTCCTTTGATGAGTGTCTAAGTTGTCTGGACATCTTTGGTTTTGTAAGTAGTAAACTAAATTCTTATACCAGGGATGTGTTGAGCACTCAACACACCCTAAAAATCCTATGTAGAATTTTACTTTTTGGGTACCACTTGATCCTTTGCATTGTCTTATTCGATTTCATTTTGAAAAAATGTTGCCTTTGCTTATAATTTTCACTCTCCTTACGTCTTTCAAAGTTTGCTTGAATCTATGAAAACCTGTGAATTAAAAAGACTTAACACTTAACAAAGAATCAACAACCATAACACTTCCCCCCGACGCGCTCAAAGATTCAGCATCGGAAGGAATTAAAGGATGAAAGAAAATCACTCAAAACCCGCAGTGGTCAAGCGTCGATCTTCATCGGTATCGTAAAAATGAAGTTTTCTTTCGCGACAAGCATCATACAAGGACATTGCCGACAACCGATCCCCTTCGACGTCAACAAAATGAGAAAAGAGTAAATGTTAACGAAGAAGGCAATGATATCGCCGATAGTTGATACCCGACGCGCTTAGCGAAATTGGAGAATACCAAATCGCGACAGACATTCARACCACACTAAATTTTTTCTCCGATCGTCGACTTCCGAAACGTTCTGGCATAGAGATTTTTTGAGGATGCTAACCCAAAGGAAACTATGCGATAGGTTTATCCTCAGACGTCGATCCCCGATACCTTCTCGGCATCGGGACTCCYAGGTTTATCTTAGAGCACACAACTTCAACAAAGTCTCGAGTTTAACCATTACCCGCGAGCTAAGTCACCGGTATTCAATGTCCCGCATCTCGAGCCAGTTGTGCCTCATCAGCACCGTACAATAAAATCGATTTGCATCGAAGGTTTTTTGAAAAAGGATATCAAAAAACACAAAATAAATCAGAGCACCACTAAGTATAAATTCGGGGCTAACTTGCAAGAAATACGGTCTGTCTGAATGACACAAACAAGGGGCGCTGCGCAGCAAATCCCAAGCTCGAAAATACATTCTGAATCAAGCAAGAAAATCATGAACAAAGAACACAAGAGATACATACGCAAAGAAAAGAAACAATGCATCCAACAGCTACAACCAGAATCATTTCATCAAAGTTTCAAGACTTCATATTAGATTTCCATCGAGCTCAGGTTACATACAAGAGACACTCTCTACACCTTTTTGGCCAACCAACCTAGTTTACATTAAGAACATGAAAATTTTCAAAAAACTATCAACATTTATGCTACGTCTGAGAATACAAAATAGAGTTTGTAAACTAACAAGGTCCGCGCGGACTTTGTCCCCACCTGCTTCCTGTTCCCTGAGATGTTTTCATATTCTGTTCTTTCGACACCCTTTGTGCTTCGTGCAACTACATGATTGTATCTTGTGCTTCCTGAAGCTATCTCTTGAGCCATGTCACATTCCATTCATGACCTTATGATGCCGACACCTCAATGGTATTTGCCGCCAATTGTCGTCTTAATTCTCTATTTTCCTGGTAGAGTTCAACAATGCCAAGTTGTGCCTGCTTCAACTGTTGAGTTGGATCTCGAATGTTAGAATCTGTGGCATCTTTCCTCCTCAATCTATTCCCACTTCCCTGACTTATGGTTTCGATAGGCTCTAGCCAGATAACGCGCATAAGTAATTCCTCAGCGGTCGATCTTGCGCACAGCTCGCTCGGGATTTGGTTTTCCCCAGCTTCCTTATTCTTCCTTGGCCTTCCCCTTCTCTAGGGCTTCTTCTATTGGGGAGGCGTGGATTTCAACATCCTTCCTTATAGCACAATTTCTTCCACTTTGGCCTCCACATGATGCGATACCATCATTTCCATGCGCAAGTAGGAACCTCCCTTTGAAGCCTCGGGAATGCCCACTGCGAGTAAGAATGAATCCCAGGCATTTTGGGGCTTAAGCCTGGTGCTTCGGATGCTTCACGAGCCCCGTCTTATGTTTTGTTGGGTTCCCATGGTGAGACAACGTATATGTCTTATCTGTGGGGAACTTGATGAGGGCCCAAAGAAAAAATAAATTATCAGACAGGGTTCGCGAGATGAATTACCAACAGTGCATAAGCTCGACTGGTGAGTAGAACACATGCAAAACATCCAGAATTTATAATAGGGCGAGCATTGTGCGGAAACGTGCTAGTGAACACTGGATTCATGGCGACTGGATGTTTTGAAGCAAAGCGAAGATTTTATGTGGCACATCCGCGCGACGAGTATGTTCTGGGGCGTGTGAGATACAACCGATAGGAGTTGCAGACGGTGTGTGGTACGATCACCTTGATTTTTCAATCCCCTAGCCTTCATGATGAGATGATGATGGTTGATGCACTTGTTGATGCGAATTTTGTTTAAACAACTTGCCTCGACCTGGGGCACCTAACGACTTCCCTTATTGTTGAGATTTATGTGGTGATGAGTGTTTATAGGTGAAATCGGAAGAACCACAGTATTATCAATTGAGTGTCGATGTTTCCCTTATGATAGGATCTGACTCTTTTGGAACATACTCTTACTTTCAGCACATGTTTGTCTTTGACAGCCTTTCCAGACCCCAAGGGCCAACCGACCATTAGCATGACTTCAACTCTCATATTTTTCCATACATGATCTTTCATTTTGTGGCACGCAGATGTAACCCACCCTAAATAGAGAAAAATGACGACACTAACAGAAGTAGTGCAAGCAATTTGAAAGATTGCAAAGATCTCGTAAGTATCAAACAACCAGGTTTAGCAAGCTTTACAGGTATGTACCAGTCTGGATTCTTCACGCTTACACTTTATACATATATTTTACCAAGTGTTGTTTTGTACACAGTCTCTAAACGATTTTAATTTCAATTGCAGGAAAGATGCCTCTGAGTATTGATCAAGAATGGCTCGGGAGCCTCATCGGGAGATTCAAGAACATGGGTCAAGTGTGAGAGGAGCTGAGTCAAAATCAACAAGGTAGTGAAGGATATCGCACTCCCCGAGTTTCGCATGCCCGACAACTTTGTTGACTTGCGTGACATAATTAAATCGCACACAGAGCAAGATTCATCATGGGCCGAAGAGATAGCAAAGGTGACGAACACAAGAGAGTCAGGTATGGTGCGACAGTTTCTCGAACACATGATCAAATCTCGGGCTATGCTACAATAATTAAGTGCCAATCTGGTCAAGTATCGGGCACATGCGGTAGAGATAAGAGAGATTTACGCGGCCCCGATGGAACAACACAGATTTCCATACGTCCACACCTGTGAGGAGTTGTTCATCAATTGGTCGGAATACAAGAAGAATCACCTATTTAAAGTGATATCTTGAGATGACTCCTAGACAAACTGACAGGAGAGAACGACATGTGGCGAATTTTGTTTTACTTATTTGCACTTTAGCCATTATTTTCAATTAATTTTATGTTATAAATAAGAGCATTGACCAATTAGTAAAGGGTCGATGGTTGTTGCAAGAAACTCTCATTTCTGGTTTTGTTAAGAATTATTTTGGAGCTACCTTTAATTAAGAAGTCCTTCTCGACCAGAGATAGGTCTATGTTGTCATCAAATGCGTGTATGATTGGATGTGGAGAAGAACTATTTCCTATTATATCTCATGAATGGATGCAGTAACGAGTAAGAGCTATTAAATCTATTGATAAGTTGTCTGATGCAATGTTTTACAGTTCTTTCTTTAATGATGAAAATGAATCTTTGTGTTATTATGTGATTGATGATTAGAGTTGAGTGAATTATTTTTCTTACCATTGTTTATCACATGCATGTTTTCTTCTGATACCTCGTATCTCAGTCAGTAATTGGAATATTCACATGGTTAATGTATTAGTACTATGCATATGGTATACGATCATTGTTTGCATGCTAGGGTGTAAGGGTTATCCCAAACCCATCCTCTTCTCTAGTAGTTTAAGTTTGTTCCCATTTGTTGCCTAGTTGGTTTATACTAGCTTTCCATCTTATACCAGTCACACCAAAAAGAAAATACAAAAAGGGAACGTTTGAACCGAAGGAGAGGCCTTCATAAGAAAATGTAGAGCCCATCGATTAATTGGTCGGATCGCAAGATCTGGAGAACCATTCCACTATTAAACGTTGCAGAGTCTAATTGGGCCTCGGTGGTGGGTTTGGTTCCTGTTGTTGAACTAAATGGATTTAGGACCCATCAACAGGATGTTCAGACACATGAAGGATCTAGTTATCAATGTAAAAAAGTGTTGATAGGGAACTATCATGTTCATCGATTTCTTCACTATTCTCAACATGCTGAGCTAAGTGAAGGGCTAATTCATGTCCCTTGATAGTGGTATAAGTCACGATATTCAAATCATGCTCCTAGATCTTGGCAAGCCAATGTGCAAGCTTCCCTGAAAGATAATTCAATGAGAGCAAAAACTTGATAGCAGGTAAAGGGACTTTTACCAACGTATGCTTACATAGGATGAAGTGTCAAAACTTTTCAACAACTTTAACAAGAGAGAAGCATGTTTCTCAATAAAAGAATATTTAAATTCATCATCAGAAAAACTTTGACTCATGTAAGCCACTGGTTTTTCATTACCTTGGTCATCATTTTTCATGAGGATAGAAGAAACTGCTTCCTCAGTGGCATTAGTATATATCGTGAATTCCTTCTCAAAATCCAACTTCGCCAAAATCGGTGCGGAGCTGATTTCTTTTTTGATACCTACCAAAGAATTTTCGACATCATTTGTCCAAGAAAAAGAATGATCTTGCTTAAGAAGATTATGAATTGGTTTGACCATCACAGCAAAATAGGGAACAAACCTACGGACAAAGTTAATAACCCCCATAAAAGCTTGAACCTCCTTCTTGGAAGTGGGAGAAGGAAGATTAAGGATGGCAACTCCTTTCGAGATCAATGCTTATTCTTGAATCAGAGACAATGTGTCCAAGGAGCTTGCCATCGGTAATGCCGAAAATGGACTTAGAAGGATTTAGAGAGATGCCAAATTTCCTACATCGCATGAGAACTCTTTTCAGATGACCAAAATGATCTGATCAAATTTTAGAGTACATCGTTAAGTCGTCAAGGTAGATCTGAATGATCTTGTCGATCAAATCATCAAAAGTTGTTTGCATAGCTCTTTGAAAAGTGGCACCTACATTAGATAATCCAAAAGGCATGCGTTCATAAGCAAAGGTACCCCAACAAGTAATAAAGGTGGTTTTATATTTATCTGCCCTTTTTACCTTGATTTGATTGTAACCGAAAAAATCGTCAAGTAAGGACATCATCTGTGACCCTGGGACTTGCTACAAAATCATTTCCATGTTAGGGAGAGGAAAGTGATATTTTATACTAGCTCTATTTAATGCGTGAAAATCAACGCATAATTTGATATGATCAGTTTTTTTCAAACATGAACCAAATTGGAAACCCTTTCATAATATTTGACGAGAAAGATGATTCCATCTTTCAAGAGTTTTTCCAACTCCTTTTGAATAGTTGCTTCCAGTGCAGGGTTGATAGGTCTTTGTCTTGCCTTTTTATGCCTTCCTTGATAGGAATGGAATGTTGTATAAGAGCAGGATCAAAACCATGAAGATCCTCATAAGACCAAGCAAAAACATCTTGAAATTCACCAAGTAGCTTAACAAACTTTATTTTCTCTTCATCAAAACATTGGAGACCTATTTTAATATTATTTGGAGACTCGGGTGTCCCAATGTTCAAGGACATGGTTTCACCCACCTTCTTTTTCGACTCCTCTTCTTTCTGTTTCTCTTTATTTCCTACATCACTCGATGAAAACAAACTCTCTAGAGGAGTCAAGCCCTTAGGAATCTTGTTATCTTCTATGGATATAATTTCCTTGGGCTTATAAGGTTCATTTTGAATGAAAGCACATATGCTCTCATCTCTAGGGAAGGCCTGAAAATATTCTATATTGTCAGGGATATGTGGACGATATAGAGATTGAAAAGTACAATCAGGTCTATGTGGCAGAAGTTGTCGATTAGGAGAGGCTGCAAAAACAGCTAACCGATCATCCATTGAGTTCAATTCCCTCTTAACATGAGTAATGTTGAAAGATAATAGGTTCGAGATAAGTGCCCAAACTATTTGGGTGTATCATTTCATCAACTTGTTGCTAGGAGAGTATATATTGCATACAAGGTTAACAACAACCTCGGAGTCTCCAAAAACCGAAAGGTGACCACAACCAAGATTATAGGTGTTTTCAATGCCTAATAATAAGGCTTCAAATTCAATGACATTATTTGTGCAAGCAAACTCCAACCTGTAAGAAAAGTTATGAATTTTCCCCATAGGAGAGTACAAGATTATGCCAGCTTCGTTACCTTCACTAGAGCATGAACCATCAAAGTGCATGTGCCACATACCATCATCTAAATCAATCTGTTCCAAGGGAATGTTATCCTCCTCAACAAATATGGAATGCACCCCTAGGTCCACTTCGATATAGTTTACATTAGGTTGTGGGACACTTTCTATGTAAGTTGAAATCCTTCCCTCTCTAAGGACTATAATGTTTTTACCATTCCGAGGAACGAATAAGTGTGTCTCGTTGAGTGAGAGGTATCCACCCATCAATCTTGCCAATCTCTTCCCAATATGATTGAGTAATTTCTTACTGGCATATCAATTACCTGAATGCTAAGGGTTGTCCTTATTTCATGGTGTGCACACAAAACTAAGGTCACATATTTAATCTCACCTATGGTTGTTTGTTGTAGACTATTATAAGAGAGCATGCTCCCATCATTTTCATTTGTACAAGACAAGCCTAACTCTTCCATAATAATCTTCGGCATCACACTTGTGCCTGAACCGCCATCAATGAGGCAAAAATGGGCGATCTTATCTATAATCTTTACAGAAATATAAAAAGGGGGATTTTTTATATGGTATCTAAATTTATGTACACCTAATTTATTTACAGACGAATCCACTTTATTTACCTCTTCATAGAGGTTGGCTAAAACGAAATCTTTTCCTTCCATAAATTGTTTTAGATGTCTATGTTGTTCAGGGACGACAACCATGTCCAGAAGGGTGGCATCTGATTTTATGTTGGCCAACTGATTTAGAATATTGTATTTGGAAGAGGGGAGAGGGGAGGTAATTCCTTGACTGTCAGGAACCTTAGGAACCTGAACAGTAGCAACTGGTGTGGATGAGCTTGGGCTAGAATAATTGTGGGAAGGATCATATTTTCCTTTCGGAGAGTATGATTTCTTCCTAGTATTTATGATCATGACATCCTTTGGCTCTGCAAAATCTAGGACAATGATGGTAGTTTCTAGTGTTTTACCAAAGATCTTATCTCTGGTGCTCTTCCTTACCTCACATGTGGTTTCCCCATGGTGTTCCTTGCAAAAGTTACACCAACTTCGAGGCATGATAGCTTTAGGCTAAAAATTATCTTCAATTGAATTTCTAAAGGGGGTGCATAAGAGGATGAAGTTCAAGGGGTGAGAGGGGATACATTTCCCTTTCGCTCATACGCTATCATACAATTATTCATATCTTGTACTAGCTATAAGAGGGCGGACATGTTTGTTTGTTTAACCGATTCTCCCTGAGGAAGATCTGTTCTTTCAAGTTGTTGTTCATACTCTAAACAATTATGCAGAGTGGAACCGAGGTTATCAATGGATTTTTCCTCAATCCTATGACGATATGGGGAAGGTAATGTGTTGTAGTAATGCATGAAAGTGGCTTGGTTATGAGGTCGAATGAGTTCATGGATTTTATTGTATAACTTAGTGAAACACAAGTTGAAGGACTTGATGGTCTCACCATTCTTATAGGAGATGTTATTGTACTCTCGTAACTGCTCAGTTGGGATTTTAGATTGCCCATATGTGGACTTGAACCAATAAACTAATTCCTCCCAAGTACACAAAATCTTAGGAGGAAGGTCAAATAAATCGACCACAGCCTTTCCTTCCAAGGAATTGACGAATAAGCGCATGCAAATATCATTGTCATTGGATCCTATGTTGTGACAAGCATTAGAAAATGCCACCAGGTGTTCATTTGTAGTGACAGTGTTATTCCCCGAAAACCTAGAAATATGCTCTTTGAATTTAGGAAATGGATGAGTAGCAAGTGCTAGGTTAAGAGGAGAGGAAACATGCCATGGTGTGGTTGTGGCATCTTCTTCAAATTGGAAAAGCCCATACTTTTGATGACTTTGGTGGGAATGGTGGTAGATTGGACAGGGATATGGTGGCTATATAATCTACCAATCACTGACGAAGATGACGACTGAGAGGAGGAAGCACTTCTAGTGCCACCAGAGCCACCACTAGATGCCATCTTTTGGATGATAGGTAAGGGAGGGAAATACGAACTGGATGAATCATACAAAGTTATCCTTAGAGCACTTTGTTGGGTTGATAACACAACGTTCCTTCTTCTTATTTCAACAATAGGATTAATTTTGGGTGATAAGCCTCTTCTTCTCCTAGAAACGCGAGAGTCTAAGAACATGAAAGGAAGGTCGAGGCTAAAGGAACAAGAAGGTTACTATTGATTTCTAGGTTGTCTACATCTAGCTTCCCAACGTTCTTGGGCACTAACATCTCGTTCAATTTTTGCCCATGAATGATTAAGCTAAACCTGAGTATTGGCAGTGTCTAAAATGGTGTTAAAAAAATTCAAAGCAATGTTGGTCTGATCTTGAAGACCGGGCTCAATATTGGGTTGCCTTGCAATAGATACTGTCATTAAGAAATAAAACAGTCAAAGAATCAATATCAGAAAAATAGATGTATTCGATGCTAATTAAGCATAAAAATTAACCAGAGAGATATTGAAGATCTCCTAAGTATGGTCACCAAATAAATGTTTAGGAAAAGATATGAAATGATCTTACTCAAGCATTTTCAAATCTTTCTTGGCTAAAGCAAGATAGACGAGAATATCACCCTATGTTTATAGCCATCAAAATTGGTATCATAATTCACAAGTATTGTTTACAAGTGGTTAGGCTCGTTTTTTATAAATAAAAGCTTGTTGAAAAATTCATTATTTATGTAATTTTATGAACATAACAGATGTTGAAATAAATATAGAGACATAAGTAAAGACACCAAGTCAATAATCAAAACAGATGAGACATAAAGAAATAGTTTATTTCATTCCAATTCATCAAATAATCGTTCTCTTTACAAAATTTCCTGAGGAAGTTTTGGACCAAAGTCAAATTTAGACATCCCCAATGAAACATACAAAAGGACTTCTGACAGTAAGTGAAAAACTAAACTTTAAAAGTTGGATCATCTTGCCATAGATTGGTTCCCACTCGACTTTGCACAATAGCCTTTCTCAGTCATGAAATCTAATTCACAAACAGACAAGTCTACACAGACTATCAAAGATAGATCAACACCTATGAAAAGCAAGTGTCTGAATGATGTAATTCAGCCCTGAATATTATTGTCTACAATAGGACCCTGCTATCATAAAAAAGAATTAGGCTTCTAATGAATTAAGGAATTAATGAAAACTGAATTATCTAAAAAAAAATCCAAGAACAAACCTTAGTATGCTTCTCCTTCTATTCTCCTTTTGTTCCTCCTTTTCCTTTTTCCTTTAAGAAAATTAGAATTGGTTGAAGTAGTTGAACTACTTCTTTAGTTAAGTTAACTAAAACTCAACCAAATTTTTAGTTAAGGGGTAAAAGTAATAAAATCATAATAAGGGTTTTAAATAAATAATAACTAGTAGGTGTGACCCCTTGTGACTCCCTTTAGTTCTCTAACAATGATAACACAACTAGTTAATCAAACAAAACATCCCTCCTTGTGAATCCCATCATCTTTTTCATATTTTGACAATTTATATCAATGATAATTGAAATTATTTCCAAAAATATATTACCCATATATCCAAAAATAGTGTGTTGTCCAAAATTTCAGAAGTCAACTATTCTCAACAATTAATAAATAAAAACTTAAAATCCATATTTTCCACTCCGTGAGGCAATATTTCCCTTGTTTTTGTTGTCACCTTTTGATATCTCTAAATTTGCCTTAGGCTGTGTGGAGCCTTTAGGCCTAATCTCATTGATCACATGAGATCAATCATCTCTCAAATGCACGCGGGAGGACACAGATTTATCAGAGTCGTTTGAGGGTGAGGAAGGGGAAACAATGGCTTTTCCTTTGTCAGGAGCATGGTGGGACTCAATTTTTAACTTTTAGCTTGCATGGGAAGACTGTACTGGTGAGTGGACAAGGGCAGCTTGGAAAATTTGATTAATAGGTGGAGGAGTAGGTAGAGACAAGTTAGGCTAGCCACTATGTTGGGAGATTGTCAGGTGGACAATCTCTTTCCATCTGTCATTTTCAGGGACTTCAGGTTGTAGTGAGACATGAGGAGGCACTGGGATACCAGGGAATTGTGGAGCTTGGAAGGGAGGCCTTTCAGGCCTAGGTTGGACTACTCCTTTCCCAATCTAGTTAAAAAATCCAGCTTGAAATAGATGGCCTAACTCTTGTGAGTCTGCATCAAAGTGTATAGAGAATTTTGGCCTTCTAGGGCCCCTGTTCCAATTTCCTCTTCCTCGGTTACCCCTTCTATGGCTACCTCTGCTGAAAAACATCATTCCTATATGCATAATTGATTAGCAAATAGTTTCTTTAACAACCATACATGACAACTCTTTTAAATATGAAAGAAAATTTGACTTAGCAACATATCAGACTCATGCAATCCAATTCATACAAATCATTTAATACTTGTCAATGAGGAGGGGGTGAACAAGGGTTCAGCTGGGATATGCGAGGGGTTGTATTGAGTGAAAAATGTTAAAATGAGGGGGAAAAGATCATGATTACTGCTCACAAACATCAAACAATCAACTGTATTGTAAACCAAAGTATATATCACTGTAATTCATCCTTGCAGTCCTTTAACTGTCATAATACATAACTTATCTTAACTATAATTAATTTTTAGGAACATGGAGTGGATAGTGAACATGGGAAGGCGAGGGGAATTGTAATGTGCTAAAAGTGAAGTAATGGTAGGGGAAAAGAGAAAATATTGTTCGAAAAACCAATTAAGTAATCCATAAAACCAGTTTTGTATTCAATACAACTATTCCAACACCAATTAAACACTTACCGTGACCAATTAAACAATTATTGTGTTAAAACTTGTTCATCGTCCCACATCCAATTTCTTTAAAAACTTTCAATTAACATAGTGTATAATCATACTCAGAATCATCATGACTTTCACCCATCTTGTTAAAATATTTGTGTTTCTTTTCATTTACTTCCCTTTCATATTTAAAACAAAATCCAAGGAACACACAGTCATATTGCTTCAACTCTGTTGAGCATAAAATAAAACATCAACCACTGCCCATAAATTTAATTTCTCAAATCAAACATAGAAACAGGTCTTTCCTGAGTTGAACAGACTCGTTAAAAACTTGCTCGATTCCATTCCTTTGACAAATTTAACAATTAAATTCGCAATGAAATCATACTACCAAAACCCCGTGCTCATCTCTGATGGTGCAATTAAAACAAAACGAAGAACGATGTCTACATAATTCATACACGGTAAACAACCAAGCCACAATTATCAACTCTTCAACTTGCAATATCCCGATTGGGACAAATTAAACACACAACAAACACCAACTTCATTTTATACCATGTTGTAGGAATACACAGACCAACGCATAACGCAAAGAGGCATATATGTGACTGTACATATCCAATTACTCCCAATCAAACCATTCATAACAATGTTGAGTTATCGATTCAGCTGTCACAACAAAAGGAGGTGGTGACTGTATGCCCATTATCATTTCCAATTACAACTCTCCAATCAACCCGATCAAACAGAGACGAGCCAACAATCAAAGCCACTGTCAATACTACTCAACCAACTTAACACAGTCAACAAGATGCCTGACAGGGTGCGACTAGTTTAGTTTACCAAAATCAGGCTCTGTAACTAATGAACAAAATAATCAAGGGTTCACTCGATCACCAAACACAGGGAGATTGGAGGTCAACCATATCAATAGTAGGTGAGAGCCTCCGAGACAAGCACAATGGAACCGCAATCTTTATAACCCTTAGCTTGTAAGATAGGGTGACAATTCAACACCAGGTAGGGTAGACCATGATGCAGAGGAGCATAGATTTCTCACTGACTAGTTACCAACACCAAGAACACGCAGAGGCATAACCCTCATTTTTTTCCCCAAAAGCTGAAATAATGTTGATAGAAATGCAGAGCCCAGGTACTACCAACAACCCTAAAGCATTCTTCTTGTCATAATAGCCACCCATAACCAACTGTGCGAATACCAATAACATAAAATGAGCCCACGACCAAGTGAAAAAGATATGCAGTGACCAAAGGTGGTTCAAAACATACACAACAACCCCATAACACCAAATACAACCAAGTGTGGTTACAATAATTGTGAGGAGATGAGAAACAAGGCCAAGCAGAGTGAAACCATCCAACAAAAACCCATAAAGACAATAGAGAGCCATCACGGCTTGCAGCACACAAAACAATCAATGAAAATGCAACTTCAACCATCGATTTTTCCATTTGCAATGAATAAAACACACAGTCATTCCAAAGAAAAAACCACTCGTTTACACAGTTGCCAACCTCAAGAAAACACAAACCAACACATTACCGAGCCAACATTCATTTCATACACAAAGCAAATTCACAGATGGGCGAAAAGAACCATACCTGTAACCAATGGCCTTAAAAATGCGAGCTTGGTCAAGAAGCTCCTTCCATGCCTGAATCTCAGAGCTTAACCACAGAAAAACCAAAATGAACAATAACCATGCTAGGGTGACGACCCGGTGGGATAATTATGGAGTGACGTTCATTTACTGCACATCGCTTCCATCCTCTATCTCCTTCAATTACGTAGTACACGACAGCCAACCAAACCATTAATCCATGCATCGAAACTTGCACACATTGCTTGCCAATTGCGCCACCCAATCCATATTAACCATTAACCATACAATTACATATATCAAATGCACCCAACATAACTCAATACAAATCGTATAGCCACTAACATTTCTAGTTAGGACTAACATCAATTTCTTTTAATTTCATTGCATATAGTATCACATGGTATAGCATAGTTTCCTTTTCTTGGATTTTTTTATAAGTTCCTTTCCATTGATTTTGTTGTTACTAACATGTGTCTTGTGTATGTGTAACAGGTAATGAATCATGGCGCCAATGGCGATGTAATAATTGTAAATAGAAGTCATTCATCCATGGAATTTAGAGCTTAGAGCAACAAAACCCACATAGCATGCATTATCCATCTGCCATTATGTCGCAAACAAAACCAATATATCATCGTCAATCATATAGAACCCTGTAAGAAGCATCGAAACAACAACATAAAATGTGTAATAAGACTATCTATGATTCTCCAATCTACAAGGGGGTCCCACCTACTAGTATTTTATATCATTATCTTAGTTTAAATAATAGGCTTTAGCAATACTTTGTGGGCAAAATCCTCGTTGCGATTTTTATCTTCAAAACACACATCAGGCTTTGTACATCTGCAACATGCTTGATCTGTTAGATCAATCTTGGAAGTCAATATTGACTTCTCATGGGAAAATCCATATCCTATTCTTTCTGACTGGCTTCCTTCTCTGTCACTAAAACAAGGGAATCTTCCCAGGAGTTTTCATATCTCTTAGAAGTTTCTGAAGATACAATATAGTATTCTCATGGCATCTGTCTCCCAGTCCTGGAGGTTGTCTCTTCATCTGATCCTTTCTGAGATCAGGCTTACTCTTGATTTCTTCTGAGTCTACAAGGACTTCATCATCTCTTATGGGGTATACTTGGTGTTGAATACCAAGTCTAAATATGAAAGGTTGAGTCAAAATTCAAATGAGTTCTACTTCCCATCAAGGTGGCTTCATTATCCTTTGATCAATTCTTCTGTGAGTTCTTGTTTGGTCATATTTTGGAGCCTTCTTCTCCTTACAATTGATCTCCATATGAGGTACTCTGGATCTCAAAAATATCTTCTTCTTCATCTTCTTTGGTACATGGATGTATACCTTCATGTACACGACTTGGGTATTCTGCTTCATGTCTCATCTAATTTGTTTCCTTCTGCAACCTTCACTATAGCTACCTCAGGGTTATCACCTGTGACCTAAAATAAGGTCAACAAAAAAACAAGTAAGAATAATACTCTTTTGATAATAGTAATAAAACAATAGCATGAATAATCGTCACAATAGCTCCTTTAGGTCTATCACTTGTGACCTTCTTGAAACAAATATCAAAAGTAAGAGATACAATACAAAATAATATCAACACTCTTCTAGTGTTGTGATCAACCATTCATCCATGGTAACCTAGAACCAACAAAAGAAGTTTCTCCTAGAGGATATGTTAGTTGTGTCTGGTAAATGATTACATTAAGCATTTATCTCAATATGATCACATGCTACCAAGCATAATTCTTTTCAAAGACTGCTATCTCAACTATAGTGTTTACTTGTAATGGGGTAGTTATCAAATTGTTATGTGCAACTTTGAATCTTATCAACTTAATTAATCAAACCTGGGACCTGGAGTCTTGTCCTCAAGAATGAGTGTGTTGCTTTTCTTCCAATTCTCCTTTACTCAAGATAACAAGTGCTTTCTTCAACATGTCTTATGTACTATGACAATATGATATCTTGACAGAAAGTTGGGTTAGAGAATAAACTCTATGATCTTTAATCAATCTAATACCTTGACTTTAATTTTGGCCAAAGTTTAATATGATGGTCATAGCTTCAACATGGAACCTATATCAAAATAGTGTCATAAAAAATAGATGCATATCGGAATAATCAAACCTGGGTTGCATTATTCCTATGAATGTGTTGGATCTTGATATCCTTCTGGATCTATGGCAAGAGATCCCTTCTTTTGCAAATAACCTTTAAATCTTAACAATTTAAACATATGTGAGTACATACCTTTGATAGTAGTGGCACCATCTGGTAGCAACGATAATAATTACCATCCCTTTAAAAACTTCAAGGGTGACTGCAACTGGTACTGTGGTTGATACTTAAACTGATACTGCAACTGTAATTGATATTGCAACTGCAACTGCAACTTAGGGTTTTATGAGGAAACCCTAATTTTTCAAACTTCAAATTTTGAAATTCTGGACTAGATGCGTTGGGCTGAGGTGAGTTTGTTGGAGTTTTTAGATTTCAAAAATTTCAATCTTTTCCCCTTGAAACTTGACCTGTAGAAATATGGACTGGTACTTCTGGTACTGGTTTTGGTTTTCTAGTTTTTTGGTACTTCTGGTTTTCTAGTTTTCTGGTACTTCTGTTTTTCTGGTACTTATGGTTTTCTGGTACCATTCAAAACTAGGGTTTGACATTCTGAAAGCTATATCCACTGAAAAGGTGCGCTCAAGCTGCCAAAGAGTTCCCTAGGCTAGGGCACACTTTTCTAGATGGTTTTTAGGCTGATATTTCTCTTCAACAAAAAGCCCTAATTTTCTTGTACGACAACAGTGACATTTTTCTTTATCAAGTGAAAGATGCTCTCTTCAGCTTAGCTCTGATACCATGTTAAGTTTTGAGATATTATTAGGTTTCTTTTCAATTTACTAGATAACCATAGCATAGGTAGGATCACTGAGAGAAACACAATCACAAGATACACGACATTTATCCTGGGAAACCCTCATGGGGGAGAAAACCTAGCAAAAACTTCCTTAATATAGATAGCCAATACAATGCCAAGACAATAAACCAAAACACTAGAGAATATCCAATATTGAGCAATGCACCTCTCTCTTCCTTCTTCTCCCAACTGTAGCTTCCAAACTTGTGCACTTGATGAGTGAATGCGTGAGTGAGATAATGAGGTTCTAGCCTCCTTTATTTATACGAGTTGGTAGGTACCGGAAAGGTGTCTCTTCACTGGGCCAAGGCCAACTTGTCTTCATAGTGGTTAAAACCAATTTAATTAGGCCTAGGGGCCGACTTCTTAATTTGCACAATACAATTAGGGTTTGACCAATCCACAAAATGGGATTTGGTCAATTACAATGCCCGACATGATCAATTCACGAAAGGGGATTGATCTAATGAATAATGACTCAATAATAAATAGAATACTCTTTGCTCACTTGCTCAAATGACAGAGGATGGAGTGTGATCAGCAATCCACATTGATATAAGAGCTCAATATGGAGGGAGGTTAATGAAACAATTAGCTATGATACCACTTAACCTCCCTGTGCATACATGTTTCACTCACATTGAAATTGAAGCAAATTGAAACTTTTCAAAACCACTTTAAAAAGCTCAGATATCACTTATGGTTTTGGATTCTGCCACCTTCCCAGTCATGGACCCTACATCACCCCTTGTGCCCACCATCATGCACTACAAACTCTTGATCTCACCACCATGGACCTGCCACCGTGTTATTCCACATCACCATGTATGGAAAAATTCCCAATTTTCAAAAATTTAATTTTTTCAAATAACGCTTAAATTTCCAAAAATGACGCACAAAATTCCATGAAACCTCTAGTTATGCTTCTTTGGGATGAATTTGACCCCTGCAATTGGTCAATTTCCACCATACTCAACCCTTTGACATTTATGGGCATGCATTCAACCTGAATTTGCTTAATATTGGGGATATTGCCCAATTTCATCCAAACTTTTCTACTTGGCCACCATGGATTCTATAATTCTTTACCTTTTGGATGAATTAATTCTTGAATTCACCCAATTAAATCCAACTAATCATCCCCTCGATAATTATGGGCACAAATTGATTAGAATTTGCCTTGAAATTTGAGGATTTCGCCCCATTTCTTCCATGGTTTCTCCACCATTCATTCTTTCGACCAATTACAAGCTATAAATAGCTCAGCTAGACGTTAAAATTAGAGATTTTAATCCTTGAGCTCAATTTCCCAAAAATTATAGGAAATTTCCCCAATTTCTTTTAGGAAACATTCATCAAATAAGCAAGCCTCCTTTGAAAATGTTTCCTCTACAAATTTATGTTCGAGTGTGTTGGCTCTATCCCACGCAACCCAAGTGTTGTAAACTCGCTCAGATATTGATTTTTAATGTACCCAACCACCCTTGTGTTGTTGGGATGGTGGGGCATTGGAAATTATCACCAATTTCATTCCATTCACCAACTCTGATACCAATTGATATTTTGCTCTGTCAAATGATAAAACATTGGGCATGAAAATTAGCAAGCAATTACATGCAATTCATAGAAAAATTAATTGCAGAATTGTAACAAAATATATTTCATTAACGTTCATAGCATTTTTAGCAATAATTACACAACAATATCACATCATAAAAACAATAACCATAACACTTCTCTTTTATAATAATTTTACACCAACTTTCTACTAGCATGGGACATTCCTTCCAACCATAGGAATTGTTGTACCAGGTCTTCCTACAACATGCCACTCCCACGTTGGGGCTATGATTCTGTTAGCACCATGAATTTCATAGCTAAGGTTAGATGTTTGTCAGGAGTTTGCAAAGTCATGTTTGTTAACACCAACATTGTTTTTATCCCTGGCATCATCTAACATCTCCAAGGGTCAGTTTCAAAAGGAAGCTTTATCATTTATTATTTCCATTTCCATTTGCAATTGCACACTGGAAAATTTGTTGTGCACAACGCAAAGGATGATGTCATGCAGAGGATGTTGTCGCATAGGGGATGCTATTGCACGTGGAGGATGTTTTCGTGCAGAGGATGATGTTAGATGATGTTGTCACACAGTGGATGTTGTCGCACATGGAGGATGTTGTCATGCAGAGGATGTTGTCATGTAGAGGATGTTGTCACGCACGGAGGATGTTGAGGATGTTGTTGCGCGCAGAGGATAATGAGGATGTTGTCGCACAGAGGATATTGTCACCCAAAGGATGTTGTCGTGTAGAGGATTTTGTCACGTGTGGAGGATGTTGTCGCGCAGAGGATGTTGTCACGTAGGGCATGTTGTCGCACGCGGAGGATGTCGAGGATGTTGTGGCGTAGAGGATATTGTCACGCAGAGGATTTTCCTACGCACAAGCTACAGGGCGTGCTGCGTAAATGACTAGTTTAGTGGTCAAATTCAAGATAACTTTATGACCAATCAAATAATAAAAACCTCTCTCATATTTGCAAAAGGTGTCACATATTGGGAGATTAGAAGGAATCTTTGAGCCCTATTTTTCAGTTTTCATGATTTCTTGTTTGAGACATATTTTTGCGACACGTATTTCGGCTATATGGAGATGCATTTCAAGAAATCGAGAGAGGTTTTGTTTTATAACGAGCTAACCAACAAAAACCTATCTCATTTTTGAAAAATAATTTTTTATTCATGAGATATGATGTCATATTTAACACATATTTTCCCAGTTTTCTGCACAGTCCGATGCGTTTTTGTTGTAGGTTATTGTTGCGTAGAAGACTTGTTGTGCAGGGGTGACAGAGTGTCCAGCAGTTCACATGATGACTTATCAAAACTATATGGTCGAATTTTTATAATGATCAATGATTGTAAAGAATATTTCGGTTATGATTATGATTTGGAAAAGTCGGGTTTTCTATTTTTAGTGAATCCATTGAAGTTATTGTTCTCTTTCAAAGAAACCAAATCCATGATTCTAGGAGGTGGTAGTTCGACCCTAACAACCAAATGTGGCATTAGTTTTATATATAAGGGAGCCATTTTGATGTAAAGGGGGTTGTTAGAATTTCAGTCAGAGAAGCTATTGGACTGTGTAATATTTTCCTGAACATTTCTTATGAGTTAATGCAGAAGTACAGGGCTTCCATGAAGCAGAGATTCATTACAGTGTTGTTCTCAATGTTTTTTTCCTGCTAATGGTTTCCATCATTATTGTTTGTTCTCTTCCATTATTTGACTGAGAGTATATGTTTGGAATTCATCTTATCTGATGCTCCATTCATGCAGTGAATACTTGTTTATGTTTGGATTTCATGTTCAGAATTCATCTATATTCGGTGCTCTTTACGTGGTGATCTATATTCCATTTATGTTTCTTCTTCTAAATTTATATTGATAACTCATCCTTTGCTAGATTCTCTCAATGTGATGGGTTGTCTCGTTCTATTTTCTGTTGCCATCTCAATACTTATTAGTTGCTGAAAAACATCACTTACCTTGCCTTTGTTTTCATAAAGCACACGACCAATCATTAACTCAATATCTTTAAGCTCATACTTTGACTCCATTGCCCAATGGTTTCTTCCTTGTTTGTCCTACCAACCCTTTTAAAACAAAAACAAACCCGTCCTATTGCAGAATCTGACCTCTATGCATTTATTGATGAATCCTTTGAGTTATTACCAGTCATTAGACATCTGAGAGAGCCATCTTTGGTTGTATAGGTTAGAATCAGGGTTTTCTTTGCTACAACCCAAAGAAATTTCTGAGTGCTATCATTTTGGCACCGTTGTCGGGGATCGAAGGTGAAATTTTCCCTGGGATAAAACGACAAAGATCATATTTGACTTCTGATGGTGAACAGAGGTGAAACACAAGGTGGTTGTACCATTCACCTGGCGACTCCAATCAAGCTTCAAATGCGATTCAAAGACTCCACTGGAGAATGAGACATGTTGACAGAGATATGGAAGAGCAATATGGAAAAATCAGGTACTCGAGCTTAAGTTTAGTTCAAGAAGTACTTTTTTGTTTTATCAATATCTTCTTGTCCTTTCCTAAGTTTTTCAAAAGAATATTTCTTCACTTACTGCATTCAAAGGAAGCCCAGAGATCTACCCTTATATATCCTTCATTGAAAATTGTAGGTATACCTCCTTCTTGTATAATCAATATTCACCAAGCTCCTTCCTTTGAGCCATATGATGTTCATGATCATTCTTGTGAGATTAATGAAACCAAAGTTGAGCTTGTACCTTCTGTTTTTAATCCTGCACCCTCCAAGATTCAAGAAAAATACAATCCTCTTAAATTTCCTTCCATCCTTCATGACTTTCCTCTAAAACATTATAAGTACCTTCCTAGGTTCGATGGAGAGCTTGATGGACATTCAACTAAAAACCATATTCAATTCTTTGAGCATTTTACAGACCTTTTTGAGATTGAACATGATGATGTGTCTATGAGGGCATTTTATCAGTCCTTACAAGGATATTCCAAAGCATGGTTTATATATTTTCAGCCTCGGTCAATTAGCTAGTGGGATTAATTGAGGGAACATTTCCGTAGATTTTGGGGTGAGAGAAAGTCATGGGATCTATTATGTTAGCACAAGATTGGTTAAGGTGCCAAGTGTCAAGAACAAGCATTGAAAAAACTCTCACAAGGTTCCAAGAATCAAAATCACTCATGTATTTGTGCTACCCAATCGCACGCAGACACATAGGCGAGCGCTACCTAAATTCTGGCAGAAAACGAATTGTGCAGAGTTATTTTACCAGTTTTGAGTCACTAACTTGAAACTTGGATTATGAACAATTGAAAAGGTATTTTTTAAAACTGGAGAAGTTTTTTGTTCATAACATGCCAAATAACAAAAACCTCTCTCGGTTTTTCAAAATGTGTTATGGTTTGAGATATATTAGACACATAAGTGGCGCTACCTACTGTTTTACAACGGCGCTACCTAATTTCCTGTAGCGGTCACGGTTTTGATATTCGCCTTGTTGGGATGTTGCCACATGTCAAGGAGGTTTCAAATGGCTTTTCAAGGATCAGTTAGATGTCAAGGGACACCTGAACCTAAGATTTATCTCCAAAAAATTTCTCATGCAATGAGGTGGAGACATTTTATTAATGACTTCCAACAAATTCCTGAAAATTAGCAGTTTGTTGTATTTTTGTCTCTTTGATTTTTGCCACCTATCTCCAAGGCTTAGAATCCAATGAAGGGGATGGGATTCGACCTCCTAAGGTTATTTGGATGCTATTTTCTATTTAAGGAAGGAGATATCTTGAGGAAAATGGCTGGATTCATGATCTAAGAGGGGAGAGAGCTAGAGGAGCAGTTTATTTTCTCAATTGTAAGCCTGAGGGTCTGTTGTAATTAGCATTTCTACCATTAGAGATTCATGAGAGTTTCTTATCAGACTGTGTGTTCTTTGTTATCATTCTATCTTATCATATTGCTTGAATAATATTTATAGATTTTGAAGATCAAAAGTTGCCTTTGGTTAATGAATTCATGAGTTGCAAAGGATTTGTGGTAATTGCTTGTTAATCACAGTTTATTGTTCAATCACTCTTCAATCTATATTACAGAAAGGATCTCTGTTATGTGGTTATTCTTCTCTTTGTTTACCTTCTATTCTTCTATCCATCTTCGCATAATCCTTTTTTCTGGTAGGCATCTTGATTTCCTTTGATCTATAGGATGTTATGACTCCATGCCCAATGGAATGTATTTGCAGCAGTCCGATGCCCTCCTTTTTACTCTTCTCTTGTTGATCCACCTATTCAAAATATTTTAATCCATTTTCATTTCTATGTTACCAAGATTACTCTAATTTGCAGTCTGGGAGTGACTCTTGGATTGATAACATACTCCTTTTAGAGTTTTATGCCATGAGAAGAATGAAATATGAAACCATCTCAAATTTTAGTGGGAGGTTTGCTAGTCTTTATTATAAACTGCCTAAAGAAGTCCAACCTCTTGAAGTTGTTGCCATGCTCCATTATGTAACAACCTTTCAATTATACTTATCTTTTCTTCTGATGGAGAGGAAGTCTATGTCTTTGCAGCATATGTTCAACAATGCTCAGGAAGTTGCAGACAATATTCAAGCATGTAAGGAGCTGCAAAATCAGATTTTGGATGAGAAATTGAAAGCTGAGGAACCGGAGACTGTGCATAATATGTAGGAGGATGATCATGTCATACGTTTTATTGAAGAATGTCATAAGGATGTGTTTTCAAAGAATGATGATCAGCTTGAAGAACAAGCTACTCTCATGAATTGCTTTGATACTGATTTAAATTTGGATCAATGTCATCAAGAGCAAGAAATTGACTTTTTTATGTATGCATTTGTAGACAACCATGAATGTGAATTTGCAGATCAACTTGCAGAACAACAAGTTGTTGCCTCAATTTTCCTGTTTGAGGACATTAAAAATATTTTTGGTGAACCCAGGTATGATGAGTACAATGATGACTATGAGGTTGACTCTTCAGAACAAGCAGTTGCACTTTCCGAATTTGAAAATGATTGTTTTTAGCAATCCAAAGAAATCGGAAAATGTGCATATGACAACTGTGAAGAAAATGAAGAAAGTTTTGAATCAGGTGAAATAACTTTGCCATTGTGTTTCGCTTCTTTCAAATTGCTGAAGAAAAATGTTTATAATGTTTCAAATCAGAAATCCTCCAAGCATGATGTTGAATATAAAGAAAGCAATGGACTTGCCAATGAAAGTTATCTTCTAGTATGTTTTTCTTCCTTTGAATTGTTGAAAGTAAATCATGAGATAACAGAGAAAGCACTGAAGTCTAACTGCATTCACAGTGACATTTTTTTACATGGGAAAATTGTTATTAGTGAAGAGGACCAACAACCTTCTCATACTTTTAATGACCTTGTTGTTGATTACATGGAAGGTTATTTCAGTTCGTATTTGCAGCCTGTGATCAACTACCAGCTTGGAAATAAATATGATGGTCAATCAACGTCAGTATTAAATATGGATTTCTTGCCACCAGGGATTTCATTTCAGCCAACACTTTCTTCTGATTCATAAGATGGTTATTTCCAGCAGTCTCGGTAGATTTTTTAGGCTCTTTGTGGTAATCAACAGGTTGAATTACATGAAAACAAGGATGCAGTGGAAGGGATGAAACATTATTGTTGTTTTATGTATGTTTTTGAGGATCCATTTGCAGTTTTGTTGGAGGCGATAAACAGTCCCAACGTTTTTAATTTTTTGAGATTTAAATTTATAGATAAATTTTTGAATGACTTATCAGTAAACAGACTTTGGAGCAAGCATGTGCAAATAAAGAAAATAGTGGATAAAGTGTTTGCATGGTTGCATTGGAATTTTGATTTCACTTGATTGGAAGTTTTTTCGGTAGTTAGGGTAGGTAGGTGTGAATAATCTCAACATGGTGAGTATTTCTTTCAACATTTTTCAATTTGTATTTTTAGTCTGGGTTTGGTTCATTTGCATAATAAGTTGGTGGAGAAACAAATTACAGGTTGCAGATCACAGTGTATGTCTTGGGAACAACCCAATGGATAAGGCACCTGGTCTATTGTTGTTTGCTACCTCACAGGGAGGATAACATCCCCATCGGAGCCAGTTGTTAGTACCATGATTTTCATAGCTAAGGTTAGAGGTTTGTCAACAATTTGCAAAGTCATGCATGTTAACACCAACATTGTTTTTATGCCTGGCATCATCTAACATATCCAAGGGTCGGTTTCAAAAGGAAGATTTATCATTTGTTATTTCCATTTCCATTTGCAACTGTGCGTTGAAAAATTTGTTGTGCACCACGCAGAGGATGTTGTCGTGCACGAAGAATGTTGTCGTGCAGAAGATGTTGTCACGCAGAGGATGTTGTCACGCATGGAGGATGTTGTCACACAGAGGATGATGTCACGCAGTGGATGTTGTCGTGTGTGGAGGATGTTGTCGCGCAGAGGATGTTGTCGCGTAGAAGATGTTGTCGTGCATGGAGGATGTTGAGGATGTTGTCGCGCTGAGGGTACTGTCGCGCAGAGGATGTTTTCAGGCATAAGATTGTGTCGCGTGTGGAGGATGATGTCGCACAGAGAATGTTGTCATGCAAGGGATGTTTTCGCACACGGAGGATGTTGTCATGTAGACGATACTATCGCACAGAGGATGTTGTCACGTAGAGGATTTTCCTGTGCACAAGCTACAGGGTGCGTTGCGTAGATGACTGGTTTAGTGGTCAACTTCAAGATCACTTTTTGACCAACTAGAGACAAATTTTTAAAATCCCCGATAGTTTTTTGTCGAGGACAAGCCAAATAATAAAAACCTCTCTCATATTTGCAAAAGGTGTGACGGATTGGGAGATTCAAAGGAATATTTGAGCCCTTTTTTTCAGTTTTCATGATTTGTTGTTTGAGACATGTTTTTGCGACACGTATTCCAACTAGCTGGAGATGCATTTCAAGAAAACGAGATATTTTTTTCTTTATAACGAGCTTACCTACAAAAACCTCTCTTAGTTTTGAAAATCATTTTTTATTTGTGATATATGATGTCATATTTAACGCCTATTTTCCCAGTTTGTTGTCCAGTCCATTGCGTTTGTTGTTGTAGGATATTGTTGCGTAGCAGACTTGTTGTGCAGGGGTGACAGAGTGTCCATCAGTGCACGTGATGAATTATCACAACCATATGGTCGAATTTTGATCATGATTGTAAAGAATATTTCGATTACGATTATGATTTGGCAAAGTCGGGTTTTCTATTTTTAGTGAATTCGCTGAAGTTATTGTTCTCTTTCAAAGAAACTAGATCCATGATTCTAGGAGGTGGTAGATCGACCCTAAAAACCAAATGTGGCATTAGTTTTATATATAAGGACACCATTTTGATATAAAGGGGGTTGTTGGGCTTTCAGTCACAAAAGCTATTGGACTGTGTAATATTTTCCTGAACATTTCTTATGAGTTAATGTAGAAGTACAGGGCTTCCATGAAGCAGAGATTCATTACAGTGTTGTACTCAGTGTGTTTTTCCCGTTAATTCTTTCCATCATTATTGTTTGTTCTCTTCCATTATTTGACTGAGATTATATGTTTGGAATTCATCTTGTCTGATGCTCCATTCATGCAGTGAATACTTGTTTATGTTTGGATTTCATGTTCAGAATTCATCTATATTCGATGCTCTTTACGTGGCGATCTATATTCCCTTTATGTTTCTTCTTCTAAAGTTATATTGAGAAATCATCCTTTTCTATATGCTCTCAATGTGATGGGTTGTCCCCTTCTATTTTTTGTTGCCATCTCAATACTTATTATTTGCTGAAAAACATCACTTACCTTGCCTCTATTTTCAAAAAGCACACAACCAGTCATTAACTCAATATCTTTAAGCTCAGACTTTGACTCCATTGCCCAATGGTTCTTCCTTGTTTGTCCTACCAACCCATTTAAAACAAAAACAAACCCATCCTATTGCAAAATCTGACCTCTGTACATTTATTGAGGTTTTCTTTACTACAACCCAAAGAAATTTCTGAGTGCTAACAGATTCCATAAGGACTAACGAGCTCCTACTTTTGTCTACAATCCCCTCTCTCAACCCAATTATTCGCTAATTTCCACTCTACCCACTCACATAACCATCCCAAATCACCAACTCTCTTTCACCCTTCAGTTTGCACAACCCAAATAAATATACCTCTTTCTCTACAACACAGTCCCTCATTCTACCACACTTCTTTCCTAGGATGCAATACAGATTGGCAAAGAAAATATCAATGTTGGGATCTATAGGGATTCATAATGGAAATTCCACCACATAAACACAATTTAGCCCCATTATAAGCTTGGGTTCCAATCCTTTTTTAGATTCCATCCTAATCTCCTTGAGGATGATAATTGATGGCAGAATGATGGTAGAGTGATGGAAAACTCCTGAAACTAGGTAATAGTACGCATGGCTCCAACTTGCCACTTGGCACTTAAGGAAATCATCCCCAACTACTTGTGCACACACTTCAAGGTTGATATGCTCTTTACATAATCTAAGGTAAGTGACTTGGATTATAATAAAATATTTTTATTTCCAAGATTTGTCCCCTCTCATTCCTCTCTCATGGAGTCATATCCCCCCATCATTTTATTCCATCACGTTTCACAACCAATGATGTATTTTTTTATTAATAACTTTAATGCACATCATTTGCATTCACTGGCCCTCGACCAGACTATTTATCTCACATCCTAATTCACACATTTACATTAAATTACATTCTGGGGATCAAAATTGGGGTGTTACACTTTGTATCTCTCCACAAAACCATCGATTGAATGCTTCTTCATAAACACCCATTTGCAACCAATTTCATTCATACCTTTAGGTAATTCTTACAAATTCTAAGCTTGCTTCTACATACAAACCTTGATTTCCTCCTCCATGGCTTTCTTTCAATGAGTTTCCTCATCACTACTAAGAACCTCTTTCACATTTTTGGGTTCATCACATGTGGAAGACAAATAAAAATAATTGAAATTAGAAGAATCATAACCATACCTTTCAGACACTTTTATTTTCCGAAGACTTCTTCCTAACTCTTGATCTCTCTTATGATTTATGGGATGTTCATCATCAATTTTGGACTACTCAACATCATTTTTCATTTATTGGTTGCCTCATCTTCTTCACCAACAATCTCAGTTTCTTGATTTGCACATGATTGGAGCTCACAATTTCATTCATACCTTTAGGTAATTCTTTCAAATTCTAAGCTTGATTCTACATACCTTTAGGTAATTCATAACACCCATTTGCAACCAATTTCATTCATACCTTTAGGTAATTATTTCAAATGCTAAGCTTGCTTCTACATACGAACCCTCATTTCCTCCTCCATGGCTTTCTTTCAATGAGTTGCCTCATCACTACTAAGAACCTATTTCACATTTTTGGGTTCATCACATGTGGAAGACAAATAAATATAATTGAAATTAGAAGAATCATAACCATACCTTTCATGCACTTTTATTTTTCGGATACTTCTTCCTAAATCTTGATCTCTCTTATCATTTATGGGATGTTCATCATCAATTTTGGACTACTCAACATCATTTTGAATTGATTGGTTACCTCATCTTCTTCACCAACAATCTTAGTTTCTTGATTTTCACATGTTAGGGTCCTAACACGCACATAGGTAGATCAATATATTCGGATGTAATAAAGGTCAATATTAATAAGGCCTTTCAATAAAATAGAATAAGGTGGATGTAAGAAGACCTAATAGAAGCTTTTGCTTCTAGAAGGATCTTCCTTTAGATGTTTCTCTTGATAGACATATTTAGTATAAATAAGGGTCGAGAGTATGAAAACCCTAGCTTGGAGATTATTGTAACAGAGCGTTGCTCGACTGGAGGTTGCCCCCTCGAAGAGGCCTGTGAACATTGCTTTCTGAATCAAAGTGTTATTTCTGTTGTTATTCTTATATCATTTATGTGTTATTATGGAGATTATACTGGTTATATTACTGTTATTCTGCCATTTCTAGCATTTTATTTCAGTTCTGCATACTTTTTATATCTGGTATATTACAAGTGGTATTAGAGCACTTTCCTTGGCAGAAATTGTGGGAATTTTTTTTTCAAGGTAGAGACGTATTCCAGCGTCTTTAAGACACAGAGATATGTCGTTAAGCGCATAAACCCGTGGTTGAGGGATTCATACATGCAATAAATACAAATGGTTCTTAAGCGCACATCTGTTGGCCACCCTTGTAACCCCTGTTGGTACCCCTTCGAGTGGTAGCGCATCAGACAACACCTGTGTACGGATCGACCTAGATTTCCTGGAGCCCTCTTTAGATAAACCGATCGGCCACCTGACTACTATAGTGCCACCGAGAACAGCACTCGAGAAGATACTCTCTAGTACCTGGGTAGTCGGGTAGTACGGCTAAGGGTACGGTCTATCCTCCTTAGTTAGTGGCCTGAGATATTGGGCCGAGTACTACTATTGGACCCCACACGTATATCAGAGAGATATAGCACAGGGAAAACCCTTGTCTGTAGAACCCTTGAATACCTAACCCTTAGGGGACAGAAACATAAACAAATTAAAACAGACAAGACCTATTGCCGCACAACTGTGTTCGAGTTGCCAAGTAAATACACATTTCTTTCTGGTTAAGCATTTGGGGATTTCATCGCTGCAGTATTCTTCAGACCGGAGTATAACTCCACAGGTGTAAGAAAAAAAAAAGTCTGGAAATTTTTTCACCATTATTTGAGACCTATTCCATTTGATTCATCTCTTCGCCCTTATCACATTCATCCATATCATTTTTCGGAAAAAAAATTGACCCTGCCCGCCCCTTTTCAATTCACCCATCCTCATGGCCCATACTCGTAGCCAAGACCTAGAATCTCGCTTCAACACCTTGCAATCTGGTTTCCTCGAGACCCAAAAAGAAGTGAAACAACTTAGTGCTATTGTTGCCTCCATCGATACATCTATCAATACAACCATAAATACAACCATGTAGTCCTCAATGGAGGAAGTCAAACAAGAACTAACCACCCAGCTTGAATCTGTCTTTGCATCACTCTGCACCAAACTGAAGATCCCTACAGATGACCCTTTCTCTGACGTACCTCTAAATATTGAAGGTGAACATTCCTCCCATTCCCATACCTTTCATCCCCATCACTTTCAACGTGACCTACGCCTTCCGCGGGTGGATGTGACCAAATTTGATGGCTCGGACCCCACTGGTTGGGTAACCCAAATGGAACATTATTTCTCTTTATACGACATTATAGATGACTTGGCCAAACTTTAGTATGGTGTTCTCCATCTAGATCAAGAACATTGGCAATGGTGGAAATGGAGAAAAACTTCCCGTCAAGGGTATATTGCTTGGACCCAATTTGTGACTGAGCTTTATGAACGCTTTGACATGGACACCAACCATTTGGGCCGTTTGACAAAGTTGAAACAATCAGGAACAGTAGAAGACTTCATAGCTTCCTTTGAGCGCCTGACTTTTTGAACAGAGGGCATGATTGATGCTTTCTTTCGAGAGTGTTTTATCAATGGCCTCAAGGATGAGATTCAGGCCCATGTCCTCATGGCTCGACTCTCGAGTTGGGTGGAGGCTACTAAAAGAGCTAAAGAAGCACACCATGTTGTATCCTCTCAAAACCGAAAACCCTCCTTTATCCCTCGCCCTAAACCCGTAAATCCCACTACTCCCTCTACCCCATTAAAGATTCAAAAATTGACCAGGGCTGAAATGGTTGAATGCCAACTCAAAGGCCTTTGTTATAATTGTGATGACAAATATTTCCCAGGCCACAAGTGTAAGGAACAAAATCTTTTTATGGCCATCTCTAAGGATATTTCGGAAGAGGATGTTGAAACTCCCCTTGTGTCTGAGTCACCTGAAATCAATGACATAACCCCTCCTTCGGACCCTCTCGAAGTGGAACCGGTCATTTCCCTCAATGCTCTCATTGGCTTCTCCGTTCCCTAAACCCTCAAGTTAATCGGTTACATCAAGCATCGAAAGGTCATCATTCTGGTTGATAGTGGAAGCACCCATAATTTTATTCATCACTACATTACCCAAGAAACTCATTGCTACATCCATGCCGTCAACAATTTCCAAATCATGATTTCCAATGGTGGTTCCATGAAATGTGGAGGGCGTTGTGAAAATGTGTGTCTCCAAATTGGTGACTACCACAAAAAATCACATACGTTTGCTATCGACATGGGTGGTTGTGACATTGTGTTGGGTGTAGACTGGCTAAGAACTCTGGATCCCATTCTCATGGATTTTAAGGCATTAACCATGCAATTCGACCAGGAAGACCACCAATATAAATTCCAAGGCATCACTGTTGGTTCACCTGAGGTCACTAGTTCCCATCGCATGGAAAATATGCTCAAAAAAGGTCATTATGGTGTCATTGCCCAACTCCATGCCATATAAGCAACAGAGACACCCTTGGTGCCGCAAGACCTCCAAGCCCTCCTTTCTAAACATCAAATGGTATTTTCCACTCCCTAAAGACTCCCTCCTTCCCGTGGTGTTCATGATCATCCTATTCCCCTTGTACCCAGCAGCCTTCCTCCCAATATCCGTCTGTATTGCCACCCCTTTTCACAAAAAAATGAAATTGAGAAAATGGTCCAGGAACTCCTTAATGCAAGCGTTATCTGCCCTAGTATGAGCCCTTACTCTTCTCCTATAGTCATGGTCCTGAAGAAAGAAGGTTCTTGGAGAATGTGTCATGACTTCTGTGCCCTCAACAAACTGACCATTAAAGACAAATTTCCCATTCCTGTCATTGATGACCTCCTGAATGAATTGAGTGGCGCCCAATTCTTTACTAAAATTGATCTTCGCTCGGGCTATCACCAGATACATATGAAATAGGCAGACATTCCCAAGACGACCTTTCAAACTCATGAGGGCCACTATGAGTTTTTGGTCATGCCCTTTGGCTTGTGTAATGCCCCCTCCACCTTCCAAAGCCTCATGAATCATGTCTTTCGTCCCTTTCTCNGTCATTTTGTCTTAGTTTTCTTTGATGATATCCTCATCTATAGCAAAACCTGGACAAACCATCTTACTCATGTGGATCGAGTTCTCCATCTACTCTCTCAGCACCAACTTTTCCTAAAACAGTCTAAATGTGCATTTGGTGCCTCAGAAGTAGAATACTTGGGTCATCTAGTTGGCAAGGATGGCGTCAGGGTGTATCTAAAAAAGATTGAAGCTATGCAAGACTGGCCACACCCAAAGACTCTCAAAAGCTTGCGTGGATTTCTGGGCTTAACAGGGTATTATCTCGAGTTTGTTAAGAATTATGGAAATATTACATCACCTCTCACTGCTCTCCTAAAAAAGAACTCTTTCACTTGGACTTCAGCCACTGCTCAAGCTTTTCAAACCTTGAAGACGGCCATGTGCACCACTCTGATTCTGGCCCTTCCTAATTTCACAAAGACCTTTGTGTTGGAATGTGATGCCTCAGGGAAAGGAATCAGTGATGTCCTTATGCAAGAGGGTCGACCTTTGGCCTTCACTAGCAAGCAACTATCTGAAAGGAATCTGGGCAAACCCATTTATGAAAAGGAAATGTTGGCTATTTTGCATGCCATTGATCTGTGGCGCCCTTATCTCTTGGGGAAACGTTTCCAAATTAAGATAGACCATCAAAGCCTCAAGTACTTTCTGGAACAACGCATTTCTTCCCCAGAGCAACAAAAATGGGTGACTAAGCTCTTTGGATATGATTATGACATCATTTACAAGAAGGGAAAAGACAATGTGGTGGTGGATGCAATGTCCCGAAAATATGAAGAAGAAGGATCCATTTTTTCTCTTTCCTTCATTGTACCAGATTGGCTCCAAGCTGTGCGCCAGGAATGGCTACAAGATCCCAAAAGTTTGCATCTGATCCAGCAATTGCAGACCAATGCTCCAGCTCCCCCAGGGTACTCTTGGCTCCAGGATGAGCTTCGATACAAAGGTCGTTTGTATTTAAGCAAACAATCAAAGCTTAAATCCACGGTACTTTCTGAGCTTCATGCTACACCCACAGCGGGGCACTCCGGGTTCACCAAAACCTATGACAGGGTCAAACGTTCTTTTTTATGGGATGGTATGAAACAGGACATCCGTAATTTTGTCGTTGAATGTGAGGTGTGTCAACACAAAAAGGGAGAAACAGTCAAATCTTCGGGCACACTACAACCGCTTCTGATTCCACCTGCTATTTGGAAGGATATMTCTATGGAATTTATTATCGGCTTACCCAAATCGGGAAATAAATCAGTCATAATGGTGGTTGTGGATCATCTTTCCAAGTATGATCATTTTTGTGCTCTTCAACACCCATTTACYGCATCCACAGTGGCTCAAATTTTCATGGACCAGGTCTTCAAGCTTCATGGCATGCCGCACTCTATTGTTTCTGATCGTGACCCAACTTTCACAAGCAATTTTTGGCAAGAACTGTTTAAGATACAGGGCACCCAATTGCATCTCAACATAGCTTATCATCCCCAGACTGATGGTCAAACGGAATTTGTCAAAAAGTGTTTGGAAACATATCTGAGGTGTTTTGCCTCTGAAAAGAAAAATTAGTGGGCTCAATGGTTACCCCTAGCTGAATGGTGGTACAACACTTCCTACCATACAGCTACATGCATGACTCCTTTTGAAGTGGTATATGGACAGAAGTCACCTTCAGTTATCTCATACTTACCAGGTACCTCGAAGGTCCAGGCGGTTGACCAAACACTTACAGTTCGAGAGGATATTCTTCGTACCCTTAAAGAGAACTTGGTCATGGCACAGAATCGCATGAAGCAACAAGCAAATCAAGGTCGCTCTAAACATCAATTTGTAGAAGGGGATTAGGTGTTTCTATGACTGCAACCATACAAGCAAACTTCCCTCAAGGTTGAGCATTGTCAAGAGCTAGCGCCCAAATTTAATGGTCCTTATACAGTTCTCAAGCGTGTGGGACAAGTCACCTATCAGTTAGCTCTGCCTAGTCAGTCGAAGCTACATCCTATTTTTCATGTTGCATGCTTAAAGAAGGTGATTGGAACTAGGTGCCAAATTCAAACCAACCTTCCCGAGTTAGTTGAAGAAGGATCCATTTGGATACATCCAGAAGCAGTTTTGGACCAGCGTGAGCGTCGCCTGCTTTAGAAAACCATCAAGGAAGTGTTAGTCCAGTGGAAAGATACAACTCCAGCAGATACCATTTGGGAACCAGCTACCATTCTGCAGCAGTTTCCACATCTCAAGCCTTGAGGGCAAGGTTGTTTTTAAGGGGGTGGACATGTTAGGGTCCTAACCTGCACATAGGTAGATCAATATATTCAGATGTAATAAAGGTCAATATTAATAAGGCCTTTCAATAAAATAGAATAAGGCGGATGTAAGAAGACCTAATAGAAACTTCCGCTTCTAGAAGGATCTTCCTCTAGATGCTTCTCTTGATAGACATATTTAGTATAAATAAGGGTCGAGAGTATGAAAACCCTAGCTTGGAGATTATTGTAACAGAGCATTGCTCGACTGGAGGTTGCCCCCTCGAAGAGGCCCGTGAACATTTCTTTCTGAATCAAAGTGTTATTTATGTTGTTATTCTTATATCATTTCTGTGTTATTGTGGAGATTATGTTGGTTATATTACTGTTATTCTGCCATTTCTAGCATTTTATTTCTGTTCTGCATACTTTTTATATCTGGTATATTATTGCACATGATTGGAGCTCACATAGTAGGATTTTTGTAGAAAATTGATCTCAAACACTTAGCCAACACAAGATTTCAACCTCCTATAGTTATTCACCAATAAAGCAATGGAACCACATGCATTTATTGTAACTATGAGAAAAAATACAAGAGACTAAGCAATCTAAAAATATAGCAATGAAAATATAAATGAACAGTAGACAAAATCATCACATTTGACACTTGGAATTTATGGGCAATGCCCCTAGAAACACCTAACATGGGAAAACCAGTCTAAGAGAGTCTTCTTTATTGAGCTTCGTAGAGAAATATTATGAGTTTACAACAGAAACCTTCTACAACATTAATTACACAGTGTCGAACTACAAACAATGCTCACAAACACATGCATTTATGTGCCAGAAACCCACAAAATATGAAACAAAAATCTACCTAGAAAATTGTGCTAGGATTCAACAATATGGTCTATATTGTATAGTATTCAACATCAGAAGAAACTCCTCAATATTTGTGCACAGTAACAACACTCTAAAAATGGATTGTATGGACCAAAAAATCAGCAAAATCAACACCTAGAAATGTGTGCCATCTCTAGCCTCAATTTTTGTGCATACATAATTGTATAGCCCTTCTCAAATCTGTATCGTACGATCTGTTACTTAGTTGTACGGACCATGTAATAAATGGTTCCCTTGTCTTGGAAATCGTGACTTCACTTCTCCTTGGAAGGTGTGCCCACTTGCTGCTGCTATTTCTCCTTTCTCTTCAACTCAACCTCTATCTTTCTTGGAAAGTGTTCCTCTTCGTCTCCCGCAAGCTCTCATCCAATCTCACCTTGAAATGTGCACCCTAATCCGCTCAATGGTTATTTTTAATGACTCATTTAGGGTGACCTTTCATCTTATGTGACCCTTCATCTTATGTGACCCTTGATCTTCTAATATGGATGTGACTTTTTCCCTCATTGAGATGACTTAAGTCACTTAAGTCACTCAAATATCATAAAGTCACTTTTCCCCCTAAAATAATAAAAGCCCCAACTTAACTTTACAAAGTTACTTTATAAATACATTTTATAAAGTTACTTAAGAGAGACATTTGTTCAGACTTCCACCTAGGCACAATAATGCAGAAGTACCTTCGGGCTATCAAAATCTAACACTCCCTATTAGCGAGGGAGGTACTTTTGGAGCCTCCACCTGGTTCTTTCTCTAACCCCATCATGTCCTCTGTTGTTGTAGTCTCTCCCACTGCACTGGAAGCCTCTACTCCATCTGAACTCGAAGCATCTCCAACTACCTCCATCGAACTCTGATCAAGAGACCTACTCATCCAAGGTCCTCTCTCTGAAGCCTGACCACAGTCAGACTCAAGCTCCAACCATCCACTAGATTCAACTACAGGATGACCAAGCACTCTGTACAATCTCTCTGATCGAACACCAAGAAACACACATGGGTCATAAGAGATTCCCTCTGGATACACGTATTCCATTCCTTGAGAGAACACAATCCCACATCCATCTGTCTCAAAAGAAGACATAGAGAGCAAATTCATTGGTAGTTCAGGAACATGCAATACCTCAACCAACTCTAAATACCCTCACGACTCCAATTGGAATCTAACACTTCCAACTCCCTCCACAACTAGAACATGTCTGGTGCTCACCCCACGCCCCACATAGTTTCTTGAGCCTATCTATGAAAAATTGAGGAATACATGCCCCATCCCCGTCATGTGTCAAGAGGCCCCATTGTCCAAGAACCATGCAAGAGTGTCTGTACACCCTAGGCACCCAATACCTACAAGACAAGCCATCAAGGAAAACTCCTTGTTGAATTTTTCTGTGAACTCAACAACCTCAACTGATGCTAACACCTCTGGCTCCCGCCTCTTCTTCTTTTTTTCAGACATTGGCCTACATAATGTCCCAACTCACGAAATGCATAACATCTCGCCTTACTCATCTCCTTATTCTCGCCATGAGAAGAATTCTTATCCTTCTTCTTTGTTGCTACGAGGGAAACATTCTCTTCATTCTCCTCACCCTTTGACTGTCTACTACAAAGGCCTCCTCAGGAGTCTCTTTCTATATGAATTCATCCCACAATCTCTCCCAGTTGGGATGATTCTCCCTAGAGACAACACCCTTAACAAAGGTGCCCCACTTCTCTGAAGAACCATTTAGAGCGGTCCTAACCAAATCTCCATAAGTTATAACCTCTCCAACTGTGCCAAGTTCATCATGAACTTGAGTGATTATGGTGAGATATGAGGACACCTTTTCAGTCCTAGTCATCTTTATGTTTTTCATCTTCTCTCTCAATACCATCTTTCGATTCTCATTGGAACTTTGGTATAGCTTGGTAAAAGAATCCCACATCTCATAGGCAGCTCCAACAACATGGGGAATAACATGGTCCTTGATTGCATCAAGAGTCATCCTCTTGGCCTTCATATTATTCTTCTAGAAAGCATCCAAAAGGTTTGCATCTGTACGAACGATGATAGGATTAGATTGTGTGTTGTTCACAATGTCCCATAACTCAGTTTCCTTTAGCAACAAAACTATCCTCTCCTTCCAAGGACTAAAGTTCACTACCCCATCCAACCTATATTCGAACATCAAGCTAGAAGCCATGACCTTCTCAATTGAAACTCAACTCTTCCCCTTCCTTCTTCCAGGAAAAACCCCTTTGCACTCATTTCAAATCAAGTGTCAAATATCTTGTGTGTTGAACCTTAGAGCTCCAGCTCTTATACCATTTTGAAAAAACTGATCTCAAACACTTAGAAAACACGATTTCAACCTCCTATAATTATTCACTAATAAAGAAATGGAACCACATGAATTTACTGTAACTATGAGAAAAAATACAAGAGACTAAGCAATATGAAAATATAACAGTGGAAATATAAATGAACAATAGACAAAATCACCACATTTGACACTTAGAATTTCTGGGCAATGCCCCTAGAAAAATTCAACATGGGAAAACCAGTCCAAGAGAGTCTTCTTTATTGAGCTTCGTAGAGAAATATTATGAGTTTACAATAGAAGTCTTCTACAACATTAATTACACAGTGATGAACTACAAAGAGTGCTCACAAACACATGCATTTATGTGCCATAAACCCACCAAATATGAAACACAAATCTACCTCGAAAACTTTGTCAGGATTCAACAATACAGTCTGTACTATATAGTCTTCAACATCAACAGAAACTCCTTAGTATTTGTGCACAGTAACAACACTCTAAAAATGGACTGTATGGGCCAAAAAAATCAGCAAAATCAGCACCTAGAATTATTTTCCATCTGCAGCCTCGATTTCTTTGCATACATAACTGTACGACCCTTCTAAAAAATGTATTCTACAGACTGTTACTCAGTTGTACAAGCCATGTATAAATGTTTCCTTTGTCTTGGGAATCATGCCTTCACTTCTCCTTAGAAGGTCTACCCACTTGTTGTTACTACTTCTCCTTTCTCTTCAACTCAATCTCTCTCTCTCTCGCTTGGAAAGTGTGCCTCTTTGTCTCCCTCAAGCTCTCATCCAAGCTCACCATGAAATGTGTGCCCTACTTCCCTCAATAGTTTCTTTTAATGACTCATTTAGGGTGACCTTTCATCTTTCTTGACCCTTCATCTTCTGTGACCCTTGATATAATAAGATGGATGTTAATTTTTCCCTCATTGAGATGAATTAAGTCACTTAAGTCACTCAAATATCATAAAGTCACTTTTCCCCCTATAATAAAAGAATCCCCAACTTAACTTTATAAACTCACTTTATAAATACATTTTATAAAGTTACTTAAGAGAAACATTTGCTCGAACTTCTTCCTAGGCACAATAATGCAGAGGTACCTCCGAGCTATCAAAATCTAACAATTTTGTCACTTGCATCATCCATATGTAGTTTCTTCACTCTCTGATCATCAATTCTAGATTGATTATTAAATTACAGAATCAAACCATATTGTACCTAGTCTATCTGCATAGAATCTTTAGTTCCTCCAAAAATCTACTCTTTGAAGATCAAATCCTAACTATATGTATGATAATGCTCTGATTGAATCCACAGCTTGTATCCCTTCATCCCTTTACATAATCTATATGAATGCACTTGAGAAACTTATTTTCAAGCTTCTTCTAGTTGTCCCAATATGGATGCACTTGAAAAACTTATCGTCAATCTTCTCAATTCTTCTTGGGAACACACATGTAAGCTTCACATCCAAAAACTATAAAATGTGAGACAAATTACATTTTACCACTCCATACCTCCTTTGATTTCTTAACACCCAAATGGATCTAGGTGATAAATTCTTCACATGATTCCATTTGTGCACAAATTCAGCCCAAAAACCTTTACTTAATATAACATCCACTCTCATGCTTCTATCCATCTCAAACAAGGCCCTATTCAACTTCTTAGAAAATCCATTTCACTAAGGAGAATATGGGATTATCCTATGCTTTAGAAACCCATGTAACATGCAAAATGCATCAAATTATTTGGAATAATACTCACCATATTTACTACTCCTCAAGGCCTTCACCTACTTACTCAACTTCCTTTCAACTTCAACCATGAGTATCTTATAACTCAAGAACATTTTTCTTCAGTGTCATAAAGTAGACCCATGACTTTCAAGAGAAGTCATTAATGAAGGTGATGAAATATTGGGATTCTCTAATGGTTTACATCAATTGGCCCATAAAATGTTTGAATGCACCAACTAGGGAATCTCTTGAGTTTTGTAGTCATTTGAAGTAAAATAAATTATTTTATGTTTTTTTAGGACATGAACTTTCGCAAAAATCAAAAGAATCAAGATTTACACCTTCTAATGTGCAAACTATTTCCTTGGTGCACATTTATCATAGGTTCTTTACTCCTATATGTCCCATCCTTCAATGATACAACATCAAGATTGACATAATTTCTACTCGCACTATTTTTTCATTCTCCATGGATGTTAAATTGGTGCTACCCATGAGAATGTTGGTTGTGAAGCCTAATTATCTTTTTGATTTAGAGGTCTTGTTTCAACCACATTTGGATCCCATTTCCTAACATGGTGGCGTGGTGGGGGCTTTCCCCCCAACTATTGTTTCCAAGGGGTTGACTACAATTATTTGGATCCCCCCTAGTGGGGGTTCGGGGGAAACACCCCTGAAGAGATTTTTTTTTAAATGCCTTTTAAAATATTGTAATTTCATAGTCAATATGGATTGTTCATTATTAGGTCGAAGATCTAACGGTAGAGTTTATGTTGGTACCTTTTTTACCTACTAGAAGGAAACCCTCTTTTTAGGAGGGAATTGTATTGTGGTTGTGTATGGTGAGAGAGGTTTTTGTGACTGGGAGAGGAGACTATGAGAGAGTGAAGAGGAGGTTGCAATGAATGTGTTGAAGGTGTTATCCCTTCATTTTTCTATATGGAATAGATAAAGGACTGGCTATTTATCTGTCGATGTAGCTCATATTGGGTGAACCACGTATATCGGTCTATCTCTTGTATTGTGTTCTTTTGTTTTATTTCCACATTCATTTTGATTTGTTTTATTTTTAATTGCTTCATGATCATATTGCTAACAAAGAAGAATAGTTATACCAAACTTATACAATGTTCCAAGCTTTACTCCCTTGGATAAAAGAATGGCTCCACGCAACAACTTACAACCTTCTTTACTAAAGACTATATCAACTTCAACCTAAGCTAATTAGATAACTAAGAATAGATTACATGTCAAACCTGACATGCCTCACAATAGGTATCCATTTCACCCTTTCATCTCTATATTTAATGATTGTGCTATATTTATGAATAATTTCATTAGTGAAATTGTCATCTGAAAAATAGCTTACCTTTATGGACCTTCTCATAGTCCTCTAGCCACTCCTTGTGTCAAGCCATATGGAAAGAAGCTCCATAATCCACCTACCATGCCTCCTCTTGGAAATTCACCATTAAGCATGTAGATGCAAGATACATGCTTTCCTTTGTGCTAGAAATTTCTATAGAAGAATCATATTTCTACTTTGAAAGATCAGTTGTACATTCACTTTTATTGTGCCCTTTTGTTTTCACTTCCAATACAACAATTATTCTTGTTTCCCTCTATTTTGAAGACCTCCCTCTTGATTTGGCTTGAATCCCATACAATTTTAAATTCCTCTTCTCCTTGGCACATCCTCTTGTCATGAATGTTTTTGAATTCACATTGAGTTCAAAAGTATTATTTCTTGTTTCTTCTTGTAACAATTTACTAACTACCTCATCTATATTGAGATGATTCACCCTATATCTCTCACTAATCACAACAATAAGGATACCCCAAGAATCAGGGAGATTGTAAAGCAATCAAAAACATTGCTCAACATCATTCACGTCATCACCAATGACCTTCAAATAATTTACAAGAGTATCAAAATCATTTAGGTGATTGGTCACCGTATCAACATCCTTCATATTGAGTGAATATAACTTCTTCCTTAGGAATTTTAGGTTCATGAAAGATTCATTTTCATACAAGTTCCCAGCCCTATCCCAAATCTCCTTTGTTGTACTTGCCAGAATACATTCATCAACATTGAAGTAGACAAGTCAAGGCCAACCAAGGAAATGGAATTATCATTTATCTTGTTCAATCTTCCTCTTCATAGCGTCATGTTTCATTTCCTTCACAGTGACATCCTTTAGCTCTGTCTCAATAAGCATATACTCCATTTTTAGTTTCCAAAGGTTGAAGTTATGGTTAGTAAATTTATCAATCCTTGACTCATTAGAATCCATTTTCTCCTAAAAAAATCCTCATGGCCTCCCACTAAAGTTGAACTAACTACAACACACTAAATCAAAACTCCTTGGTCTTGGAAAATTACAATTCTACCACCACAAGTGTAATGACTTCCACAGGGGTGCATAGTGAAACAAAATAGCTAGTTCAAAAACACTAGCTCTTGTCTAGTGCGATGATCCATGGTCACCAATTTTCTCAAATTCAAAGAAAAAGCACCCCCTTCATGCCAACAATGCTCTAATACTAATTGTAGGATAGATTGGAGAGCTTAGCAAAGTGTAAACATATTTCTTAGTAGAAAAACATTAACAAGCAAAGTGACCTTCATAATATGTGCCCAAAATACAATGCTTATGACAAGATAAGAGAGGAACAAAATGAACACCTAAAAATAATTATGGGTCATTGAATGAATGCCAAATTATTCATTAAGGACAAAGAATATCAATACATACAAAATGCCAAAGAGACCACACAACTTATCTTTCAATGCTTATTGCATTTTATAACAAGGGTTGTATGGCAACGCAGTCCCTGCCAAGTTAGTTGGGAAATACATGTTGAACAATGAAACTTAATATAACTAAATGCACAAGTAATGAATATGTTTTATCAAAAAATAATAATTTAGGGTTGTTTGTTATTCAAAATGTATAATGAACCGTAAGTTGAATAGAACTATAATATTCATAAATATAATATAAATATAATAAATATAAAAGGATATACGTCTAAAATAATGCTAAGCTAATCATGAAACTATGGAAAAACGTGCAGAACGAACATGTGATCGTAAAGACAATAATAGGTCTGTCTATCATGACCCTGTTCAAAGTAGCAATGCCCCTGAAATGGTCCCTGTAGTGGTTGTCGATGCGCTACTATCATCTGAGTCAATTTAGAATACTAAATTGTCTTCAGTCTGCCATGACTCAGATGAATATTTTTGGGCTAAGATGAAGATTTTTGGGCTATCTGGAGTTTGTGAAAACTTGCAGTTTGTGGGATCTGTTTATATTTAATTTTCAGCTTATAGTTTGTGGGGGAAACAATGCAGTTTCCTGTGCGGTTTCCTGAGGCTTCCATGTGGATCAGAAATTTTTGAGTTTCCTGTGTGGATTGGCATTTCCAAGTTTCCAATGCAGATCGAAAACTAGTTTACAGAGACTTTTGAAGTAGTTGTTTTGTAAGCCTTGAAGGCATTTTTGTACTAGCTATTAAGCAACCTAAGTTTATGAGTTCCAGAAGCTATTAAGCAACCTAAGTCTATCAGTTCCAGAAGCTACTACTTTAAGGTGGATGCTGGCCAGTGTTTTTCATATAAAATGTTCTGAATGCACATATTTTGCTAAATTCATAGTTAAGGAAGCATTTTATCATATATATATATAGCGCGTGGGCAAAGTTTTCTGAGAAGATTTAACGTAATTAAACTCGTCTGGTGAATTTTATGAAACAAGGCGCAAAATGGCTGATCTTACTGAAAGAAAACGCAAAATAGCTAAAAATTCGTCAAATTCCACACTATTATAACAATTTATATGGCCACAACCTCCTATGGGAAACCGCCCTAAACCTCGAGCCGCAACCGCTCTATTTTCCATGGAGTTAACTTCATTTCTAGGTTTGAAACTAAGATGCACGGAATATGACGCACCTGGAAGAGATCTTCCCGTACAATAGCCCAGACTAAGATGCAAAACGCATAAAAGAAAAAGTAGCAGACATTCCCCTTTCTAGGTTTAATATGCATTGATCGGTCTAATTTCTTTAACAAGGGAAAAAGTAAAAATGAAAGGAAATCAACCAAACTGTACATCTATTCGAAGATTTCTGAAAACCTCGAAGAAAAATAAACTTTCACTAACATGTGAATGTTTGCAGAGAAGATTAATCTGTTAATTGTAGTGAATATTGCGTGAAAAATATCATGGTTTCGTCAAGAAGATTGTTGTCTGAGTTGAATGGATCCCATAATGAAGCGACGTGTTTTTGATCTAGAGATACAAAACAACAGGTTGGCCTTCACAGTGGCTGCAATTTGAACCATTCCATGTGATTTCAGGCATACTCCGATAAATCCTCATCTGCTTTTGACTTTATTTCACAGTTTTAGCTACCCCGGGGATATTCTCTTCGTTTTTGTCAGAAAGTACATCATTCAATCAATCAGCAAAGTAATAATCGCGACGAGATGCCTCTCTTGGTCACTAAGCGAGATCATTTTTGCCAGCAATAATTTCACCATCAATTTATTTTGTTCTGGCTGATGAAAACCTCAAATGAAAACCATATTTTACAAACCTCATGTCAAAATTTCAATTTTCAGTGAAACAAGTACTTTCACATTTAACCCGGATGACACGAAGAAAGAAAGACAGAAACTTATTAGAAAAAAAATTATATAACCCCTGGTGGCCCCCGGTGGGAATCCCCAAGTAAATAGTATCTTAAGCGCAGGCAAAGCCATAACTAGGGTATCGATCTGGTCCTTGGCTCGAATCACAGTACGCATAAAATTACATGCATTCCACTCTACGGGAGACTGTAAACAATACAAAGGAAGCCTAGGCTTCTTACATAGGTGTTTTTTGAAGGGTTTTGGATTCGAATCCATAAAAAACGATTCAGATCCCTAAAAATCCCAAAAGATGAATAATGTAAGGGAAGTTTGTGTAACCTTTATGATTTTGTGAGGCAAATTACTGTTCGACATAGTTGTAGGGGAGACGGAGAAATGCTTTCTTCTTCTTCCAGAGAATCGATCGTTGAACTCTGTCCTTCACTTGAAGCTTAATCGACCAAACCTTTAACTCTATTTATGAAGAAACCCTCCCTCAGTTATAGCAAGAGAGCAAGCATAAATGAATTAGAGATACAGAGTAACAAGTTGTCAGAATTGGTGTTAGTGGGAATCAAATACCGCTCCCACAGCTTTGAGGACGAACGATGCGGAAACTGCCACTCCTTATTGTTATAGTTACGTTGTGATCTAAGAAACAGAAGCAACAGCATAAATGGAGGAGAGGAAAGACCTTCCCAGCATGGATCCAACCAGAATCAGAGTTCGACAGTAGTCGAGGCGCCTCCTGCATCCAAGTAAGATTAAATGGCAGGAACACTGGGTTTGAGAAGAACCCTAAAATCAAGCAAGAAAATCCAACACCGCCGACTTCGAAAGCTTTGTCCTCGAGGGCACACCTTTGGTTTCTGAGAGCACATCAAGAGAAATTAGTTCTACAACACATGCAAGAGATAAGATTTTTGCAGTGCAGTATCATTGGCACTGCAAATTGTCAAATCCATTAATTGTGTATATATTGAATGACGTGAAGCTTGCTATAACACATGAAAGATATTAAATTTTAGAAAAATATATTATTTTATTATAAAAAAAATACATATACTAATTTCCTATGTTACACATTGGAAATAGCACACAAATTTAAAATCAACAATAAACTAATACAAAATCAAAAGATAATTCATTGCTATAGTCTCGCCTTTAACAAGGACTAATAAGTAAAATGCCAAAAATGTAAATATAAAGATGTAATCTTAAATTAAATAGTAATTATCTTACCTAACATGCCACATTTAATAATAAACATCCATATTAAATAATTACAACATCTATATGCATGTGAATCATTCATCATTAATATCAATCATGGTTGAGGAGTAATTTACACACTCTCCAAAATTAACCAACACCTTTACTATACTCAAGTAAAACACATTGGCCTCCAACTTGACCTTACTTACATTATATCATCCCAACATTAACTTGGTCATTGACAAATGATTTTTACACATTTTAAAGATTATTTTGTGTACATCAATAAAATTCAACTAATAATAAATTTTATAACTTTGGATATAGAGATTCCCTTTATGTTCAAATAAAGGTAATGATAAGTTTATCGAAATAACCCTCCTTTTTAGAAATAATAACAAGAACTATTAATTGGCATTTTATTTTTATCAAAAAATTTAATTGGTATAGAGAAGGAAAAGAGTACTTGGGACATGATTTTAAAAATGATTCGGATTTATGTAGGAACACAATGGAATACAGAAATACATATAAACGTAGAGATGCAGCGGAAATAAGACTTCATTTCATTAATAACAAATGACTGAAAAATGCTTACAGACAGAATGGAAATAAACTAGCTAGGGCGCTGGTAGCTTATCTTTGAGAAGAGATGTGGCGGCTACTGACCTCCCAACTGCCCGTTACAATGAGGCTCAAAGGCCTATATATTATTGAGAAATAATGGAAAACCCTAAGCATCCAAAAACCTAACCCTAGGAGATGAAATGCCAGAATATGGACCCCGTTGGGGTAAATTGGTACATCAATTTCCTGGGGTCGTAACTTTGGCATACTATCTCCGTTTGACGCACATGATACATCGTTAGAAAGATCTATCCGAGGACTACACTGTTGACAGTGAATATCGAGTCTGAAATGGACTCATATTCACCGACGAATATGAGTCTGTTCCGGACTCGATATTTGTTGTCAGTAGTGTATTCATCGGATAGATCTTTCTAACGATGTATCATGTTCGTCAAACGGAGATAGTATGTCAAAGTTACGACCCCGGGAAATTAATGTACCAATTTACCCCAACGGGACCCATATTCTGGCGTTTCATCTCCTAGGGTTAGGTTTTTGGATGTTTAGGGTTTTCCATTGTTTCTCAATAATATATAGGCCTTCGAGCCTCACATTAACGGGCAGTTGGGAGGCCAGTAGCCGCCACATCTCTTCTCAGAGATAAGCTACCAACGCCCTAGCTAGTTTATTTCCATTCTGTCTGTAAACATTTTTCAATCATTTGTTATTAATGAAATGAAGTCTTATTTCCGCTACATCTCTGCGTTTATGTGTATTTCTGTATTTCATTGTGTTCCTACATAAATATAAATCAGTGGTATCAGAGCGGTCTACTAGTTTTCGATCTTTCTTTGCATGTCCCCAACAAGGTCGGGGTATAAGGAGTTGGGGCTCGATCTAGTTGAACCTTTGCAAGATCAATCTCGCAAACCCCGATGACCGCCCATGGGGGAAGAAAAGAAAGATGAGGGAGCAGGAGATCCTATCAAAATGTTGCTCGAGGAGGCCCTCGAGAAACAAAGGAACGCGATGATGGACAACTTTGCCCAGATTCTTCAACGGATTCCCACTAGCGGCGCATCGACATCCAACAACCACTCTAGAGGTGCCACTCCTTTTAAGGTACAAGTAAACTTTGACATTCCCATATTTGAGGGCCAAATAGATGCAGATGTCATAGATAGATGGTTGAATCTGTTAGAAGAATATTTCTCGGTTCATGAATTTTTCGACCGAGAAAGGATTTTTTTTCACTCCTCAAAGTCGCCCCCCATGTCAAGGACTGGTGGGAAACCTACCCAGAGCAACAGGGAGAGGGGGAGCCCTCTCTGTTCTCGGCCACACCCACTTGGAATTCTTTCTGAGACGCCATCAAGGAACAATATTATCCCGTGGGGAGCTATGAGGACAAATACATACAATGGACTACGTTGCGGCAGCAAAGGCACCAAGATGTGCATGAGATGACGAATCTGTTTCATACCCTACGCACAAAGTTGGGTATCAAAGATTCAGAGAAACATTTGGTGTTAAAGTACCACAGTTGTCTACACAGATACATTCAGGAGGAAATGGAGTTCCTCGACATCTCCTCGTTGGCGTACCGATATGCTGCCAAGATTGAGCAGAAGTTCAAACAGAAAAAGCGAGACTTTGGGTCTATGAATCAGAAGCAAGGGAAAGGTACCCCCAAACCACATAACAAAGGACCAAGCCAAGGTGGAGCGGCCCAAGATAACCTGCCAAAACCACAAGCAAAGAACAACACCATGAAGCCAAAAAAGGACACGGGGAAGTGGTGTGAGTTCCATAAGAGCTCCACTCACAACACAAGTGAGTGTTGGGCCAAGCAGTCACTGGTAGCCAAGTTGAAGGCTTCTGAATCGGATGCATGCTCCGACTCTGAATCAGAACCCGACAAGGGGAATGATAGGGGGAAGCAGATTATCGATGCGGAGCCCAATGCCCCTGTTGCCACCACGAAGATCCAGAAGGAGGAACCAGAAGATTCATAGGAGGCAGAGCGTCTCTTCCATTCCAAGATGTGGGTAAAGGGTTCCCCGTTGCAGTTCATTGTCGACAGCGAGAGCCAGAAGAACCTCATCTCGGTAGAGGTCGTGAAGCAGCTGGGCTTACCGACCATAGCACACCCACAACCATACACCATCGGGTGGTTGCACCAAGGACGAGACCTCCGTGTCAGCCAACAATGTCGCCTTCCCTATAGCATCAAGCCCTTCACGGATGAGGTATTATGTGACATTGCTCCTCTTGATGTTTCTGATGTATTATTAGGCCAACCGTACTTGTGGAAGTGACATGTTGTGTATGAGTCCAGGCCTCGTGTTGTTATTATCACCTTGGGCAATAAGTTGTATAGGATACTGGAGATAGCACCGCCTACCACCATCTCTTTGGTTACTACAAAACAATGCAGTAAGCTCATTTCCAAAACCAGGAAACTTGTTTTCCTGATGATCCGCCCTCAGGGAAAGAGGAAGACTGTAGCCATGACCTCCAAACAGGGCCCCACTGCACGAAAACAACATATGGATAAGGCCATGGAGGAGTACGAGGACATCTTCACCTCCCCGCAGGGGTGCCTCTACACTGCCAGGTCAAGCGCCCCATCGATCTGACCCCAGGTGCGCCGCTACCCAATGGACCCATCTATCGTCGCTCTGTTCTGGAGAATGATGAAATCAAGAGGTAGATTCAGGAGCTGTTGCAGAAAGGTCACATCCAGTCGAGTTCATCACCCTGTGGGAGCCCGATCGTGTTGGTGCAGAAGAAGGATGGGACTTGGAGACTTTGCATTGACTATCGGGCACTGAACAAGATCATTGTTCAGAATAGGTACCTGATCCCACGAATTGATGACCTTCTGGACCAACTCAAGGGGGCGAAATATTTTAGCAAGATCAACTTGAAGTCAGGGTATCACTAGGTACCAATCGAACCCTCTAATGTGTGGAAGACTTCCTTCAAATCCAAGGAGGGCCTTTTCGAATGGTTGGTCATGCCATTTGGGTTGACGAATGCCCCTGCAACCTTCATGAGGCTAATGGACGACATCCTACGGCCATTCACCAACTCATTTGTAGTTGTGTACTTGGATGACATTCTGATCTTCAACCAGACTTGGGAAGAGCACCTCCACCACATCCGACAGGTCCTCCAAACACTGCGACAACACAAGTTGTGTGCCAATTTGGAGAAATGCACTTTTGGCATGACCCAGGTTCAGTA
>ML782721.1:272090-298726 GCA_009831015.1 Picea engelmannii
TTTGCGGCTACTCGGGCAGATTCAACCCATGTCTAGTCTGAGGCTGACAAGGCAAATAGCTTCATTGAGCGCATTCAGCACATCCGCCAACAAGTTCATGACATCTTGGACAGATTCAATGCTAAGTACAAGCAACGACATGATCAACATTGGGTGCCACACAACTTCCAGGTGGGCGACAAAGTGTGGCTACATTTGTAAAAGGAGCGCCTCGCTGGACCCTACCGCAAGATTCACCTGCTTCGATATGGGCCATACACCATCACCAAGGCTGAAGGGGACAATGCCTTTGAGCTCGGTATTCCACCATTCCTTGGTCTACACCCAGTGTTCAATGTGGACCGCCTTTGGCCCTACTTTCCACCTCTACTAGACACATCCGACATGGCAGAACAACTCACACCAACAGAGTTAAACCCAGATTGCATGGAACAAGCCACAACTGATCGAATTATGGACACACAGATCAAGAACACCCACCAACAGAGGATCCAGCTATATCGAGTTGTCAAAGCAGGCCAACTCCTTCACCAGGGCAAGTGGCTCACCAGGGACCAAGTTCAGCAGAAGTTTCCCCATCTCATGGCGAAACTCAACGCAATGGGGACCGTTGCTTCCTAAGGGGGGAGGACTGATCCAGGTGGATATTGGCGGCCACCCTCCTATTCCACTTGGACCCACACCATTGTTTCTTTCAATTTTTCATTTTCCTTAATTGTAGCACAATTTACTATTTTTAGCAGTTCTTCGAGTCTTGAACTTCCGGAGCTGTTTTGATGCCCTAAACGACGTTTTTTGGGCATGAATGCTCCGGTGAATATCGAGTTCGTTCTGGATAAAAAAAAAGGTCTTTCAGATCATAGTTGCATTCTCTATCTATTTAAAATAAAAGTTTTATTTTGCAATTATATACAAAAAAATTTAATATAATTCATTTTGGATGAATCAAACACAATGAAGAGTAAGGGTGTCACTCATCATTATAAAGTAGTTTAATGTTTTTTTACAATGAAGAGTAAGGGTGTCACTCATCATTATAAAGTAGTTTAATGTTTTTTAAATAATAGATGTAGTGTTAATAAAAAATATGTAAAAACATATTCATAGTTGCATTCTCTATCTATTTAAAATAATTCATTTATATAATTCATTTTGGATGAATCAAGCACAATGAAGAGTAAGGGTGTCACTCATCATTATAAAGTAGTTTAATGTTTTTTAAACGATGGATGTAGTGTTCATCAAAAATATGTAAAAAATATTTGAACCAAAAATTCTTATATGTTTATAATTTTTTTTTATAATCATATTAAATTATGAAAGCTTACATTCCAATCTTTACAATAAAAAAAAAATTGAATGATTAAATATTAGATAGAAAAAAATTATTTAATTGAATAGATATAAAAGAGTTATGTTGAAGTAAGGTTTTGAATTGTTATGTTCTCTTTATATTTTTTTTTAGATAAGTTTGGAAAATTTATGTCTTAAAAATAGTGAGGAATAATGTTTATATTTGTTAATGATGGTGTGGTTGGTTGGAAAAATGACAATAGTGTTATTCTCTATCAATGTTCAAATCCCATGGGAATCATGATCATCATCCATGGATTGTCTTGTCTATGTAAACACGCTATCTTATATAGTTGAGACAGAGTGTAAATACTGGGTGAATTTGGCAAAGAAGAGACCCTTGGTTGGGACATCTTAGTTGAAGGGTAACTTTCATGAGTCGTGGGACATTTTTGCTTCTTTGTAATATCCCATGTCAAAAGGTGATGTTTGCATATATTGACTGAAAGGACTTATCAAAAAATAAAAGTTAAAAAAACAAGAAAATACTCATAGTGTACTTTCCAAATGGTAAAGGAATTTAATGGATAACTTGAACATATAATTTGCTGCTTCTTGCCGAAAGAAGTTGGATCTAATGGTGAGGAATGAACAAATTTTCACTATTGGGCAAGGTTCAATTCTATGAAGGCTTTTCTTAGAGCCATGGGGTCATCATGAGGTAATGGTTGAATGTGTGGTTGCACCCAAAGGAATTATATTAAATGATCATGACACATACACATATAAGTGGATCAAATCGCACCCCCATGTCTTTCAATTTATAAAGCTCTAAGGGTTAACTCAATCAATGGAACCCTCTACCCAATGCATGTTACTGAAAAGAAGGCCATAGGTCACCAATTCAAATCTAGTCAAATATTTGGTTCAAATATAGTCAAGTCCCTCAAGGTTACCAACCGCAACTATCCTTGGTGGTTTAGTCACCCTCCATCCAAAAATTTTAGTGAAAGACAAGGGGATTCTGCGGGGTTTTCATTGAAAAAAATGTCGCTTCTCTCAATGCCCTTACAATCTAGGGTGACAAAGATCTTTTTGTATATGTGAATGTGGGTAACATTAAACAATTGTGCATATGTTGGTAGGTATAGTGATAGCGGTGTTATTGCTCACAAAGGTTCAAATCCCTTGGGAAACATGTTCATCCCCCGTAGCTTATCTCACCTGCATAAATATAATGTTTCATGTAGTTGGGATGAGGTGAAAGTTCTCGATGAATTTGGAAAAGAAGATACCCCCAATGGCAATATCTTAGCCAAAGGCTAACTTTGTGAGTTGTGAGACATTTTTGCTATATTGTATCAAAAGGTGCATGTATGAACCGAAAACACTCATAAAAATATAAAGATTAAAAAAAATGTCACTTCTCTTAATGCCCTTACAATCTAGGGTGGCAAAGATCTTTGTGTATATGTGAATGTGGGTAACACTAATAAAATGTGCATATGTTGGTAGGTAAAGTGATAACAATGTTATTGCTCATGAAGGTTCAAATCCCTTGGGAGACATGTGCATCCCTTGTAGGTTATCTCACCTACGTAAACATGATGTTTCACGTAGTTGGGGTGAGGTGCAAGTTCTCAATGAATTTGGAAAATAATATACCCCAGGGGCAACATCCTAGCCAAAGACTAACTTTGTGAGTTGTGAGACATTTTTTCTTTATTGTATATCTTATATCAAAAGGTGCATGTATTAACCAAAAACACTTTAAAAAAAAATAGAGATTAAAAAAAAACACTCATAATCTACTCGCCAAAAATAGTAAAAGCATTTAATGACCTACTTCTAAATCATTGCTTCCCTTAATGCTCATAAATTGTAAGGTGACAAAGATCTATGTGTAAGTGCATATATGGGTAATGCTAATAAAATAGAAAAAAATTGTAATACACTTAGAAAGGATATAAATAAATTGTGCATTCCAAGGTTCAAATCTATTTAGAAACATGTTCATCCCTCACGGGTTATCTCACTTATATAAACATGATGTTTCATGTAGATGGAGTGAGATGCAAGTTCTGGGTGAATTTGACAAAAAAGATACCCCCACTTGCAACATCTTAGCTAAATAATAACTTTCATGAATTGTTAGACATTTTTGCTTTATTTTATTACCAATATTGAAAAGTGTATGTATTAACCAAAAACACTTATAAAAAAATAGAGATTAAAAAACACATCAAAGATACTAAAAGTATTTAATAGCTAACATCTAAATTATTACTTCTCTTGATGCTCTTAAAATGTAGGGTGAAAAAGATCTTTATGTATGTGCATATATGGATAATGCCAATAAAATAAAAAATAATACACCTAGGATATAAATAAATTGTGCATTGCAAGGTTCAAATCAGTGGGAAACATGTTTATCCCTCATGGGTTATCTCACTACATAAACATTATATTTCATGTAGTTGGAGCAAAGAGCAAGTTGTGGGTAAATTTGGCAAAGAATATATCCAAGTTACAAAAGTTTAGTTAAAGGATCATTTATGTGAGTTGTGAGACTTTTTTGCTTTATTGTATATTATCTATATAATAAATCTTTTTCATTCATACATTTGTTTCATATTTGGGTTCTTCTCCATAAATAAATATACTATACTAAATATCTTAAATATCTTATATGGATTATTTTAGTTTAAAATGATGATCAATACATTATTAACACTTTTTAAGTGTTTCATTTCATTGAATATATAAAAACTTTGTGAACATCTCCTCTTTCCTTTAATTTTATAAACATTCAAACTTTTACAAATTCCATTTCCATTTACTTATTTTAGATAAATTTGTTTTTTCAAATATCTTATTCACTTATATATTTATTCACTACTCTTTTACATTTATTATTATAAATTGAAAAATTTAAAAACTTTAATAAATATATTACACTTTAACAACAAGCCATTACTATATTTGTCACTTATATATTTATTCACTACTCTTTTACATTTATTATTATAAATTGAAAAATTTAAAAACTTTAATAAATATATTACACTTTAACAACAAGCCATTACTATATTAACAAATAGCCATTACTTTTAAAAACATGAAAACGAAATTATGTGTGTATCCAGAATCCAAACATGGAATTTAAAGTTATGTAATTGTCTTGACCGTAGAAAGAGTAGTTGGCATATATATTAGCCTATAGAATCCCTCTATTAATATTATAATCATATATTTAAAAGCTTGACAATAAATAAAATAAATTAGTTGGTGGGTGCTTGATAGAAATCAACGTTTCCAGACCACGAAAACCGTGAATATAAAAAGTTACAAGCAAATAATCAATCAACTCAACAACTTATGTCAGGAATCTTCCCAGGATCAACTATTTTTCACTACCTCCTTCCTTCGCTCTAACGCAACCGCAAGCCTCTGGAAACAAAACTATTCAATACATCAGAAGCTTTGGGTGCTGAGTCATTGTTCTCATGGACATTAAATTTCCAAAGATCAAGTCATGGCTATTTACTATGTTCGCATGACAACTTTGTTTCTTTAAACTCATTCCAAACAAAACAATTTAATTTAATACACAAAAAACAAAGGAGATAGGAGATAGGCTTATTACTTTCTGTCATAGGCATAGAGGGATTATAGCAATCGATAAATCGTTGACTTCATATTAGTCTGTTATTTGACCACAAATATTTCCATATTATTTATTGTTGGAACCAGGGAACTAAAAACATTGATTTTTATATTAAAAAAAAGTACCATATTTGTCATGATCTAATTGGACAAGGGATTGGAGGTCTTATTGCCGGCTTCGCTATTCCCAAGGTTATATATGTTGGCATATCCAAAGTATTTGATCATATATAGTCTTTTTGAATCATATATTTTGTTATACATTCATCGAAGGTGGATTAATGCTAGCATTTTATGTTCGGTAAATTTATGGCAATGTTTGATATGGTGGCATATCCAAAGTTTGGCCTTCCAATACATTCTATGGTGTTCGAACTATTGTTACAAAAAATACAATAATTTTTTTGGGATACGTCAAATACTTGCCACATTGAATTTTTTTCTTAAATGTTTACAGAGCATTTCTGACAGACTTAAATGTTTACCTAACAGGTTTGGTAGTGTTGAATGGTTACTTAACAGTCTTGTTATAAGACATTTTCTTTTGTTTTTAAAATTTATATGCTTCAGCGACATTGTTGGTTCACTGGTCCATGCTTGTTTTTTGTATGTCCATTGATTTCTTATTTGCATGTTGTTGTTGTTCTTGCTTGCCTATTTGTGTTGTTTAAGTTTGCACGTTTGGGTTTCTGCAATCACGATTGGAACAACATCATTCCTAGGGGAGTGGTTGATGCTTGCTTCTTTCTTCGTTGTATGTTGTTTATTGTTGCTTGATTCGACTTTGCAGGGTTCTGGTCATGCGCCTGTAGTTGGGCCTTTTGGTGCTTCCTAGCTGAGTTCTTATTTGCTGCTTGTTCTTGTTTGCCCAGGGTTTGCAATGTTGGGATGCTGCATCCACAGTTGGATCTTTGGTTACATTTTTTTGTAGTGGAGTTTGCATAGAATACTATTAAGATAAAATAATAGACTAAAAAATTGCAGGCGATGTAAATTGCATCTCTTACGCGTTGAAGCAAAGTTTGTTGGCCTCAAAGTATATTTCATAACTAGTGATGTTTTTTCCATGGATTGTATGTTACTATGGTTTCATAGTTATGAGAGTACCTTCTGTTATGTGGGCGATATAGTTGTTCTCTCCCTTTTATTTTCCTCTTGTAAACTGCATTTATGAGTCTATAGTTTCTCGCCTTTCTGTGGTCGTTCCGACCGACCGCCATTCGGTTGCATACTTAGCCAGTTTTATGGACGTGGCTTCGCGGATAGGTTCTATCAAATTATGACAGGTCGTGTTCGGTGTATATATTCTCATTCCTGAATTAGTTTTCTTTAAAAGAAGGGCTCCTGACAGAAGATATTACAATTTATCAAATTATAGGTTTCTTGGACAGCATAGGTTAATGATCGCGAGTTCTCGGGGTGGCGGGTTGAAAATTGGGTTTCTGTTGTTCTGTGCCCTACAAATAGCATGGAGAGTTTTGCGATCATTCTGACCAACCGTCATTCGATTGCATACTTGGCCAGTTTTATGGACGCGGCTTCGTGGATAGGTTGTATCAAACTATGACAGGTCATGTTCGGTATATACATTAATATTCCCGAATTAGTTTTCTTTAAAAGAAGGGCTCCTAGACATAAGAGATTGAAATTTATCAAATTATAGGTTTCCTGGATAGCATAAATTAAACATAGGAAATATATAATTTTATAAAGTAGATATATAAAGCATGCACGGGGCCCTCATCCCATACTCAGTCAGTTTTTGCATCGCAGGTTGTTAGGGTGGCCGGTTGAAAATTGGCCTTCTGTTGTTCTGTGCCTTACAAATAGAACAAAGAGTTTCGCGATATATAAATTGACAATTGGACTTGCGCATTATTTGAATTTTAAGGGCCTCATGTCCAAAAAATTTAGCATTCTCGAAATAGTTTACTTTATGTATGTTTTACATACGCTGGTGGACAAAAACACAAAAAAAAATAATAATAAACATTTTTGGATCGCGGGTTCTCGGGGTGGCGGGCTTTAAATTGGGCTTCTGTTGTTCTGTGTCCTACAAATAACATAGAGAGTTCCACGATATACAATTTGACAATCAAACTTGCGGACTATTTGAATTTGAAGGGCTTCATGTCCAAAAAATTTAGCATTCTCGAATTACTTTTATTTACGTATGTTTTACATACGCTCGTGGACAAAAACACAGAAAAAATAGTAGTAATGGTTGTTACATAGGCCTCCATCCTCGCTACCTTCCACGCTTCCCAATACTCATTAATTATGCTTTCAAAAGTTAGAACCGACCAGACAAGTTTGAAAAGATGGGCTTTAATAACTGGAAAGATCGAGGACATCTCCCATTAAAATGAATAGACACGCGAATATTATGGGATATGGTAATTTCTTTTTGCCTGTATTTTGAATTTGCGAAAATAATTTTTATTTTTATTATTTTTAATATGTGCTGCTAGTCACTATTCAACGTACATATTCGAAAAGATCGGCATTAATAAGCAAAAATATCAAGAACATATGTCATTAAAACGAATCAACACAAAATCTATGGAAGATCATCCAACGTTGCTTTTAAATACTTATTGCCATTTCTCTCTATCATCAAAGAGTTGCGCTTTAGGGTGCCTTTGTTCTAATGTTCCTGGTCATGGACATGTAAGACAACTTAAGGATGCGATTGAGGGCTAGATGAAAGAAGAGAGACTGGTTTTATGTGACGTGAGCTTTGAGTAAAAAAAACTATGTTATACAAGAGAAACTCAGAGAGGAGGGAAAAAAAAGAACAAGTATGTTCTAGTTGGTGTTCTCCCTGTGTTCGATGCTTTGGTTGGTTGAAAAGGCTACCTGGAGATTTGTTTGTTGAACTTCTTTGTTTTCTTGCTGGGAATTGTAATGGATTTTGAGGTCATGTGCAAAATAGTTTATCATTTAAGTATATAGCTTCTTCCAATAACACAGATTTGGCAGGTGTATCGAATTGTATAGATCCCACAAGAATTTGTCTTCCTTGAGGGCGACACATTTACAGTGGCTTGCAAAATGGCATGTCATGTTTGTAAATGACGTGGAATATTACTCCATTTGCGAATGTAACTAGAGGCGGGTAACATAAACTGTATGAGTGGATAAAACGACATATTATCACTACAAAAGTTTATATTTCAAAGTTTGATCAGCTACTTGTGGGTCTGGTAACCGACTTGACAGAAAGCCATGTTCTTTGTCAAAGTTTGTTTGGTTTCCTCTGGATGTAGTTGTAGACTCCACATATTTGGCGTCACCACCAAACATTCCATACCTTTCTGTGGGCTACCATACCTCCATCGCTATGAGGAAAGATATATTATGATTCCATCTGCAACATTTGATACACTTTCCAGACCTATGTTGGTGTGTTCTGCAACGTTTGATGCACTTGCCACACCTGTGTTGCCCGAAGAAGTTATGTACCTCAACAGATTTTCATTTTGCACCTGGGTTGGACGTTTCTTCCAATTGACTGTAATAAAGCAAAGAAGTTCAACATACAAATCTTCAGGTAGGGTTTTCAACCGAATAGACGATCGAATACAGGGAGAATACCAATCACTACATACTTGAATTTTTTTCCCCTGCCATAGTTATTGTGACATAAAATGACTCTGTCCACTTTGAAATCAGCCTGAATCACATTTCTAAGTTGTCTCAGATGTCAAGGGTCAGGAACATTGCAAGGAAAGCACCTTAAACCCCAATTTTTCGATGATAGAGGGAACTTAATACTTGATAAAGAATGGAATGTTGAATAACCAGCCATTGCAAGTAGGCCATATCTGGAAGAGACAAGGTATTCAAAAAATCTAGATATATGTAGTTGGCAACACCGATTAAGTACAAAACCCAAAATTGATATTCAACTCGTTTTTTATGAATAAAGAGTTTGAACGTCAAGAAAACTGTCAAGAAGCTTCATCAATGCACATATTTTTTATTGGTCGACGGCAGACCAAATCGCAATCGTTGTGGCAAATAGCCTCAACTATATTTTGTAACCCATCTTATTTGAATATAGAATAATTTCGGTTTGTTTTTTAATAGTATTTTCCAATTTTCGGTATTTGTTTTAATTTTATTTTGTACCTTCTTCTCCTGTGTCGTTAAACGTGGATGACAAGCTTTTCTTTCTGTTGCCCACTACTTCAATCTAAATAAAGCCTGCTATGTTCTCTCTTTACATTTTACATTTAAGAATAATTTTTCATAAGCCATACTTATGTGGCGCCGACCCTATATTTAAAGCAAGAAATTTGAGGACCTGTCTTGCTTCCATTCTTCGGGTTCCGTAAATAGAATGAATTAATGAGTTACAACAAGGCGGCTCAAGTGTTGATGCAATGTTCCTATTCAGTATGTTGGATTTATTACAGCTTCTTCTATTTGATAATATATGTGCATATATACTAATATCAGTACTATTGGAATAAATACAAAAAAAATCCTCTTTGGCAAAGCTTAGGCAATTATGTTTGGGTTTGCAGTATCAAACAACTATGTTCCTTGTTCCTTCATATACATCTTGCAGCCAAAGAACTTCTGTAGTCTACAATTTATGCTTTACTGCTCGTAACTGACCAGGCGTTTGAAAAGCTTGGTATTAATAAAGGAACGACTGAAGCTGTCTTAATTACTTAAGTCACACCAAATTTTGATTACATTTAATTTAGTTTAGATATTGATGTTTATGGAGAGTCTGCGTTTGCTAATGTCGTTGCAAGGAATACAAGATGAATAGATGCTAAGGAGTTTATCTCGTTGAGACGACAATGCAAATTCATGTTTCTTGTTGCGCTATGTACATCTTGCAGTCAAAAATTTCGTGGTTTCAACGAAATTTGCGAATCGAAGAGCATCCTAAAAATTGGGAGATCATTTGCATTTAAAACAGAAACAATTCATTAAGATGTATTAGTATGAATACTATTCAGATAAATATGAAAACTTTCTCCATTAATACATACTAGTATGAATACTATTGAAATAGATATCAAACCTTTTTGTTGGCCAATACTTAGCCAGTTATCTAGCCACCAGGCCTTGGGTTCATGGTACCCATCACCTATGTCCCCTGTTCCGTCATATACATCTTGCAGCCAAAGAAATTCAGTGATGTGTAGTTTATGCTTTTACTAGTGAGAACCCAGTAGGGGTTCAAACATATTGCCATTAATAAACGAAAAAAATAAAAAATAAAAAATTTCAACTGTCAGATACTTATCCCTTTTCCCCTTTTGTTTTTCCCATTCATTATGGCTTTCTGGTTTTATATTTAGTCGTCTTTCTATGATGGGCAGATGCAGGGTTCGCGAGCTGACATATCTTCATCTCCATCTGTATCTTCACATAACGAATCGGACCGACCGTTGTTCCTTTCCATACCTAGGCAATTTTATGGTCGCGGTTGCCGAGTCGACGCATATGAACTGGTCTTTTCTTCTTCCTGCTTGTTATCGCTTTCTGGATATATACTTAGTGGTCTTTCTCTGGTATCTGGTTCCAGATTTGGCGGGCTGACATGTCTTCATTTCCATCTATATCCTCACACGACGGAACCGACCGACCGTTGTTCCTTTCCATACTTAGCCAATTTTATGGCCACTGTTGCGGGGTCGACGCTTGCAAACCCAACTGTTTATCATTCCGTTATATACATCTTGCACTCAAAACATTTGTGATCTACAATTCCACTGTGGGTTCCTCGTATACATTAACTTCGTTCAAAGTATCTGTTGCTGCCTTCCATCCCCAACAACTTCGCATCCTTCCTGATATACATCAACAATGCTCTTGCTAGTGACAAGTGGACACAGTGGTACGAAAGATACTTCTGTCATCTGCAATTTATGCCTTAATTGGTGAGAACTCATCAGGGCTTCGAAAGCATTTGCATTAATAATCAAACACTAGATGTTCTTTTGCGAGATACTTAGTTCTTTTTCCCTTCTCTTCTTCCCGTGTATTATCGCTTTCTAGTAATATACTTAGTTGCATTTCTATGATCGCGGGTTCCAATGTTGGCGTGTTGACATATCTTTATCTCCATCTATATCCTCACATGGCGAATTGGACCACTCGTTGTTCCTTTTCATACTTAGTGAATTTTATGCCCGCGGTTGCCAAGTTGGTGCAATTGAACTCTGCTGCTTTTTGTTTCGTCCTATACATCTACCACTCAAAATTTTCGTGATCTACAATTCCACTGCGAACTCCTCCGTCCTTTTTCCCTTTTTTTCTTCCCATGTATTATGGGACTATAAAGTATGGACATGATATTTTATAGATCATGTACGGCTTCCACATTCCATACCTAGCGACATTTTGGATCGCGGGTTCTCGGGCGAGCGAGCTCAAAATTGGGCCTCCATTGTTTCGTGCCCTACAAGTAGCACCCAGAATTCTACGATATACAAATTGACAAGAGGACCTGCGGACTAGCTGACTCAACATTACACTTCTATTGTTCTGTGTCCTCCAAACAACGCTCCCAGTTCCGCGATATACAAATTAACACACAGAATGCAGGGCTAGCAGAGTGGAGATTGCCATTGTTTACGGATGTTAATCCCTATGAAGTATCTAACAGTATCTAAAAAAATATTTTCAATACTAAATTAGCTCTTAGTAGTGACAACTGGACACATGTACGAAACAGTTGGCATCTCACCCTCTGCAATATACAAATTGACTACCGGATTCTGATATCGTTCGCTCTTCCGTGTTACAGATTATGCATTCAAATGTTTGGAGCGATACAATTTGAACGTCGGGGCCTCGCGTATTTTGCAGACACCTTGTCAGCCTGTTTTGGATCCTCATGTTGTTGAGTTCACGAAATGTGCAACTCCAGTGTTGGCAGGTTGACATATCTTTATCTCCATCTATATAATCACACAACGAATCCAACCGACCGTTGTTGTTTTCCATACTTAGCCAATTTTATGGCCACGGTTGTCGGGTTGGCACCAATTTCATCTCCATCTATATCCTCGCATGGCGAATTGGACCGCCCACTGTGCCTTTTCATACTTAGTGAATTTTATGCTTGCGGTTGCTGAGTTGGCACAATTGAACTCTATTCCTTTTTGTTCCATTATATACATCTTCCACTCAAAATTTACATGATCTACAATTCCACTACGAACTACTCCCTCCTTTTTCCCTTTTTTTCTTCCTGTGTTTTATGAGACTATAAAGTATGGACATGATATTTTATAGAGCATGTACGGATTCTGCATTCCATACCTAGCGACATTTTGGATTGCGGGTTCTCAGGTGGGTGGGATCAAAATTGGGCCTCGATTGTTCCGTGCCCTACAAATAGCATCCAGAATTCCACGATATACAAATTGACAAGCGGACCTGCGAACTGGCTGACTCAACATTGCACTTCTATTGTTTTGTGTCCTCCAAACAACGGTTCCAGTTCCACGATATACAAATTGACACACGGAATGCAGGGCTGGCGGGGTGGAGATTGCCATTATTTACAGATGCTAATCCCTATCAAGTATCTAATAGTATCTAAAAAATTATTTTCAATACTAAATTAGCTCTTAGTAGTGACAACTGGACACAGAGGTACAAAACAGCTGGCATCACATCATCCGCAATATACAAATTGACTACTAGATTCCGACATTGGCTGCTCTTCTGTGTTATAGATTATGCATTCAAATGTTCGTAGAATTCTATGTAGATCACGAAAGTTTTGAGGATCCAAAACAGGCTGACAACGTGTTATAGATTATGCATTCAAACTTCTATGATCTACAATTTGAGCACAGGCTTGTCGAACTCACAAGCTTCACTCTACCATGACTCACAAATGTTTCAAAGTATCTCTCGCTGCCTTCCATCCCCACTAACTTCCTGTCCTTCCTGATATACATTAGTTATGCTCTTACTAGTCATACACAAATTGTCCTCTGGGCTGTCATGCCATACCCTCTTCGTTGTTATGCATATTGCACTCAAAAAGTTTCGAGACATACAATTTGACCCTCGCGCCCTCACCTTCAACGGTTGTACCTTGCAACCCTATTTTGTAGTTGTTTTTTCCCATGCCCGCGACCTCCATACCTTCTTACTATGCAATTAGAAACCTTTCATGCTAACAGTTGACCATGCAGGAACCGTCAACATTGTCATTAATGGGTGAAACGTTCGAGGAGATCTCCCATTATTACGCATTAAACCAAGATGTGCAGAGCGTTATTTTGTCCCTTCCGATTGTTCATCTCGAACACACGTCGTCCTGTTGGCCCGCTCAAGAAATCTACAATGTTTAATCGTTCATTGCAATATCTGCCATGTTCACATTTCTATGTATGCAATTACTAGTGTTTAGTGTTAACAACGCATCATGCAATAGTCGTCCAAATTGTCATTAATCAACGAAAGTCTCAAGGACATCTCCCATTCACACGCTTTGGATCAAGATTTACGTAGGGTCATATTATCCCTTCCAACTTTTCATTTCATTCATTGTCTAGAGAAAACAAACGTTCTTGTAGACTTATGGAAGTAGGTTGACAATAGTTTTGCGGAGATACAGTAAGTATGTTCGCACATGAGGACCAAAACTTCCAATGGTCCAGGGCATACTTTTACTATTCATCCCATTCCGCCCAGAACGAAGTGATTTGGAGCTCTGGAATCGCTCGCGCAGGCTGCGTCCTTGAGGTTTTTGACTGTAAGGAGGTGGTCTCTTGGTGAACCGAAAAATATATTCCAGGCCAAAGAATTATTCCACTGCACGACCATTCTCCTGTTTCTTTGTCACCTCAGGTCTTCTGCGAGATGTTAAAATTGTCGGAGCCAACATTGACGTTCAAAGGACAAGACTGCAAGCAGTTTCTAGAAAAACATGATAACGAGTTCTTCGAAGACCCGACAACAGTTCCTGAAGATATCACAAGGTTGCAGGTAAGTTCCTTTAGAAATCCATTCCGGGAAATTGCTTGGTTGTTTACAAGAATAACGGGATAGGCATCCATGACAATCATTTCCCATATAATTATTTATATTTTGTATTTCACAGTCAAGGAACAATACATTTTCGATTGGGGGAAGCTAATTTCCATTGATCTCTATTCCCAGTTGTCACGATTCAAAGAATCGAATAAATTTAATATGTCATCCTACTTGATTTTTACAATTGTGCATTGTTGCCCATTTCCAAAACTTTCCCTTTCCAATAAAATAAACTATGGATTCGACCCAGTAACATTCTGGTACGAGGCCCTGTGGAGGCACAAGGCCTCCCATTGTTTTTATGAAGTTTTTAATGGCTTTGTCTCAGTTTTCAAATATTTATTGTTAGGCAAGGATGCTCTGTGTATGTCTAGCCAGGCAACCAAGTTTATGAACAGGAAGGGCACACTTGAGCAAAAGGAAAATCACAGTGTCCTCATGGTATTTGACTCTAAGGAAAATCATGCTTTCCTTCCATGCCACATCACGGACAAGATGTTTGTTGCAGAAATAACAAGGCAATACAACCACTAGTTGCATTTTTTCCATGACAAGAAAAAAAAGCAGTTCATTCCTCTGCCCTGGAAAGTCGGAGACTTCGTGTGCAGAAACATCAACAAGATTGACGAGTTTGCCGCCCATTTCAAGAAATTGAACTTAACATATGCTGAAAGGCTAAAAGGGTTCGACCCTAATGGGATTTTTCAAGAACATTTACTGGCGGTTGGCTTTAACACCTCTTTTATTCATAGACACCTGACCCAAGACAGGGACAATGTCGACAACAATCCTACTTCTGTCGATTGTGATGCAGAGACATTGCAAAGCGCGACTGAATTGTACAGACAACATGGAAAAATATCGGATGAGAAGAGTACCCAATCCCCCACTAACACTCCCAAGAGCATGACATCATAGAGCATCGCTACGATGGTCCATCCCAGTAAGAAAGAAACCCAAAAATCTTTGAACAGAGGAGGAGATAAGAACCCTCCTCGCATAAATATTGATAGTTCTCACAAAATTCCACTAATGAAGAAGAGAAAAAAAAATGTAGGGCAGGAAGAGGAACCCGAAATTGAAAGTGGACAGTTGCAACTTGAAATTGAAACTGGGCACATGCGAAAAATTGGGTCATTCGTGGTGGAAATATACGAGACCGATTTTTTTGATGAAGATGAATCCTTCGTATTCCAGAGTGCTATTTTTGACGGACAATCTAAAAGTATGGTCATTGAAAAGAGAGATGTAACAAACATGAAAGGCAAATCTCACACAGAGATTAACTTTAGGGAAATGCAACCATCCCAAATTTCCTCATTTCACCAGGTAACCTGTGAAATTCTTCGTGATTCCATTGGAGGAATTGAGACAAAAAATGCCAATCTGAAAGACCGCCTCAATGAATTTGAGTAGGCTTTTATTGCAACCCCATAATTTGCCAGTCCTTTGGCAAAAATCATTCCTGCTACCACTGCAGACAAGATGAAAGTATCCTCTACCCTCCTTGCATGCTTTAGAGCCCTTGTAGAGAATAACATCAACAAAAGAATGCAGCTAGTTACTGAAGCCTGAGAAACATCGCAAAATTTAGTTTCCTTCGGAAAGAAGGTCAATGATTTCCTGCAACATTTGGAGGCGAATTTAAAAAATGATCAGCATTTCTATGAACAGGTGTTGGCCCATTTTTTCAACTATGCCTTCAACACATCGGAACTGAAAAGAAGACAAGAGAAACTCCCATCCCCAAAGCAGACCAAAAAAGTAAAAGCATGCTGGCAAAAGAAAATTAACAACCTGGAGCTCATTGTCAAATCATGTAAACAAGTCATATCAGAAAAGGAAGATTTATTCACAAGCCTGCTCCAAATGGACTTAGCCAGAACTACCAATGAGGTTCAGGACCCAAACTTAATTCTCAAATCCTTGTCAATCACCAAAGAAGCCTTCCAGGAACAAGTTGATATTTTAAAGGGGTTGTATTTCGAAAATTTTTACGGCATAATTGAACATAATTTAGATGAGCACGAGCGCTGGGTACTGAACTATGCAACACACAATGAAGAAATTGAACAGAGTCTGCATAATATTCCAATGGATCTAAGAAAATTAGAAAACGACCTTTACAACATAGAAATCCGGGATGAAATCAACACGCCCCCCATGAAAAGCTACATCAAAGAATGGTTCCAACAGAGAATGGACAACCTCGTCCAGGAAGGGAAACAACCAGTCGACATGACTCCACTGACCATCAACGACAGCAACAAAAACGCATCGGCTTCATAGTAATTCTATACTGGCATCTTGTTTTCTTTACCAATCCAGTTTAAGTCTATGAAGTCATCTTGTTTTCTTTATCGATCCACTTATGACCTCTTTAAATAGAAAACTGTAACCAAAGACTCATAACTTCAAATTTCTTCTTTTCAGGTCTTCCTCTCTATCGTCGCGCACTTCTTCTTTCGACGTTCCTAATTCTTGTACTTATTTCTTTTTATGGTCCACGGGAGCCCCAATCCCAGTCTATATGATAAACACATTTAAATTTCTAGAAAGATGTAATAGACATTATTAATTTTTGATAAATTCCAAAGAAAACTGATTCGACAATGCCTTTATTGTATACTAAATTTTGGGTTTCCAGGAACCTTTCTTGTTTGATCCGAAGAAAACTAATTCGGATTTGCTACATTTCTTGTGATCTATTGTATGCTATTTTTTTTTGTCTTGAACGACGTTGTTACTATTCTATTGTATGCTAACTTTTTGGGTGTCCAAGAACCTATACTTTGATAGAGTTCAATTTATCTTGTGTCTAGAAGCCTTTGCTTTCAAGCAAACTATGTAACAGACGTTATTACTATTCTATTGTATGCTTTTAAATGTTGATCTAATTTCCAGAGATATGTAACAGACATTATTTATTTTTGATAAATTTCCATAGTTCGCAAGTCCACTTATCAATTTGTATATCAAGGAACTGTCGGTACTATTTGTATGCAACGAAACAATAGAGGCCCAATTTTGAGTCCGCCAACCCGAGAACCCGCGATCCAAAAACTAGTTAAGTATGGAGTCCTGCTATATTTTTTGTCTCCTATTCTATGCTAAATTTTTTGTGTTGCACGACATTGTTACTATTCTATTGTATGCTAACTTTTTGAGCGTCCAGGATCCTATACTTTGATAAATTTTGATTTTTATTCTATCCAAAACCCTTTGTTTTAAAGCAAACTAGTTCGAGAATGCTATTTTTTTTTGTGTTTTCCTCCACGAAACTATGTAATAGACATTATTACTATTCTATTATATGTTTTTAAATATTGATGTAATTTCTAGAGATATGTAACATACATTATTTATTTTATGATAAGTATCTATAGTCCGCAAGTCTGCTTGCCAATTTGTATATCGCGGAACTCTCGGTGCTATTTGTAGGGCACGAAACAACAAAGGCCCTTTTTTTAGCCCGCCAGCCCGAGAACCCGCGATCCAAAAACTGGCTAAGTATGGAATGAGGGCTCCATGCATGCTCTATAAAATCTCATCCCCATACTTTATAAAAGTGCATATTTCATATGTATAAAACTAAATATCTACTTTCTAAAATTTGATAAATTTCAATTTTTTTTGTTTCCAGGATCCCTTGTTTTAAAGATAGCTAATTCGGGAATGCTAATTTCTTTGTGTTTTTTTCTATGAACCTATGTAATAGATGTTACTATTATTTTTTTGTTTCTCTCCACAAACCTATGTAAAACGTATGCAAAGAAAACTAATTCGGCAATACTATATTTTTCTTGTCCAAAAAAAACAATGTCTTGTTTTGTACTTGCTTAATTTCCTTTAATTCAGTAATACATTATACAATTTTTTTATTAAAACTTAAAAGTCAAAACAGTTTGACCCAAAATCGATTGTTATATTCCCTGCTTTAGCAAGGACTAAAAAAATTCAATTAATAATCAATTTTATAACTTAAAAAATTCAATTAATAATCAATTTTATAACTTTTGACATAGAGATTCCCCTTTATGTTCAAATAAATGTAATGATAAATTTTATAACTTTTGACATAGAGATTCTCCTTTATGTTCAAATAAATAGGATGATAAGTTATTGAAATAACCCTCCTTTTTAGAAATAATAACAAGAACTATGAATTCTCCTTTATATCCAAATAAATGGGAGGATAAGTTTATTGAAATAACCCTCCTTTTTAGAAATAATAACAAGAACTATGAATTGCCATTTTTTTTTATTATCAAAAATCTTAATTAAAAATAATAACAAGAACTATGAATTGTCAATTTTTTTTTTTTATCAAAAATCTTAATTAACATAGAGAAGGAAAAAAGTACTTTGGACATGATTTTAAAAAGGTCTTTCAAATCACAGTTGCATTCTCTATTTAAAATAGAAGAGTTTTTTTTGCAATTATATAAAAAAAATTAGTATAATTCATTTTGGATGAATCAAGCACAATGAAGAGTAAGGGTGTCACTCATCACTATAAAGTAGTTTAATGTCTTTTAAATGATAGATGTAGATGTAGTGTTCATCAAAAATGTGTTGTAACAAAAATTTTTATATGTTTATAAATTTTTTCTTAACCATATTAAACTATGGAAGCTTACATTTCAACATTTTACAATAAAAAAAATTAAAAATTGAATGACTAAATGTTTGAAAAAATTCTTGAATTGATTAGATATAAAAGAGCTATGTTGAAGTAAGGTCTTGAATTGTTTTATAGATATGCTTTTTTGATCTTTTGTATAAGTTTGGAAAATTTTACATGTATTTAGATGTCTTAAAATTAGTGAGGAATAATGCTTATATTTGTTAACGACGGTGTCGTTGGTTGGAAAAATGACAATAGTGTTATTCTCCACCAATGTTCAAATCCCATGGGAATCATGATCATTACCCATGGATTGTCTTATCTTCGTAAGCACACTATCTTACATAGTTGAGGCAAGGTGCAAATCTTGGGTGAATTTGGCAAAGAAGATACCCTTGGTTGGGACATCTTAGTTTAAGGGTAACTTTCATAAGTAGTGGGACATTTTTGCTTCTTTGTAAAATCCCATGTCAAAAGGTGTCGTTTGCATATATTGACTGAAATGACTTATCAAAAAATAAAAGTAAAAAAAACAAGAAAATACTCATAGTGTACTTGCCAAATGGTAAAAGCATTTAATGGATAACTTGAACATATAATTTGTTGCTTCTTGCCCAAAGAGGTTGGATCTAATGGTGAGGAATGAGCAAATTTTCACTATTGGGAAATGTTCAATTCTATGAAGGATTTTCTTAGAGCCATGGGGTCACCATGAGGTAGTGGTCGAATGTGTGGTTGCACCCAAAGGGATTATATTAATTTATCGTGACACATACACACATAAGTGGATCAAATCCCACCCCCATGTATTTCAATTTATAAAACTCTAAGGGTTAGCTCAATCAATGGAACCCTCTACCCAAGGCATGTTACCGACAAGAAGGCCATAGGTCACTGATTCAAATCTAGTCAAATCTTTGGTTTAAATATAGTCAAGTCCCTCGAGGTTACCAACCGCAACTATCCTTGGTGGTTGAGTCACCTTCCATCCAAAAATTTCGGTGAAGACAAGGGGATTCTGCGAGGTTTTCATTGGAAAAAATGTTGCTTCTCTCAATGCCCTTACAATCTAGGGTGACAAAGATCTTTCTGTATATGTAAATGTGGGTAACATTAAACAATTATGCATATGTTGGTAGGTATAGTGATATCGGTGTTATTTTTCACGAAGGTTCAAATCCCTTGGGAAACATGTTCATCCCCCGTAGCTTATCTCACCTGCGTAAATATGATGTTTCATGTAGTTGGGGTGAGGTGCAAGTTCTCGATGAATTTGGAAAAGAAGATACCCCCAATGGAAATATCTTAACCAAAGGCTAACTTTGTGAGTTGTGAGACATTTTTGCTATATTGTATATCTTGTATCAAAAGGTGCATGTATTAACCAAAAACACTTATAAAAAAACAAAGATTAAAAAAAAAAGTCACTTCTCTCAATGCCCTTACAATCTAGGGTGGCAAAGATCTTTGTGTATATGTGAATGTGGGTAACACTAATAAAATGTGCATATGTTGGTAGGTAAAGTGATAACAATGTTATTGCTCATGAAGGTTCAAATCCCTTGGGAGACGTGTTCATCCCTTGTAGGTTATCTCACCTACGTAAACATGATGTTTCACATAGTTGGGGTGATGTGCAAGTTCTCAATGAATTTGGAAAAGAATATACCCCAGGGGCAACATCTTAGCCAACGACTAACTTTGTGAGTTGTGAGACAATTTTACTTTATTGTATATCTTGTATCAAAAGGTGCAAGTATTAACCAAAAGCACTTATAAAAAAAATAGAGATTAAAAAAACACTCATAATCTACTCGCCAAAGAGAGTAAAAACATTTAATGACCTACATCTAAATTATTGCTTCCCTTAATGCTCATAAATTGTAAGGTGACAAAGATCTATGTGTAAGTGCATATATGGGTAATGCTAATAAAATGAGAAAAAATAGAAAGGATATAAATAAATTATGCATTCCAAGGTTCAAATCTTTTCAGAAACATGTTCATCCCTCACGAGTTATCTCACCTATGTAAACATGATGTTTCATGTAGATGGAGTAAGATGGGTGAATTTAGCAAAAAAAGATACCTCACTTGTAACATTTTAACTAAATGATAACTTTCATGAATTGTCAAACATTTTTGCTTTATTTTATTACCGATATTGAAAGGTGTATGTATTAACCAAAAACACTTATAAAAAAATAAAGATTAAAAAACACTCATAATCTACTTGCCAAAAATACTAAAATTATTTAATAACTAACATCTAAATTATTACTTCTATGGATGCTATTAAAATGTAGGATGCTATTAAAATGTAGAGTGCCAATAAAAATAAAAATAATACACCTAGCAAATAAATAAATAATGCATGGCAAGATTAAAATCAATGGGAGACATGTTCTTCCCTCATGTTTTATCTCACTACATAAACATTATGTCACTGGGAGGTATGTTCATCCCTCATGTTCTTAAAGCTTAGGATGACAAAGATATATATATATATATATATATATATAACTTGTAAATTGTTATTTTTTTAATATCTTAAAACTTAGGATGACAAAGATCTTTATATTTATATAAAATATATATATATATATATAATATAAAAAATTATGCATTGTGTATATATTTAAAATCTTTGTATTTATATAAAAAACTAATAAATATAAATATATATAAAATAATAAATTATACAATCCAAATCCTGTGTGTATATATTTCAAAAGATCCTGTGTGTATATATTTCAAAAGTTTTGGAGTACTATGAAGTACCGCCTTTGTATCCTGTGTGCCTCTGCCTGCGATTAATCGAACTCGCGCCATTTAATGTGGTAATTTCCTCAACTACCACTCGACTCCGAGCACCAACCGCACATTATCTCTATTTTCTTTTTATGAAACCAAAAAATATAGATCGAGAAAAACGACCGTGATGTCTTGATTGCAACATATACAGCTCACCAAAATGTTCAATTCGCCCACTTCGGAATGACATCGTTAATGAAAGAAGTAGCGAGGGCACCTGAAATTGCAATATGAAATTGTTGAGATTATGGATAGATAACCAGTTTAAAGATATTGTATTCAACTTAGAACGAGGGCACCTGCCCATGAGCTAGAATTACGATATCTAACGTCTGACATTCTCTGCTTCTTTGAATCCAATGGACTGAGTTTATGCGCTGTATTATCCCTTTACTTTCAGGGTCGCAGGTCTCTCTCGTGTTTGCTCACCCACACCAATTGTAAGATGCCAACGATGATTTTAATCCATTCTCTCTCATCACATTTGAGTTATGATTTTGCCGTTTCCTGCACTTTCATGGTTCACCTGCATATTGCCATGTTGCAAACAAGAATTGGTTTTTTTAACCATTTTAGTAGGGAAACGGTGAAGAATACAGCATAGGTTTAATGAGGTGAATATATATATATATATAAAGTAATGTTGAGAAATTGTTGATACCGTTTTATTGTGATAGACTATCATCAAGAAGGTACCAACTATTAACAAGGGAACCTTATTTGAAATTTTCAGCATTCAAGGTACCATCTAATAGAGGCATAAATTATAAGAACTTTGGAAGGAATGAAAGTGGGTGTTAGGGTATCTTGCAAAGCTTGTTCAAGGGAGCATTAAGTGGAAGGGGCATTAATTGTTCAAGAAGTCTGCTGAACAAAGATCAAACCTTCATTTCAAATGGCACCACCATCAATCTGTAATACTCCTCTGTAACAGCAACAACATCATCTCCGAATCATATGGAGCTAGACGGGAAACATACCGTGAGAAACCAGGCAACGAGCCTCTTTCCATGTGTTTGTCAACTTAGCTTCTTCTACGGAAATTTTGTGGTTCATTTTTTAATATGGATTCACTTTCTTCTTCTATTTCTTATGATAGTGAGGACTGTTTCTAGAAATTCGGTATTTGCAGTGCTTCATTTCAAGTAGGTTATCCCTTTTGAACTTCATTGGCCTGACAATGTTTTCTTATGGTCCTTGGTTCCTTTCTTCATGATTATCACTTCTCCAAATACAAATCTAAATAGTGTCTTCATTCCAATTGATATGCCAATGGCTACTAACATTTTCAATTCCTATTTATTAAGTATGCCAAATCTTTTTTAATTTCCAATAACAGAGCTCTGAACACGAACACACACCATGAATCTCTCTTTGAACAGAAGATGAGTATCTCTTTGAACAGAATTTGCAATAGTAAGTGCAATTTCTTTGATGAAATAATCTCACCTCATACTCACACACTAGAGCAAAGAATGGGGGCACTGGTACCAGACCAGCCATCATGTAGCACTCCCTCTTCTTCCCTGGAAATTCTGGATAGAAGGTGGATTGACAGCTAATGACAGAAGCAGCAATTACAGATAGGAAGAATTAGATACACAGAAATAATATTTTGTATTATTATCACACATCAAGATATGACACGTATATATAGTTGGAGTGAGATCCAACTAACTCCAAACATGGAGATGTAGGTTGAGATAATATCTCAACAGTCACCTACAAAACCTCAAGCCAATCCTCAAACTTAGCACATAGCATTAATGTGAGCATTATCTCTAACACCCCCCTCTAATGCTTATATTACAAAACTTACAAATCTGAAATCACATTTACAAAACAAAAAATAATTACAACACTTTAACTTTGTCTGGTATGGTCTTCATCAGCGCCTATACCCACTCTGATGCCTTCGGACTACACTCTTTCTCATCCTCATCTTTGAGCTTACCATTCGACTCATTTAAAATATAAATGCTTCTGACCATCTTTGATATTCTTATAGAACTGGCGCTTCTCGACCTCCTGAAGGACAATCTTGATACTGAACTATCCTATGGATACACTTCCATCTGTGAATATTTTGCTTTCGGCTATCCACAGTATCTAGGAGAATGATCTAAATACGAAATATCTTCAGCACTCAGTTTCACAACTTGACCATAAAAATAACCTGTATCTAATGCTCCCGGAGCATGACGGGTCACATCAGTATAAACCTTAGTTTTGGCTCTGCATCATAACACTATACTGAAAAAATTACAACATAAATAGCACACCACACATACAAACACTAGAAAAACTGAAATCCCCTCTTTTTTTTAGAATAGTTTGAGTGGAGATTCTGGTGGTTCTTCATCACTATCTGAATCAAATGAATCATCTTGCAGTTTCTTTACCATTTAGAATATCTTTTGCACGACTTCTGCAATTCCATGCAGTATGTCCATACTTGTTTGTGACAATATAAACATTCACCTGACCCCTTATTTTTTCTCATCTTACCCTTGAGAATAATGCAATTTCATGATGAACATTTGTGTCCTTTGGATTCATCCTTTTTTCTTTGGCTAAAAGTGATGCTACCATTTCTTCTAATGACTGAGAAGACATTTGACTTAATGCGAATACAATATTGTTATATTTAGAGGATAGACTATTTAACAGAATTGCTTTAGAATCTTCTGCTTCTACCTTGGTACCAACATCAGCTAATTGCCTTAAAAGAGACATTAAAGCATTTATATGACTGGATAGTGGTATCTCATCTTGCATTTTAAGGCTAAAGAGTTGCAATTTAAGAGAGAACTTTGCGTTTAAAGCCTTTTGTCCAAATAGTTTACTTAATTGCTCCCAAATATCTTTAGATGATTTTGCTAAATCAACTAAATGCAATTGAGTGTCTGAAAGACCCAATCCAATAATAGCCTTGGCCCTGTCTTCTCTCTTCTCCCATTCACTTAATAGCTTGGCATCAGTAGGTGTTTTTTCTGTTCCTTTTACTAAATTCCACAATCCCTTATTCATCACGTGCATTTGTATTTTGACTTTCCATGTATAAAAATTGATGCCATTAAATTTCTCCAACATTAGGGATGAATCCATATTACCTCTTTGTAATAGCTAGCTGCAAACAGATGGCAAATATTTCTTACACAGATCTCACCCCACCAGAAAGAGACCTCCACAACTTTGCTCTTCCTTCAGTTGCTGACGGCTCGAATGTGTCGATGGCAGATTGATAGCGACTCTCCTCTCACAGCGACATTCTTTCTTTTCGGACAGACTCCTCCCTTTCCTGTGGAATAGATTAACGATGACCGATGCTGGGAGATGATGGCAGATTTGTGCTCTGATACCAAATTACAGATAGGAAGAATTAGATACACAGAAATAATATTTTGTATTATTATCACACATCAAGATATAACACGTATATATAGTTGGAGTGAGATCCAACTAAATCCAAACATGGAGATGTAGGTTGAGAGAATATCTCAACAGTCACCTACAAAACCTCAAGCCAAGCCTCAAACTTAGCACATAGCATTAATGTGAGAATTATCCCTAACAACAGATGGTAACCCCAACAAACCCAATGGGAATTGATCTCAAGATCTCTGTGACCTTTGCACAAGAGCATCTACTAATTGAGCTAACCCTTGGGCCTTTTTGATTCACCATTTTTGTACAGCACTATCAGTCATATGATTTCTTTTAAAGATTAAAAGGAACTTCATTTAAATTTAAAATCATAAAAAGTTATATTGAAAAAAATGTTTGGCACATTTAACACTCAAAACTTAATCAGTCGTTGGCACCATTGTTGCCCAAATAATCTAGAAGTAATTTTATGGGCATCCGAGAGAGATGTTGTATCCCATACCATAACATTTAGTATCAAAAGATACTTCATGTATATCAAGAAGACACAAGTTACTGCCCTAGACGAAGTTAAAATCTACCTACATTGTGAGAATTGCATAACCACTTTCAAACACGTTCTCTTGTTAAGGGGACTTGCCCACATTTTTCTTTGTTGATGTTTGCTTCCCTAGCAGAAAACTGAACTACTTTCTAAATCAGAAGTAGGGACAGAGTGATTAATAGGTGAACTAGGAAAAGTTTTGGCACTAGGGAAGAAATTAGGTAATTGTATGTAAACTAGCTCCCTAAACAACAGATGTTTGTCAAGTAAAGGATTCAATCGGGTGCTTTTGCTTCTCAATGGTTCAGGTAGCGTTTTCAAATTCCTTTTGTTTTCTCTCATGTTCTTTCATAAGATGGTTCTGCTTCTTTTCAGTTCATGTTCAGTTATTTTTTACAACTTTTTCTTTTCTTTGGCCTATTTTTCCCTCTCCTTTTGCGCTTGGTCGTGCTACCTTTGCTCTTTGGTTATGAGCCTTTCTCCTTTTTTTTGTTCATTATATTCATTTTTCTTTTGCATTGCAGCCAGTTCTCTTTTCTTATGCTCAATCTCTCCCAATAATTTGATGTATATCGCTGAAGTTAGGATTTGATAATGTCTCCCATCTCAAGGAGGATTCAGACTTGCTTCTTGCATTGCAGTCACTCCTATCCTTTGGGAGTTTAAGGAATCTAGATAATCATGTACCCCCCTCTTCATGTTTCAAAATATTATCTTATGTTGGTTCTTGAGTTTCATCCACATCTTGCATGTTTCAAAAGATTATCTTATGTTGGTTCTTGAGTTTCATCCACATCTTGCATCCCTCTATCATCCTCATATTCTACTCGTGCAATGGATGAATGCTTCTCCTCGGGGATTGAAATGAGGAGGTGATGGTATGATGAAAGTTTGGTTATTTGCCTTGTCCACATTAATCTGCCCTTCATTTCTCAACCTGTCAACCAACCAATTTGGTGGATTCAGCTGGCTTTGCATGGACAGGTTGTCCAAATTGTTGTTTTCTTGGGTAGTGTGTTGATAAACTTGATGTAGTTCTTCCCCTTCAGATGGTGGATTGTTGGGAACCACATCTTGCATGTCAAGTTGATGGTTGTTTTAACTTTCACTGCATTCTTCTTCATCTTGATATATCTCTGTGTTGAGATTTGGATACCTTGGAAAGTGGTCCCCATGTGCTTATGAGTCTCTAAGCACAAAGGGGGAAGACTATTACCCTTGTACTTTACTTTATGATTCTAATTTCACTTTGACTTAGGATTTTTAAGTCAAAAGTGAAAT
>ML782721.1:300947-314343 GCA_009831015.1 Picea engelmannii
GAACAGCATTTTAAAGTTCAAGATCTAGAGGTAGTGTTATGTGTTTTAAGTTATATTGCATGTGCTAACATTGAGATAAGAAAACACTTGCAAGGGCACCTTAAAAGAGCACTTAACCTATAAAACATTGAGCAGAAAGTAACCTGACTGTTGGCTGTTATAAAACAGCAGAAAACTAAAACAAGACAGCAGAAACTTAGAGCCATACTAAGGTCAAGGACAGACCTTAGATGGCAGCCTCATAGGACCTCAGAATTTCTACACTCTGGAACATAGACATCGTCCCTTGGTTTTGATTTTCTGCAACTTATCCTACCGTGCTTGAGAAACTGAAGATGTTTTCTGTAGCATCTTCATTTAAATCAACTTTAAATCCCTGGCTGCATGCCATGTCCTTATTTAAAACCTCAAAATCTAGAGGCCATATACCAGTACTTTTCAAACCAACCTTTATATTCCTAGATTTTAATGTTTGCATGAATTCCCTATTTGGAATTTCCCAATAATGCAAGTTCAAAGCGATTGAGTTCTCTGCCTAGATATGTTTCGATCTATTGTGAACTCTCCTTGAAGTAGGTTTTGAAAAGGCCAATCACACTCACATCTAGAGGTTGTAATTTGTGTGCTGTATGTGCTGGTAACATTAGAATATCTAGACATTTAGACATTGACTCCACGATTTTTCCATTGTGCTGGTAAGGAGTGTTGATTGCTTGGTGAGACTACACCAGGAACTGATCGACTGAAATGATGCAACGAATGTTTGCATAACTCTTGCCATCCATGCATTTGGGTTGTATTCCATGCATGCACTTATCTCACATCTGCTGATGAAATATTCAAACACTTTCTGTGCTTTAAGCAAATAGAACCTAGGAATTGACTGCCCAACTTCATTTACACAATACAGAATTGTGATTCATTCCATACTTTTGGGAACAATCATAGGAATGTTCCTTGCACCTCATCTTGAAAGCACCCTCATTGCACAGGTTCAGCCTGCTTGAAACCCTCTTTGGTCACAATTCCAGATTCTTTGAAGGTTATATGCATTGTTTTGTTTTTTCTTTCCCATGTAACCAAGCACCCCACCCTCCAGCTCGTAGGAAACGGTAAGATATTCTTCATGGCTCACAGCCTCAACAACAATTGGCTCACAAAAAGCAAAACATTTCACAAGTGAAATTTGAACTCTGGTTGGGAAGATAGCATTTCTCCTCCCTAACCACCCGAGCGAAACCCAATTGACAAGTTATATGCATTGGTTGCATAAACATGTGAAATTTTTTCACAGAACGAAGATACTATGGAAGGTCTTAAGTTGATAGCCAAAGCAAAATCAAACCTTCCATGGTCCTTACCACTAGATCTAGATAGCAGGATTTGAATCCTTCCCACCAAGACTTTCCAAGAAGTAGATTTTGATTTGGGCTATTTGAGACTTCAAGAGTATAATTTCCAAACCACAGCCTAAAGCACCTAAATTCTTGCACCAATGAACAATTTCTGCTTCCTCCTTCCTCCTCCACTTAAAACTGCTGGTTGTCTTCTCCTTTCTGTGTCTATTATACCATTTTACCAGTATGTGAGAGAGCTAGGAGCCATGCCCCACTTCCTTGCAACTCCACATACTGAGTACTTGTTATTTTCAACATCGTCAAAAGCCTTTATCATATCATTCTTGGTCCACTCCCTCACCACTTGCACTTTCTTATTTGTTTCTCCACCTCCAACTCTCACTACAGGTTTTGAACTTTCTCTAATAAACACTGAACATTCCTCTTCAACATTTAACGCAGACCTTGCAACCTCCATTGCAAAGTCCACAATCATCTCCTGTTATTTCCAAGCTTGGCTCTAGTAACTTGAGATTTGGCCTTCACGATGGTGTTATTAACTAAGGAGGCCAATATAAAATGAGCAGGATATTGATTTCTAGTAAATAGACTGGCTATTGGCACGAACATGCAGAAAGGAATGTTGTTGCACAGTATAATAATATAATTGCAGAAGGAATGTTGGACTGTCTACAAAATGTGTGCTGAGTGGAAAGTAAGAACGAATCCAGTGTAGAGGTTGAATATGATTTAAATGGTACTATGTATAAGTTGAAACAATCCCTTTTAAATTTGATATGGGGCAAGGAATGCAATTTTGAATTAATTAATTTGGCATGTCCCAACTTATTGATTGCCCTCTTATTGATCCATGCCAAAAATTGAATTTGAATGTGTAATTAATATAACAAACGAGCTGTAAGATTTTATGATTACTTGTGAGATTATTGTCATCTCCTTTTTTAATAAATATAGTGAATTCAATGCATTTTGTTCTGTTTTATTGTTGGCAGAGTCGTTTTGAAGAAGGTTAACTTAACTGATTTTTTTTTGGTGTATTTTAATGGAGGTTGTGCAATGGAGTTTTTGTTTACATATTATGGCTTGAAAAGATATTACTAGGTGCTAGTAGCACGTGTATGGTGGTTATAATGAGTTGGGGTTGACAAATTGTGCATTGGGTCTAGTTGATTTTCCAAATTGTTTTAGGTAGTCGCGTAGAAATAGGTGAAAAAAATTGTGATTTTTATTTTTTAATTTCTTGTCTCTTACATTGTGCATGATGTTTAAGTCGCTGCATTTTGACGTTTATTTTGGAAAAAAGTGTCAAGATTTTGCTGAATATCATGAGATTTGTGAATCAACATGGACATGTTTTTAAACAATATATGATGTTTTAACATGTTTTTATCTTTCGCATTTAATTTGGCATGGTATTTGCAATATTTTTAAATCGAATTTGATGTTATAGAAAATATATTTATTTTTTTAATATGAAATTAACAAAATTTGTTTAATAATTCAATGGCAAATTTTGTAATATTTTTTGACATTGGTATTTTTCTTTTAATTTCATTATCACAAAATTCAAACATGAACATGAACCAGGTAGCTTTTGCATATGTCAAACATGTGTTAATGGCATACTTTGTACTGGTAGTCAATTGAAGAGCATCATGAAGTGACATATAGCTATTGGAAAATGTACCAAACAATGATACATAATATTATGTTTTATTTTTTCGTTGCAAGTTGTTTTCTGAAATGACTAGCTCCTACTTTTTTTTAGTTGTTTTATTCTCTATATGATCCGTAATCTGCTGTGGAACATCCCAGCACAGTTCGCCACAACAATTTTTTACCAAAATAACTAGTGTCTTAGAACTCTACTGCTATTATCTCCATTTTTCATGTGTAATGCAAAGATAGTGCTTATTCCACTGTTAACATTCTATAGAAATGCTGAAACAGAGCACATGGATATATTTTGTATTTACTGTCCTTTAGCCTCATACAAGTGTCCCAAATAAAAATATAACTCCAACTGTCTAAATTTTCTAATCTGGTCCTGAATATTTCATGCTGGAAATTGAATCTGTCAACAGATGTACTAAACATGAATTTGCACACTAAGCAAAATGAGACATGTTCAGGTGAATGATGAAGTGAAGCCTGTGTGTTGAGGTGATCATGGAGGGGGAGTATTAGTAATTATATTGCTTCTTTTCTGTAACTGACTCTGTTGCTAAAGAAATACATAAACAAAATATAATGCTGGAAGGCACTTACATTGTGATCAATAAGTGCTTTACTGTGTGCCAATTTTTTTTCTAGCTCGTCAAATATCATCTGATGGGTGTCTGCAAACAAAACCTGAGAATCCAAAGGTAGACGATGAGTGACAGGGTGAAAATTGAAACGGAAAAATGTTTCCCATCTCCATATTGTTGAACCACTTACTCGAGATAAACTACTGAATCCAAAGTAGAGGATGAAGGAGAGGGTGAAAAATGAAACTGCAAATTGTTTCCCATCTCCATATTGTTGAACCACCTACTCACAGATAAACTACTGAAAAACGTAGAAAGGGGAATTGAGGTTCATAATACATATCCAAAACATTTAACTTTATCCTTCTTATCAATCTCCTCTTGAGGCTGAATTTGTTGAAAGTTTTCATTCATGTGGAAACTGTGAATTCTTCCCTTCATTATTATATGTTGTTCCACGGTCCACCATTTTGCATCTTGATCGCTCCCCTAAACTGCTTCCTAGCATGTTAGAAGAGGAAAAGGATGGCATTTTCTGACTTGGCTTGTAATTTAAAATCAGAGATTCGTGCCATTCTGTTGAGAACACTTTGGATTAAGTCAGTTGCTGCTTGAGAATTAGATGTATGATATCATCATGTGATAAATTCCTTGTGTCCTGGGAAGAAGAGCCACTTCCCCAATAAAACCCACAGGAGAATGAAGATTTACTTGGAAGAGAATGCTGCTCCATCGAACCATCCTGTAGGAATGTCTTCTATGTCAGGGACCTTCTTTGTGTGCTGCAGTCTTGGCTTGCTAAAGTGGAAATCATTCCAAGTTTTAAAAATTCCAAGAGCTTTGTAAGCTGCAGTACTTGTGAAAGGGGTCCCATTTTCAAAAATCGCTTTATTTCTGTCCAGCCATATAGACCAGCAGACTAGGCATGGAAGATGCATGAGATTGTGTTCCCTTTGGGACCATGAGTCAAAGCAGTCCGAGAGTGTAGGCCCATCCCATTTGGTTTTGAGTTTTAGATCCAAAGCAATTTTATCCCAGACTTGTCTTGTGAAAAGGCACTTGATAAACAGGTGATCCGCAGTTTCTGAATCATTGTGTCACAGGTGGCAAAAATTTGTCCCAGTCCAGCCCTTTCTTTGGAGGATGTCCCAAGTGTTTAATTTGTAAGCGATCAACAACCCGGTGAAGTATTAATCTTGGGCGGAAGATGCCAGGTCCATAATTGTTTTCTCCAGCCTCTGATATTTGTGTGCCAAAGTGAATTAGAGATGGCTGCATAAACGTTATGTACTGTGAGTTTGCCAGAATTGTCACCCCCTCACCACTGAAGCAGATCTTCCGAGTCAGTTAAATGTATACCCGAGTGCGTGAGGTCCGAGCAAAAGGTATTCCAGTAGAGAGCTAGCTCTGCATTGAGTTCAAGTGAATCGTTGGTGATCCATCTGTCAGGGAGAAACGCCGATCTGGAGTTGTCTCTAGCTTGCTAGAGGTACCATATATTTTTAGAAAGGAGGTGAGCTAACAGTTGCGGTGGTAGGGTGGATGTGGCGTCCAAGCCAAGGATGCAATCACGACCAAATGTAATGGAGTGTCTCGAACCTAGAAGCCAACAAGTTATCAGATGTTTTGATTTTGTTATATTTCTCCAGATGAAAGATGTCGATCTGGTGGTGGCAGTCTCCGATAGCAGCCAACTAATAACTATGTGATGGCTGAGGTATTTATCCATGATTACGGAGTGCCATATGCCAGGCATATTCAGCACGCGCCAGAGGGAATTGGCCGCAAGTGCTTGACTGAAATGGTAAAGATTCTGAAGCCCGTAATCTCCCTTTTGTTTTGGTTTTGCCAGCGCTTGCCAATTGCAAAGATGTTGTTGAGAGTGATCAGAGCAGCCCGACCAGAGGAAGTTAAAAATCAATTTGCGAGTTTTGTGAGGACCGTAGCAGGGATGGCTGCTAGGGCCATCCAATACACTGACTGTCCTTCAAGGACAACTTTGATAAGAGTAAACCGACCTCCAAGAGAGAGCCACTTCGTACACCAGTGGCCAGTCCTTTTTTTGACTTTGGCAAGTAGCCAGTTCCAGTCCGTCGGCTTGTAGGAGTCTGTTTTTAAATGATAGCCCAAGTATTTGAGACCGGAGGAAAGAGGAGAAAAAGTGTAAGGAAAGGTACCTTTTATCTGATCCAAAGTTTGTTGTTGCAAATTTGCGAAGTGGAAGGTTGATTTCTCCCAATTGATCGACAAGCCCGTGGCGCTGCAGAAGTTGTTTAAGATCTCTTTTATCTCTTTCCATTCATGTATAGAATCATTTGTCATGATGAGGACATCATGGGCAAAAAGAAGATGTAATACCTTGATGGTCATGGACACCTTTATTCCAAAGATCTTGCCTTCTGCTTGGCCTGATTTGAGAAGCAGACTCAAGGCTTCCATAGCCAAAATGAAGAGCAGAGGAGAGAGGGGACAACCCTGCTTCAGACCTCTGCCAATGCGAAAGAAAGAGGAGGATTCACCATTAACCAAGATGGCAAGGTTTGCACTAACTACACAGCTCATGATCCACTTGATCATTGAATGGCTAAGACCTGTATGAGTTAGAATCAATCTAAGAAAGTCCCAATCGATGCAATCGAAGGCCTTCTTGAGATCCAATTTGAGAATAAGCGCCCTTGAATTCTTAGATTTGATACTGTGTAAGCACTCCTATGTAGTGCCAATAACATCTAGAATATGACGTCCTTTTAAAAACCCCAACTATCTTTTCGAAAGGATTCGAGAGAGTATGGGCTTGATCTCGGTGGCAATAATTTTAGAAATGAGTTTATAACAAAGATTGCAGAGTGTGATAGGCCTATAATCGCCAAAGGTATAGGTGGTGGCAGCTTTAGGAATAAGAGTAAGGAATGTCGAGTTTATAGCACCAATCACCTTCCCACTAAGTCTAGTGCCCTCCACTAGCTCCAGAAGATCCGGGCCAACCAAATCAAAGAAATGCAGATAAAATTCTACCGTCTAGCCGTCAGGGCCTAGACTTCTATCCTTGGAGAAGGATTTTAGAGAAACCAAAATCTCCTATAGCGTGCAAGGGCTATCTAGAAATAGTGAATCTTCCCCAGTTACTGTGTGTGGGAAGAGTCTAGCCACAATGACTGAAGTCTGTAGATTCGCAGAGGGATTCTTCTCAAAGAAAGGTTTGAAGTGATTAACAACAACAAATTTTATTGCATGTTGTCCTTTATGGAGAGATCCACCCGCAATAATGATCTCCCAGATGTAGTTTTTACTCCTACAAGAGCTAGCGTAATTGTGAAAGTATTTAGTGTTGAGATCACTACACTTGGGCCAGTTTGATCTGCATCGTTGCCTCCGGGTAGTTTCTTCTTTATGAAGTAGTTGGTTCCTCTCTGATTCAAGTCCATTTAAAACATGACTGCTATCTCCAGTGATCCCTGCACTGATTCCTTCTAGTATATGAGCCTGTATCTCTGATTCAAGTTCAAGTAATCTTTGAGCGTTATGCTACTTGTAGGTGGCAACCCATGCTTTTATATGAGATTTAAGACATTTGAGCTTCCAAATAAGTCGATGTTGAATGCAAGGTTCAAAAAAATAGAGAGGATCCTTCCATACTTCAACAACGATGGTATTGAAATCTGTTTCGAGAAGCAAGCCCAAGTTTAATTTGAAAGAATAAGCAATCTTATGGGGAGATGAGTGCAAGTGCAAGATTATCGGGGCATGGTCTGATAGAAAAGGGAAGTTTACCCAGGAGCGGATCCTATCCTCCGTGGAGATAAGGTGATCAGAAATGAGAAAGCGATAGAGTCTCTTGGAGATTGAGTCTGATCCCACTCGCCCATTACGCCAACAAGAGTCAAAAAGTCTGGCGCATAGTCCACCAAATTATGTGCTAAGAACAGAGTAGAGAAGTAATTTTCCAGAGAGTCCTGGGTAGCAAAGCCCCCCCATACTTCTCCAACTTAGGTTGTAAGATTTAAATCACTTGCAATAATCAAGTTGTCGAGGTCGAGTAGTCCCAGAGCTTCAACCTTCTCCCATAAAATCTGTCTATCAGAAAATGGACCATATAAATTGAGAAGATTGATCTGTTTGTTGTTATTACGGCAAGTAGCAGACATTAAAATGCCTCCACAACAAAGATAGGGGAAGAAATCATATTTGGCAGGATCCCAAGCCACAACCAAACCCCCATAGGTACCGAGAGAGTTAACTGAGAAGGTGTGCCGGTTAGAGTGAAACCGATTTAGAAAGAATCTGACTTTTTTACTGTCAACTAGAGTTTCCTATAGGAAGATGATGTCCAAAGATATGCATGAAAGAAGTCTTCTTAAAGAGGAAAATTTTAGGTGGTCCCCCACCCCTCTGATGTTGAGGGAGAGCAAGATCATGGATTTTCTCTTGCTAGGGCTTTCATGCCTCTAAGCGCCCCAATATCAGTAGGAGAATGTGAAGAAACCACAGAGTGTTTAGGTGGGTTTCCCTCCTTGCGATGGGCGATGGGCATTGGGAGTTTTGATCGGAGAGTGTTCGAAACCATGCACTCTAGACCAAGTGTAGTCTTTATTCGGTAATGTAGATGAGGTCTCAGTTGGTCCCAATCCAGTGTCAGTAGCATGCAAGTTGTATAATGATGAACCCAGATAAGTAGGCAAGGGCGTGGGTGATAATACTTCTTTGTAAGATGGTAATAGAGAATCCAAAACAAGACCAAGTGTGTTATCTCCAGGCTCTGACTCACTAAGTCCTGACAGACATTAAAACTCCTCCTGTTCGAAATCCTGACCACCAAGACTCTCAGTCGCCAAAGTGTGGGAAGTAGTATGAGGTGTAGTGGTGTGCTCCCGCACCTCCGGAGGGCAGATAGAAGGTGAGATTAATGTAGGGACAGGAAGGGTATTTGTCTGTGCGACAGGATGAGGATTGTTCAAAGTGTGAGAGAAGTCTGAAGTAGGCAAAGGGAAATCTGAGTCGCACCAGAGATGTCAAAAGAAATAGGAGTGGAGTGTGTGACAGTAAGGACAGGTGAAAGAGGTAAAATAGGTCCCGGAGGATTGTTGGGCAGTCTGGGAAATGATGTGGGGGAAGGGAGTCCCCCAGAGTAATGGAAGTCGATCCTGTATTTAGGAGAGGAGAGTTGTCTAAAAGGTCTTTTTCCAAGGATGAGAGCGAGAAAAAAAGGGTCGGGTAGATAGAATTGAGCTTACCAGAGATGGAGTCAAGTCCAGGTGTAACGCCATCATCAGGATAATCTGGAATATGAATGTGTGTGTGTGCAGTCGGAGAGTCTGAATTGGAGGCAAGCTCAAGCATAGATTCCTTCGACAATTCCTCTTCATAAGTGCCAGTGAAAGTCTTTCTCAGGTGTCACGTCTGTCTGCAAAGAGAACATCTGAAAGGGATGCCAAGATAGTCTAGCTTCTGGCGAGTGATATGTCCTCTCCAGTCTATATCCAATGTTTCAAGTAGACCCTCATGTATATCTAGCTCGACTAGTATCCTTGTTTGTTTCTTATCTGGGCCAACAAGGGTCTTAGAGTCCACACTGATGAAGCGAACCAAGAAGTTTCCGATGGCCATGAGAGCTTTGTCATTCCAGAGATAAAGAGGTAGTCCAGGAAGGAGAACCCACAAATGTCAGTGACGAAAATAGTCGTGAGAAGGATCAAAACTTACTCACCACTGTTTCAGCATAAGACTACTGTCATCTAGAGTCCAGAGGTGCTCCAGTATGGATGTGGAATCATCAGAGGATTTAAACTGAAAGTAGAGCCAACCACGCCCAAGATGTGAGAGAGAGGGGACATATCCCAGTAAAGGCCTCCAAGTATCCAGGTCTGTGTTGTAGATATGTATGTATAAGAGTCTGCCCACAAGATTGCAAAGAGCCATGGAGATGGAATCTTCCAGTCTGATATTCGCGCCAAGGACTAGTTTCTTTTTATTTTTTTTGGAAGCCCACGGTCTTAGTGGAGATTTTTTGCCCCCAAGAGTACGTGCACTATTCTTTCAAGCAGTTCTAGTAGTATTTGTAGGCTCAAGAATGGTCGGGCGAGCTTGTGCACTTCGTAATCCTTGTAAGGGTCCACGACGAAGAGCAGGAAAATATGGGCTGGTAGTAGAGGTCGAGGCAAAGTGTGGGAGGGTCGTGTGATTGATAGTAACATGCTGAAATAGGGTGAAAGTATTTGATAGGAGGTCTGTTGTCCGCATGGAGGAAAGTATCTAATGAAGAAGGTTGAGAATTTGGAAAGTGAGTCGGGGAAAAGTTGACAAAGGGGGGGGGGTAGAAATGTAAGGGAGAGTGGTAAGAGGTGCGAAGGAGGTAGAGGTCAGTGTAGAGAGTTGTGTGACTGTAAGACCGGAGGTAGAGGGCAGAGTTACTAGAACAATGCGAGGCTGTAAAAGGTTAGTGCGCCTAGAGAGCTTGAGGCCTAGACTGTTCCATAGGGCCTTGTCAATAGCACTCATAAGTGCGCTAACTTCTGCCTCCATTAGTGCGAGTCTCGTGAAGGAGTAAGAGTTAAAAAAGATTAAATGACCCCTGAAATAGTGGTGATGCAGGAGTACGAGGTCATAGGTTGTATCTGCAGTTCTAAAGGTCAAAGATATGAAAATTGGGGATGGGTCAGATCATGGTAAATTGGCGGACAGTGGAGAGATCAAACTCAGTAAGGATGTAGAGGATGATGGTAATGCTATCCTCACAAGAGAGCAGAGCTAGCGCACTAAGTAAAGGAGCTTACAAACGCCTGGTACTAGGTAGTATCGGGTCCTCCAAGGATCTAGAACTAGGTCTGCCATTGTTGCGTCAAGCAAGCTCATGTGGATCACTACCTGTTCAGATGTGTATTTCTTAATCTAATCCAATATGAATTTTCATTCCAACACTGAACTTATGATAGTGTAACTCTGGACTTACATGATGCTAGATTTTCTCATCACATTCCTAGGTTAACCACTTTGCACCTTGGCTTCTTCATTTTCTCATTACATGTTGAAGGTTGAAGAGAGATTTTGAAGACTTGGAAAGAGATTTGGACTAGAGAGAGCCTTAAAAGAAAAGAACCCCAAGGAGAAAGGATTTGGGGCTACCTCATCACACAAGGTATGCAACTCTTGATGTGGCCTTTTTTCCTTGTAATAGAATGTCCTTTCTTTCCCCTCCATATTTTATTGGATTGATTTAATATTGATTTATGTATGTTTATTTTCATTGAATCATCAAGTGTATTAAAAGATTTGTATCTTGTTCAATGAGCTAGATTTAGGGTTTTTCTATTGTAGAATAGGGAATGTTTTGTTTGCTTATCTTGTGCACAGGTTTTCTTAGAGTTAGTTAGACCCCCTAGTCCTGCTCCTCCATCTCAACATTCAAGCGTAGAAGACTCTTCAAGGAGCGCATTATATGTTTTTCTCTTTCCTTTTTCTCCATGACCCTATTTTCATATTATTTCTCGTTTGCTTGCTTGATAGAGTAAAACCCCTATTTGTGTTGTGTCATTGACTTGCTAGCATTTCAATCTATTAGTGTGGGATTGTTTAGTACACCTAGTACCAAAATTCACACCAATAGGGAACACCCATGGCATCCAAATTAGGATGGGGGAGAGCCCCTCCCATTTATCATATAAAGTAGTAGCAAGAATCAAGTTGAATGTGACTAGGAAATAATGGAGATAACCATCCTAGTATTTTTTGAGAAAATGGGCAACTATCAAAAGTGGATAAGAATTCCCAGATAATTATTTCATCTAAATTTATTGTTTATGAGAGACCATGCCCTAATTTGTTGATTCATAAGGTTATGGTCTCCTGAGTACATTGTTAGAAAGTGGATTTTGACAATGTGGAGGGTGGAAGATCAATTCACCTTTGATTATGCAACAAGCTTTTATTTGCACATCTAGAGGACATGAAGAAAGCATTTGAGGCAGGGCCCTATTTCTTAAAATCAAAAGGCTTGCACATGCATTAATATTATACAATTCTCTTCAACTCGACTAAAGATGATCTTTAGCAAAGCCTCGATATGGATTCATTTATATCCACTCCCTTTGGAATTTCAGAATAAAAGTATACTTAAAGAGATAGAAAATTTTATTAAAATTTCAGAAACAGTGAAGCAAAGTTAGACACTTTGTATGCAAGGGTTTGCGCACAATGAATATATTTTACCCCTGTCTAAACTATGAACTCTTGGAGTATCGACAAAGAGAATGGATCCATACTATAGACTATGAGAAAATCCCTTTCAATTGTAAACAATGTCATGCTCATAGGCATTTAGTCTGGGATTTCCCAATAAAGAACCTAGAACCCAAAGAAAACAATAAAAAAACCTAGAGGACTTTATTCTAGTCACAATAACTCCAAACAACCGAAGAAAAAAGGGGATAAAAAGTAGTTAATTGAAACATTGGGTTAGAAGGTAATAAATATGAGATCTTGAATTCACTAAAGGATAAGTCATCACATGCCCAAGAAACATCTATGCAACCCAATCAACCATAGAGCATAATAAGACCCATCAAGTACCTTTCTCCCATCTCCCAAAGAACTACATAGATAGATAAGGAGAAAGGAAAGTCTAGTCCATTGATGAATGATAGTCCACCAATGAATATGGACTATGAGCAACGAGAACAAGAAAAACGACAAACATAAGAAATAATAGAAGATCAATGTGGCCAAGAAAGAAATGACCCCTTTGAAAGTCATGATAATGCAAATTTTAGTAGAGTATCAAGTGTCAATCAACAATGAAAACTAGATTTAAGATATAATAGAAGAAGATATAGAGGATGAAGACATAATAGAGGAGATATTTTGGATAGTATGATCAACCACATTCTTTTGGCTACCAAATACAAGGGGTATTTATAATTCAAAGATAAATTGGAACCATGTTATCCCCAAAAGGGTGATAGTAGCTCCACCTCATTTGGATTTCTACCTCAATTCTTCTGGACCCATAGCCTTTATATCCAATCAAAAACAAGGGCACAGAAATGGTCAGGGATCAAACACGCTCAAAAAGTTAAATAAGGTAAGGTACAAACACTAAAGAAGCTTTTACCATGACTAAAAATATTTCTTAATGAAAGTATTTTTGTGGAATATAAGAGTGCATAATGCCCTCAATATAAGGAGATCAATTAAACAAAAAATAGTTATAGAAAGACATAAAACGGTGGTCCTTCAAGAAACTAAATGTAGTCAAGGAACAATGGGCAGGTTTGCTCGAAACATTTGGAAAGGATGTCATTGTATCACCATCAATTCAATAAGCTATGTAGGTGGATCAACGATTTTATGAGATCCAAAGGTAATAAGGACGTGAAACTTAATTAGGATGGTGGGAGACATTAGATAACATCGTCTTATTAGGTATATGAAAAGAATATCAAAGAGAAGAAAACCAATATATATGCTCCTACCATCTCTCAAGTCAAATTAGAATGATGGGAATTACTAGGAAGATATCACCAAAATTTCTTGGAGGAATCTTGGATCATAGAAGGGGACTTTAATACTATGCTTAATATAAATGAGAAGAAAAGAGAAATAAATAAAATTGATGCAACAAGAAGGATATTAAAGGAAATGATGGACAACTTACAATTGGTTGACCATGCCCCTAAAAATGGTCATTTTACATGGAACAACAAGAGAGGGGGAGCCCACCTAATTATGAAAAAGATGGATTAGTTCTTATTCAATGACTCAATAATCATGGATATTTCAATGGAATCCTTGACCCTC
>ML782721.1:326899-337163 GCA_009831015.1 Picea engelmannii
TATATTAAAAATTTGGAACGATAAATTAATTAAGGAGACACAATTATGTGAAAAATCTTAATTTCAAAAAAATAAATGGTAAACAACATTTTTAACATTGAAAGAAGCATGGAAAAATGACTAAAAACACCATTGAAAAAAAAAAATTAAAATTTGAAAATAGATGAAAAAATAAGCATTTAAAAAACGAATGTGGAAACATTAAGGATAAAAAAAATTAAAATGTCAAAAAACCACCTAAAGGGGGCGGGGCGGGGTGCTACCGGTAGCACCATTTTTAAAAACAGGGTAAAAAATGTGACGCCCCCAAAAACGAGAACTCTGTAGAGTTCTTGTTAAGTTGGTAGCTACGTTTATTTATTGTCAACCAATGAAAATATTTTCCAATATAAAGTGAAAAGTATTACTTCACTTGATGCATGTCGGATGTGGTTTTCATAAAAAAAAGGGAAAAAAAATTTAAAAATTGAATTCTTACACAATCTAAGAAAAATGCAAGGCAAGTCGTCAAAATTATTGTTTCTTTCTGCAGATACCATCAAATCCAAAACCATTAAACACCAATTTTCCTTTTGAGATGAGGAAATTAACCATGGTCATCAATCAATGGATGAGGCATTACAGAGGTGAATGAGAATTTGTCTTGTTGTAAGATTTTTTTCTCTATTCAACCTTAGAAACAAATGTCAAATTCATTTAATTGATTGCATTTACAAGATGAATCGATTGTTGGAGGGGCAAATTAAATGATATCAAAGGAAGTTTTAACTTTTAAGGTTACTTCAAAAGTGTTTAGACTATGCTTGAGGGTGTTTCATGTGGTGTAGAGTGCATGGTGTGTGGACTACCTTTGGTTGTATTGTAGTGGACATATACGTTGGAGCTAGTTTACTCATATATTGATATACCTTGACTTGTTGCTTATGTGGTGCACTTCCTTAGAAGATTAGAGACCTATGTGGCATGGTGACATTCTTTACGAGGCTCACATGGAGGGCTTGGTTGCTTGCTTGGGAGGACAACCTATTTGGAAGGAAATGAACCCTAGGTAGCATGGGGACACTTGGTAGCTTACATGAAGGCTTGTGCTTGACTCGACAATGCTTGGGTTGAGGAGTGTTCATAGAGGTGCGGTAAGTAGAAGTGTGCATGATCCGTAAATGGTAGGCCTATGGATTGTCCATCTCATCAACACAGATGCTTCTTCAATTGTTGTTTGTTTATGTAATTTGAATTCAATGCCTCTTCAACAACTTCTGTAGCCTCTTCTTTTACTATTTTTTTTTTTTTATTGTTGAAGGTAAATTTTTCCAACCAACTAGCTATAACTCTGCCCATTCACAATAATAACAAACAAAATTCGACCCAACAATGAAAGAAAATCGACAAGCAAGGGGAATCGGCTGGGCAAGTGAATAAAGTCGCCCATGCAGTGAATAAAATGCCCAACGGGATATAAATTCGCCCAAACATTGGTTAAAACACCCAAGGGGATGTAAATTCGGCTAGGTAGTAAATAAAATACCTAGGGGTCCATAAAATTGAATGTGTAGCTCTTTGGAAGAGGAAAAATTCTAAGGAGTTTATCTCGTTGAGACGACAATGCTAAGGAGTTTATCTCGTTGAGACGACAATGCAAATTCATGTTTCTTGTTGCGCTATTTACATCTCGCAGTTAAAATTTTTGTGGTTTCAATGAAATTTGCGAACCGAAGAGCATCCTGCAAATTGGGAGATCATTTGCATTTGAAACATAAACAATTCATTAATATGTATTAGTATGAATACTATTCAGATAAATATGAAAACTTTCTCCATTAATACATACTAGTATGAATGCTATTGAAATAGATATCAAACCTTTCTGTTGACCAATACTTAGCCAGTTATTTGGCCACCAGGCCCCAGGTTCACGATACCCATCACCTATGTCCCTTGTTCCATCATATACATCTTGCAACCAAAGAAATTCAGTGATGTGCAATTTATGCTTTTACTAGTGAGAACCCAACAGGGGTTCGAACACATTGCCATTAATAAATGAAAAAAAAAAAAAAAACTTTTTTCCACTGTCAGATACTTATCCCTTTTCCCCTTTTGTTTTTCCTGTCCATTATGGCTTTCTGGTTTTATACTTAGTCATCTTTCTATGATGGGCGGTTGTAGGGTTCACGGGCTGACATAACTTCATCTCCATCTGTATCTTCACATGACGAATCGAACCGACCGATGTTCCTTTCCATACCTAGGCAATTTTATGGCTGCGGTTGTCGAGTCAGCACATACGAACTGGTCTTTTCTTCTTCTCGCTCGTTATCACTTTCTAGATATATATTTAGTGGTCTTTCTATCGTATCCGATTCCAGATTTGGCGGGCTGACATGTCTTCATCTCCATCTATATCCTCACACGATGGAACCGATCGATCGTTGTTCCTTTCCATACTTAGCCAATTTTATGGCCGTCATTGTGGGGTCGACGCTTGCGAACCCAACTGTTTATCGTTCCATTATATACATCTTGCACTCAAAACATCCGTGATCTACAATTCCACCGCAGGTTCCTCGTATACATTAACTTCGTTCAAAGTATCTGTTGTTGCCTTCCATCCCCAACAACTTCACGTCCTTCCTGATATACATCAACAATGCTCTTACTAGTGATAAGTGGACACAGTGGTATGAAAGATACTTTCGTCATCTGCAATTTATGCTTTAACTGGTGAGAACTCAGCAGGGCTTCGAAAGCATTTGCATTAATAATCAAACACTAGATGTTCTTCTGCGAGATACTTGGTTCTTTTTCCCTTCTCTTCTTCCAGAGTATTATCGCTTTCTAGTAATATACTTAGTTGTGTTTCTATGATCGCGGGTTCCAACGTTGGCGTGTTGACATATCTTCATCTCCATCTATATCCTCGCATGGCGAATTGGACCGCCCATTGTTCCTTTTCATACTTAGTGAATTTTATGCCTGCGGTTGCCGAGTTGGCACAATTGAACTCTGCTGCTTTTTGTTCCGTCATATACATCTACCACTCAAAATTTTCGTGATCTACAATTCCACTGTGAACTCCTTTGTCCTTTTTCCCTTTTTTTCTTCCCGTGTATTATGGGACTATAAAGTATGGACATGATATTTTATAGATCATGTATGGCTTCCGCATTCCATACCTAGCGACATTTTGGATCACGGATTCTCGAGCGAGCGGGCTCAAAATTGGGCCTCCATTGTTTCGTGCCCTACAAGTAGCACTCAAAATTCTGCGATATACAAATTGACAAGAGGACCTACGGACTGGTTGACTCAACATTTCACTTCTATTGTTCTGTGTCCTCCAAACAACGCTCCCAGTTCCGCGATATACAAATTGACACACAGAATGCAAGACTAGCGGAGTGGAGATTGCCATTGTTTACGAATGTTAATCCCTATGAAGTATCTAACAGTATCTAAAAAATTATTTTCAATACTAAATTAGCTCTTAATAGTGACAACTGGACACATGTACAAAACAGTTGGCATCGCACCCTTCGCAATATACAAATTGACTACTGGATTATGATATCGTCCGCTCTTCCATGTTACAGATTATGCATTCAAATGTTCGGAGTGATACAATTTGAACGTCGGGGCCTCGCATATTTTGCAGACACCTTGTCAGCCTGTTTTGGATCCTCGTGTTGTCGGGTTCATGAAATGTGCAACTCCAGTGTTGGCAGGTTTACATATCTTTATCTCCATTTATATAATCACACGATGAATCCGACCAACCGTTGTTTTTTTCCATACTTAGCCAATTTTATGGCCATGGTTGCCGGGTTGGCGCCAATTTCATCTCCATCTGTATCCTCGCATGGCGAATTGGACCGCCCGCTGTGCCTTTTCATACTTAGTGAATTTTATGCTCGCGATTTCCGAGTTGGCGCAATTGAACTCTGTTCCTTTTTGTTCCATTATATACATCTTCCACTCAAAATTTCCGTGATCTACAATTCCACTGTGAACTACTCCCTCCTTTTTCCCTTTTTTTCTTCCTATGTATTATGGGACTATAAAGTATGGACATGATATTTTATAGAGCATGTATGGATTCTGCATTCCATACCTAGCGACATTTTGGATCGCAGGTTCTCAGGCGGGCGAGATCAAAATTGGGCCTCCATTGTTCTGTGCCCTACAAATAACACCCAGAATTTCATGATATACAAATTGACAAGCGAACTGGTTGACTCAACATTGCACTTCTATTGTTTTGTGTCCTCCAAACAACGGTTCCAGTTCCACGATATACAAATTGACACACGGAATGCAGGGCTGGCGGGGTGGAGATTGCCATTGTTTACGGATGCTAATCCCTATCAAGTATCTAACAATATCTAAAAATATATTTTCAATACTAAATTAGCTCTTAGTAGTGACAACTGGACACAGAGGTACGAAACAACTGGCATCACATCGTCTACAATATACAAATTGACTACTGGATTCTGACATCATCCTCTCTTCTATGTTATAGATTATGCATTCAAATGTTCGAAGCATTCTATGTAGATCACAGAAGTTTTGAGGATCCAAAACAGGCTGACAACGTGTTATAGATTATGCATTCAAACTTCTATGATCTACAATTCCAGCGCGGGTTTGTCGAACTCACAAGCTTCACTCTACCACGACTCACAAATGTTTCAAAGTATCTCTTGTTACTTATCCCCACTAACTTCTTGTCCTTCCTGCCATACCCTCTTCGTTGTTACGCGTATTGCACTCAAAGAGTTTCGAGACATACAATTTGACCCGCGCGCCCTCACCTTCAACAGTTGTACCTTGCAACCTTATTTTGTAGTTGTTTTTTCCCATGCCCGCGACCTCCGTACTTTCTTACTATGCAATTAGAAACCTTTCATGCTAATAGTTGACCATGCAGGAACCGTCAACATTGTCATTAATGGGAGAAATGCTCAAGGAGATCTCTCATTATTACACATTAAACCAAGATGTGCAGAGAGTTATTTTTTCCCTTCCGATTGATCATCTCGAACACGCGTCGTCCTGTTGGCCCCCTCAAGAAATCTACAATATTTAATTGCTCATTGCAATATCCGCCATGTTCGCATTTCTATGTATGCAATTACTAGTGTTAAATGTTAACAACGCATCATGCAATAGCCGCCCAAATTTTCATTAATCAACGAAAGTCTCAAGGACATCTCCCATTCACACGCTTTGGACCAAGATTTACGCAGGGTTATATTATCCCTTCCAACTTTTCATTTCATTCATCGTCTGGAGCAAACAAACATTCTTGTAGACTTATGGCAGCAGGTCGACAACAATTTTGTGGAGATACAGTAAATATGTTCGCACTTGAGGACCAGAACTTCTAGTGGTCCAGAGCATACTTTTACTATTCATCCCATTCCGCCTAGAACAAAGTGATTTTGAGCTCTGGAATTGCTCGCGCGGGCTGTTTCCTTGAGATTTTTTACTGTAAGGAGGCGGTCTCTTGGTGCGCCGAAAAATATATTCCAGGCCAAAGAATTATTCCACTGCGCGACCATTCTCCTGTTTCTTTGTCACCTCAGGTCTTCCGCGAGATGTTAAAATTGTCGGAGCCAACATTGACGTTCAGAGGACAAGACTGCAAGCAGTTTCTAGAAAAACATGATAACAGGTTGGACATCTTAGCTGAGTTCCTCGAATACCCGACAACAGTTCCTGAAGATATCACAAGGTTGCAGGTAAGTTCCTTTAGAAATCCATTCCGGGAATTTTCTTAGTTGTTTACAAGAATAACAGGACATGCATCCACGACAAGCATTTCCCATATAATTATTTATATTTTGTATTTCACAGTCAAGGAACAATACATTTTCTATTGGGGGAAGCTAATTTCCATTGATCTCTATTCCCAGTTGTCACGATTCAAAGAATCGAATAAATTTAATATGTCATCCTACTTGATTTTCACAACTGTGCATTGTTGCCCGTTTCCAAAACTTTCCCTTTCCAATAAAATAAACTATGGATTCGACCCAGTAACATTCCGGTACGAGGTCCTGTGGAGGCACAAGGCCTCCCATTGTTTTTATGAAGTTTTTAATGGCTTTGTCTCAGTTTTCAAAGATTTATTGTTAGGCAAGGATGCTCTGCGTATGTCTAGCCAGGAAACCAAGTTTATGAACAGGAAGGGCACACTTGAGCAAAAGGAAAATTACAGTATCCTCATAGTATTTGGCTCTAAGGAAAATCCTACTTTCCTTCCATGCCACATCAAGGACAAGATGTTTGTTGCAGAAATAACAAGGCAATACAACCACTGGTTGCATTTTTTCCATGACAAGAAAAAAAAGAAGTTCATTCCTCTGCCCTGGAAAGTCAGAGACTTCGTGTGCAGAAATATCAATAAGATTGATGAGTTTTCCGCCCATTTCAAGAAATTGAACCTAACGTACGTTGAAAGGATAAAAGGGTTCGACCCTAATGGGATTTTTCGAGAACATTTACTGGAAGGATGGCTTTAACACCTCTTTTATCCATAGACACCTGACCCAAGACAAGGACAGTGTCGACAACAATCATGCTTCTGCCGATTGTGATGCAGAGACATTGCAAAGCGTGACTGAATTGTACAGACAACATGGAAAAGTATCGGGTGAGAAGAGTACCCAGTCCCCCGCCAACACTCCCAAGAGCATGACATCACAGAGCATTGCTTCGATGGTCCACCCCAGTAAGAAAGAAACACAAAAATCTTCGAACGAAGGAGGAGATAAGAACCCTCCTCGCATAAATATTGATAGTTCTCACAAAATTCCACTAACGAAGAAGAGAAAAAAAAATGTAGGGCAGGCAGAGGAACCCGAAATTGAAAGTGGACAGTTGCAACTTGAAATTGAAAATGGGCACATGCAGAAAATTGGGTTGTCCGTGGTGGAAATATATGAGACCGACTTTTTTGACGAAGATGAATCCTTCGTATTCCAGAGTGTTGTTTTTGACAGACAATCTAAAAGTATGGTCATTGAAAAGAGAGATGTAACAAACATGAAAGGAAAATCTCGCACAAAGATTAACTTTAGGGAAATGCAGCCGGCCCAAATCTCCTCATTTCACCAGGTAACCGCTGAAATTCTTCGTGATTCCATTGGAGGAATTGAGACGAAAAATGCCAATCTGAAAGACCGCCTCAATGAATTTGAGCAGGCTTTTATTGCAACCTCAGAATTTGCCAGTCCTTTGGCAAAAATCATGCCTGCTACCACTGCAGACAAGATGAAAGTATCCTCTACCCTCCTTGCATGCTCTAGATCCCTTGTAGAGAATAACATCAACAAAAGAATGCAGTTAGTTACTGAAGCCTGGGAAACATCGCAAAATTTAGTTTCCTTCGGAAAGAAGGCCAATGATTTCCTGCAACATTTGGAGGCAAATTTAAAAAATGATCAGTGTTTCTGTGAACAGGTGCTGGCCCATTTTGCCAACTATGCCTTCAATACATCCGAATTGAAAAGAAGACAAGAGAAACTCCCATCCCCAAAGCAGAACAAAAAAGTAAAAGCATGCTGGTAAAAGAAAATTAACAACCTGGAGCTCATTGTCAAATCATGTAAACAAGTCATATCAGAAAAGGAATATTTATTCACAAGCCTGCTCCAAATGGACTTAGCCAGAACTACCAACGAGGTTCAAGACCCAAACTTGATTCTCAAATCCTTGTCAATCACCAAAGAAGCCTTCTAGGTTCAAGTTGATATTTTAAAGGGGTTGTATTTCGAAAAGTTTTACGACATACTTGAACATCATTTAGATGAGAACGAGTGCTAGGTACTGGACTATGCGACACATAATGAAGAAATTGAACAGAGTCTGCATAATATTTCAATGGATCTAAGGAAATTAGAAAACGACCTTTACAACATAGAAATCTGGGATGAAATCAACACGGCCCCCATGAAAAGCTACATGGAAGAATGGTTCCAACAGAGAATGGACAGCCTCGTCCAGGAAGGGAAACAACCGGTCAACATGACTCCACTGACCATCAACGACAACAACAAAAACACATCGGCTTCATAGTAATTCTATATTGGCGTCTTGTTTTCTTTATCAATCCAATTTAAGTCTATGATGCCATCTTGTTTTCTTTATCAATCCACTTATGACCTCTTTAAATAGAAAATTGTAACCAAAGACTCATAACTTCCAATTTCTTCTTTTCAGGTCTTCCTCTCTACCGTCCCACACTTCTTCTTTCGACGTTCCTAATTCTTGTACTTATTTCTTTTTATGGTCCGCGGGAGCCCCAATCCCAGTCTATATGACAAACGCATTTAAATTTCCAGAAAGATGTAACATACATTATTAATTTTTGATAAATTCCAAAGAAAACTGATTCGACAATGCCTTTATTGTATACTAAATTTTGGGTTTCCAGGAACCTTTCTTGTTTGATCCAAAGAAAACTAATTCGGATTTGCTACATTTCTTGTGATCTATTGTATGCTATTTTTTTTTTCTTTGAATGACGTTGTTACTATTCTATTGTATGCTAACTTTTTGGGTGTCTAAGAACCTATACTTTGATAGAGTTCGATTTATCTTGTGTCCAGAAGCCTTTGCTTTCAAGCAAACTATGTACCAGATGTTATTACTATTCTATTGTATGCTTTTAAATGTTGATCTAATTTCCAGAGATATGTAACATACATTATTTATTTTTGATAAATTCCCATAGTCCGCAAGTCCGCTTATCAATTTGTATATCAAGGAACTGTCAGTGCTATTTGTATGCAATGATACAACAGAGGCCCAATTTTGAGTCTGCCAGCCCGAGAACCTGCAATCCAAAAACTGGTTAAGTATGGAGTCCTGCTATATTTTTTGTCTCCTATTCTATGCTAAATTTTTTGTGTTGCACGCCATTGTTACTATTCTATTGTATGCTAACTTTTTGGGTGTCCAGGATCCTATACTTTGATAAATTTCGATTTTTATTCTGTCCAGAACCCTTTGTTTTAAAGAAAACTAGTTCGTGAATGCTAATTTTTTGTGTTTTCCTCCACGAAACTATGTAAAAGACGTTATTACTATTCTATTATATGCTTTTAAATGTTGATGTAAGATCCAGAGATATGTAACAGACATTATTTATTTTATGATAAGTATCTATAGTCCACAAGTCCGCTTGTCAATTTGTATGTCGCAGAACTCTCGGTGTTATTTGTAGGGCATGTAACAACAAAGGCCCTTTTTTTAGCCCGCCAGCCTGAGAACCCACGATCCAAAAACCGACTAAGTATGGAATGAGGGCTCCATGCATGCTCTATAAAATCTCATCCCCATACTTTATAAAAGTGCATATTTCATATGTATAAAACTAAATATATACTTTCTAAAATTTGATAAATTTCAATTTCTTTTGTTTCTAGGATCCCTTGTTTTAAAGATAGCTAATTCGGGAATGTTAATTTCTTTGTGTTTTTTTCTACGAACCTATGTAACAGACGTTACATTTATTTTTCTGTTTCTCTCCACGAACCTATGTAAAACGTATGCAAAGAAAACTAATTCGGCAATACTATATTTTTTTTGTCCAAAAAAACCAATGCCTTGTTCTGTACTTGCTTAATTTCCTTTGATTATGTAATACATTATACAATTTTTTATTAAAACTTAGAAGTAAAAACAGTTTGACCCAAAATCAATTGCTATATCCCCTACTTTAATAGGGAGTAAAAAATTCAATTAATAATCAATTTAATAACTTTTGACATAGAGATTCCCCTTATAACTTTTGACATAGAGATTCTCCTTTATATTCAAATAAATGGGATGATAAGTTTATTGAAATAACCCTCCTTTTTAGAAATAATAACAAGAACTATCAATTGTCATTTTTTTATTATATAAAAATCTTAATTAACATAGATAAGGAAAAAAGGTACTTTGGACATGATTTTAAAAAGGTCTTTCGAATCACAGTTGCATTCTCTATCTATTTAAAATAGAAGATTTTTTTTGCAATTATATACAAATTTTTTAGTATAATTCATTTTGGATGAATCAAGCACAATGAAGAGTAAGGGTGTCACTCATCACTATAAAGTAGTTTAATGTCTTTTAAATGATAGATGTAGAAGTAGTGTTCATCAAAAATGTGTTGTACCAAAAATTCTTATATGTTTATAATTTTTTTCTTATAACCATATTAAACAAACTATGGAAGTTTACATTTCAACATTTTATAATAATAAAAAATTGA
>ML782722.1:19904-46961 GCA_009831015.1 Picea engelmannii
AACCTGAAGGATTCTCTTTGACAGATAATCCTAATTATGTTTGTAAGCTGAAGAAGGCCTTATATGGACTAAAACAAGCACCACGAGCTTGGTATTATAGACTGGACAAATTTCTACAAGAAAAAGGGTTCGAGAAAGGTACTATTGACAGTAACCTTTACATTAAGTCTGAAAGTGATAATTTACTAGTTGTTTTGGTTTATGTAGATGATATTATTTTTGGCTGTACTAATGAATCATCTGTCCAGTGGTTTTCTAATTCTATGCAAACAAAATTTGAAATGTCCATGATAGGAAAACTGTCATATTTTCTTGACCTACAAGTAAGACAAAGCTCTGCAGGAATTTTTATTTCTCAAGAAAAATATTTGAAAGAGATGTTGAAGAAATTTCAGATGGAAGATTCTTCTACAGTTAGCACACCTATGGTGGTTGGTTGCAAGCTGAGTAAAGATGATATCTCACCTGATGTTGATCAAAGAACATATTGCTCTATGATAGGCAGTCTTTTGTACATCACAGCATCCCGTCCTGATATGATGCAAGTTGTTGGAATGGTAGGTCGTTTTTAGTCTTCTCCTAAACAAAGTCATTTGGTAGCCATCAAAAGGATATTTAAATATTTGAAGGGAACAATGACTTATGGTCTGTGGTATCCTAGAAATCAGAATTTCCAGTTAACTGCTTATTCAGATGCAGACTGGGCAAACTGTGTTGATGAGAAAAAAAGCACCAGTGGAGGAGCATTTTTTCTGGGTGACTCATTAGTTGCATGGCTTAGTAAAAAGCAAGGATCCATTTCATTATCCACTACAGAGGTAGAATACATTGCTGCTGCTACTTGCTGCACACAAATTTTATGGATGATACAAACTCTTGCAGATCTGAAGGTAAATTACACCAATCCCATTCCAATTCATTGTGATAACACAAGTGCCATTAGTGTCTCCAAGAATACTGTTCTTCATTCCAAGACTAAGCATATTCAAATCAAGTACCATTTTCTCAGAGAACAAGTTACAAACAGAATTGTTCAACTGAATTATATACCTTCTACAGAACAGATTGTTGATATCTTTACTAAACCATTAGAAGTGACCCCTTTTGGATATCTTCGTCAAAAGTTGGGGGTTATAATATCTTGTGTCTAATCTGTTCACCTGGTCAGGGGGAGTACTTATTGAATATCTAGTGTATTTCCAAGATTCTTATAGTCGACAGGGGGAGTAATTTTTGCAACAGATCAGGGGAAGAGTGTTTCTTCATTGACATTGATCTCAAAGGGGGGAGAAAAGAGTTAGGGAGAGGAGATCCGAATGCAATGCATGTGGGTGTGTGTGTTTCCATCAATGCCAAAGGGGGATATTGTTGGCAAATATTTAATAGACAGCGAATGGCAAATATTTAACAGACAACGAATGCTTGTCATTGATGGAAAGTACAATAGTGAAGATGGCATGAGTACAGGAAGTTTGTAATTGACAGGCAAACAGAAGATAAGTTCAGGAAGGTTGAATGATCGAAGGCGAATGAGAAAAGGCAACACAACATCGATCGAGTGATCGAAGACTCGTAAAGTTTGAGAAGAACTACTGATTGTTGGATCCCATCCAAAATTCCCGATGTAAGCTGAGTCGTCAGATCAAAGGTTGGATCTGAATCGTTGATTCCAGTCCTTGTCGGAGTTTCGGGGATCGAGAGTTGGACATGTCAAAGATTATTGACATCAGGAATCCCGATATCGCGATATGTGAAATCGCGATGTAATCTGAGCTGTCGGATTAAGGTTGAATTTGGACCGTTGATTCCAGTCCATGTCGGGGTTTCAAGGATCGCATGTTGGAGATGTCAAAGAAGCAATGCAACAAAAATGTCGATTTCGCGATATACGAAATCATGACTTATTCGCAACCGTTGAAGCAAGATCATATCTAGACCATTGATCCAACTTCCTATCGGAGTTTCGTGAATCACAACATCAAGAGGAAAGGAAAACAATGCAACAAGAAATGCGAAATCGCGATTCAATCGCAGACATCAATTCAATATCAAATCTGGACCATTGATCTAACTCCATATCGGAGCTTCATGAATCGTGACATGGAGAGGCAAAGAAAACAATGCAGCATGAATGTCGAAATCATGATTCAATCATATCTATTGAGTCAAGATCAGATCTGGACCATTGATTCGACTTCTTTACGAAATTTCATGGATTGGGATTTGTAAGTGACAAGAACATTGAACATCAGGAATGTTGAATTCACGATATGAGAAATCGTGGAATGATCTGAACCATCAGATCAAGTGTTGATCGGAGGGTTACTATTCTCTCTCACAGTTAACTCAGTTGCGAATTTGTTAGTGAAACAGATTCTTGATTGCGAATCTGTTGGCGTTTCAGTTGCTCGGACAGTTGTCTTCCTGTTGCCTAAGGAGATTGGAAGTTGAACCGCCGTGAAGGTGCATAAAAGAAAAGGAGAAAGACAATGTGTGTTTTTTTTTTTTTTCTGTTCTGGATGAGAAAAGAATGAAACTATAAGAAAAGGAAAATGAGAGAATGCGTAGGAGGAGATTGAGCATATGTTCAGTGTGAGATGAAACGCAGAGCAGAATAACAGAACAATTTGAAGAAGAGCAGAATGAGAGAACGAGTTGATGTAGAGCATACCTGATGAACAAACAGAGGAAGAGAAGAGCATCAGAACAGTGTGTAGAAGACCAGATTTACAAAACAAAGAAAGATTGGTAAGAACTGATTTATCTGTAAAGTTGACTGCTGATTTAGTCATTAATATTCTAGGGAGGTTGGGAGGTGCTCGAGAGGACTGTTGTCCTCAGAGGTTCAAGTGGGAGCTTGAACACAGGAAGTTGTAGCTTCCATCTGGTTGCAGCCAGAGAAACTAGGGTGGCAGGGTGGTGCTAGGGAGAACAAGTGTTCTCTATTTTACAGGTTGAAGCCTGTGTAACTGAAAGTTGGTGCTTCCATCCAGTTGGTGCTGGAACATATAGGGAGTTGGTGCTTCCTTCTAATGGGTGCTAGAGAAACTAGGGAGTTGGTGCTTCCTTCTTGTGGGTGCTAGAGAAACCAGAGAGTTGTTGCTCTCAAACAAGTTGTATCTTGTAAAACAGAGGTAGCAGCCTCACATTGAGTCGGTGTTCAATTAAAGATGATGTTCAGAACTTAAAAGACTACCTATCATTTCGAAGAAGAAGAGGTTTTCTCCCTTTATGGGTTTCCTCGCAAAAAAACCGTCTCTGTGTATACCTTATGTGTGACTGATGCTTTTTACTTTTACTATCCATATGTTGTATAATGTTATTGATCACTTGAGGAAAGATTAAGAATATTTTAATAGACTTAAAATTGTTTAAGCTCATAGACAAATAATTCACCCCCCCGCTCTCAGTTGTATTAGTAATTTCAACAATTCACCCTCGGATGACATTTTCCGAGGCGCAAGGTCTTATGCTGAGATTCTAGCTTAGATACAAACCTTGGCACCCGAGGAGAGAGCCGATGTTCTGTAGTTCCAAGAACATCGACACAGTCGTCTTCCCACAGTGTTGCGGGGCGAGAGTCCAGCTACGGTGGAGTTCAAACAAAAGGATGTCGAAGGCTCTAAGGATGAGAACCCCGATCAAGAAAAACACCAGGATGAGGGGGAGCAAACCAAGAGTTCGAAAGAAGAAATAAAGACTCTCGACCCTCTGAAGAAGCAGAGTTCAGTTACTACTCTGGGAAAATCAGCAAAGCAGGTCGGAGAACCTATCACATCAATTACTCCCTTGCAGTCAACTCAAGGAAATATTGATGCAGGGTGGATCTTCAATGAAGAGTTGAGGCCTATAAGGGTAGAAGAGCTCCCTCTAAATGATTTATTCTTCGATAAGAAGAGAAAAGCAGTGGTAAAGAGAGAATTTTACCAAGAAGGGGAGTCGACAACCAAGAAATACAAAGTCATAACTGATGGGAAGGACAAGAAAAATGAACAATTCGTGACTGAGATAGCAGGGACGTTAGGAGCATATGCCTCGAAAAATCAGTTTTTAGTCGAGCTTCTAAAAAGCAAGCTGAAACAAAAGAATCACCTCATTAAAACCCTGGAAGCTAGACTAGCCACAGCAATGGAAACTGCCAAAGACCAGGCGAGTGTGGGTATAGAGAAAGCAAGATTGGCCGATAAAAATGAGATAGAGCTGCTCAAGTCTAAGCTCGAACAAGCGCAGCTGGTGGTTCGGGATGGTCGGATGCAAGCAAGTCAGCAAAAATTTTTGATCTAGAAGCTGCAGCCTAGGGTGGAAATCGTCGAAAGCAAAGTGATAGATATCGGGATGTTTCAGTCCTAGGCGATGGAGATTTAGGGTAGAGTCTCTGAGACAACTGTTTGCTAGTCAAACAGGTTTCGAAGAACTTATCTGCTGAGAAAGGGAAGCTAGAACAACATGGGTCGCCTTCCAAGAGGCTGTGATAACCACAAACAATAGGGATTTAGGAAGTACTCCCAGGTTCACCATTTCAGAGTAGACCAGAGGAAAAATTCTATTGAAAGAATGGGAGCATAGCATCTCGGAAGGCAAGCTGCAAGACAAAAAGGTAACAAATGCCTTGGAAGAGGCTTTCATTTCTATAGATGGGGATCTGCTAGGCATTGATAGTGGAGGTAGTGCCGAGGCTTTGATTCAAATGAATATGGAAAAGATATCTCTTGATTTAAAGGAAAAAGAAGAAAGGGATTCGGCTGAGATCTCCCAAGTGACTATGGCAGACATAGTCCAAATAGACAAATGTATGATCAAACCAAGCACGCAATTATGTGCTATCGACATCATAGATAGAGAGATGGAAGACAGGCTGCCATAGTTAGCCCGAGAATGTTAATTTTTTGAAGCCATCTATCAAGCAGAACCGTCGAGGATAATATCTCAGCTGGTTGAAAGATGTGTCACCTGTACCGAGCACGCGCGAGGACAAATGTCTGGCACCAAGTGAAGACAGAGAAGAAGAAATGGAGCGATTTCTCTCCTCCCTATCATAACCAAAATTTTGTAATGATTGAGATTCTATCTTATTGTAAACTGTATAAATATACCATAGAAAGATGGAAAAAGGGCTGGACCTTTTTGTGTCGATTGTAACAGAGTTTTTTACATTTTGAGAGTTAATACAAAGAAAATCTGAAGATTCTCAATTCCATCATGACTGTGTTATGAGTTTGTTTTCTTGTATCTCATATTTCATTTTGTTTCATATTCCTAACTGATGAATGCTTCGTTATAATTTTGGTACGACCACTACGATAGTGAATGAATTTTGGTTTTCTGTAATTGTTTACTGTTTTTCCTCTGTACCAGCTATCAGCGGGTGTAAGACCAGTCAACACTTTCAGAATTCTACACATATTTTATGCTACATCGGGTTATTTCTTTACAGTTTTCCTCTTCTGTTTATACGTGAGATTCTCCCTTGATAGGATCCTTACATCATAGACAGCTAAATTTTTATCCCCCGCCTCATACATTTTATTAAGATATAACTCAGTTACGGGAAAGAGCCTTTGATTTGCATCCCTATTTTATTCCTGAAACCATAAATTCTCTTTTATACGACCAAATTGAGACAACACTTAATCTCTCTTTGAAGTTTTTCCTACTTTTACTGTTCCTCCATGACTGTCCCTGTACCAACACAGCCCAATATCAAACCCGGATTATCAAACCAAACGCACATTGCCTTAATCCTTTTCGATACTATTCTTAAAACAACTACTAACCGGGTTGAACTTGAATGTTCATGGGCAGCCATTGAACAAGATATAACTATCCAGGAACAGTTGGAAGCTAAACAACGCCAATGTAGAAATATTCCCTAGTTTCCTTTGCCGAAGGTTGATGTTTCTCTCTTCTCCACCTTTTACCCCTTTTGGATGCCTAGACACTGTACTTCTAAGCCTTGAGTACAGACTCTGGAACAACATCTTTCTGGCGTCGTTGCTGGGGACCGAAGTTACGAAATCTTTTTCCCTGGGAAAACGACATTTGTTTTTCATTGAAAGTGTTACCCTTTGATAGTGAACAAAGAGTACACACCTTTTTTAATGATTTCTAATCTTTCACTTGGCGACTCCACGAATAATAAACTGACATCCGGTCGAAGGAATACCAGACAAAACCCGGATGGTAAGCAGATTACGTCCGTTACCGATCCCGAGAAGATTCTAAAGGCGAGAGGCTCTCTTAAGCCAACCGCTGCAGTTTACAAACTTAGAACCCCACAACTGAAGACTAAGAGTTCTTCTGAACCCTCAACTTCACACAGTCCTCTCTTTGATACTAAATTTTTAACGCCGAACTGCTCCGAAGTTAGGAGTGAGATTCATCCGACAATCCCCTTGGTACACAAAGGAAAGGGCCCTCTTGAAATTTCATTGGCAGTTGACATACCATATTTCCTTCAGTTAAATTTCCCGACCTCACCAAATTCTGAAGAGTGTGTTACACATTTGGTTTCCACACCCATCGGTTCTCCTGATTTCGTCTCTTGCAAATCCGAGGAACCAAGTCCTCGCGTTCCTTATCTTTCCTCGTCGGATTTTCCTCTTCGCGAAGAAAATAAAGATTCACTTTTAATTTTCTGAAATCCCCTTTACAACTTTCCACAAATAACGATGGCAGCTACCGGGGGAGGAGGCGGAGGGTTTATAGGAGGAGGTGGAGGGTTTATCAGAGGAGGAGGGGGAGGAGCCCCTCTAGTAGGAGCTGGAGGCCAAGAGCCTGCCCCCCCTCCCAGAGTGTTTGCGAAAGTTGCAGCCAGATATGCTCCCTTAGTATTGCCCGTCCCTCTACACGACCTTCCCGAAAATTACATAAAAAATTTACTGAAATTCATCGGGGAAGGGGATCTGACCGTGGCCGAACATATTAATTTCTTCGATCAATTCACTGATATCCTGGGTATCGAACATGAGGACGTATATTCGAGACTTCTTGTCCAAACCTTCGAAGGCCAGGTATGAACTCGGTTTCAGAGCCTACCCATAGCATCTATCTTATCTTATGACGCTTTGGAAGATTCTTTCCTCAAACAATGGGGCGAGAGAAAATACCATCTATATTATTTAACCGAATTTGGATCTTTAAGAAAAAAGAATTCAGAAACAGTCATGGAATTTATTCAAAGATTCAACAAATTGTACAATAAAATCCTAGCCGAGGTTAAACCGTCCCAACCCGCGGCCAAAGTAACTTTCACCAGAGCTTTCGAACCGGATTTTGCACTCCTTTTGCGAGAAAGAAGGGGAGCCACCCTAAACCTAATGTAGGATGATGCGGTAGAAATAGAGTCTAATATGATGGCTTCGGGTAAGCTTAAAGCTAAGTTAAAAACGGGAAACTAAGAAACTAAACACTTTAGAGAACAAACTGGTCTGTCAGAATCTAATAGATCCACATATGACAGGGCAGAAGATATGGCCAGAGTAATTAAAGAACTGTCAAATAAAATATCCAAAATGGAGCTCGAACAGGCCAAAGCTGATTCTTTCCCTAAAAAGGATTTTAAGAGGAACCCCAACCCCCTGAACCAGCAAAGACAAATAAAAAATGAAGATCAAAAAATACAAGCTCCCTTAAAGAATGAACATTTTATAGGAGCGAACGATTTTCAAGACTTTGGAGATTCGGATAATGATGTCACGAACTTCGGTGATGACTGTACACAACCATATCTGACTCGAGAAGACTATGAAAAATCTCTAAATAGGCAATAACCGTCGAATAAGGGTGAAGAAGGTGATCACACTGACCTTTGTGAATCTCAATAAGAAACTGAGATGATAATGGCTGAGATCCAACCCAAGTATAACTTAAGATCTAAGAGTAAGCCCATCTCAACTGCTCAACCCAAGAAAATCCTCCAAAGAGGTCAAACTTACGAGCCTACTCCAGAAGAGACCTTATTACCCAACGACAAAACTAAAGTAGTAAGCACACAAGAGTCCAAAGTGGAAAAAGTTGAAACCCAAACACAAGGAAGCGAAACAGTAAATAAAATTACATCTTCAACCAGGACCATGAGTAATAAAGAGGTCCAGACGAGTAAGTCGGAAAGGAAGGATTCATAAGTCTCAACTAAAGAAACAGATAAGGTGAGTGGAGCTTTCAGTTTTGAAAATGAGATAAATAAAATTAAGATACCAATCCATTTGGTAGGATTAGCAAAAAACCCCATTTATCGAAAGTAGATTACCAAAGCGATGGGTGTCTCTGAGCTACAAAGCCAGTCTGATGTTTTAAACCTGGAAGATGACAAACCTAACATCACTTTTGGTCCCCATTTTTAAGGGGCCAAAGAAACCATTTCTCCCTTTTATATCACTCTAAATGTGTATGATCAATTGCTACATAATTGCATGTTAGACTTCGGAGCCTCCCATAACGTTATGCCTAAAATTATTATGGACAAATTGAGTCTCCAAATCATCAGACCTTATGGAGATATTTACTCTTTTGACTCAAGAAGGGTTAAGTGTATGGGGATGATAAAGGATCTGGTAGTTACCTTGGCGCAGGTCCCGGTTAAGAGTATCCTGATGGATGTGGTTATTGCAGATATTCCCCCTAAGTATGGCTTACTGTTGTCTAGGTCATGGGGAGCCAAGTTGGGGGGTTCTCTTCAATTGGATATGACGTTCACCACAATTCCTGTGTTTGGTGGTCAGTTTACTAGGTTGTACAGAGAAACAAGATTAGCATATACAGTGAGCGACCGTCAAAACCCAAACAATTTCCCTATTTACATTGCGGACCAAGATCTGGGAAATTGTATCTTATCTTTTGATGATGGTTTAGACGGTTTTTCGGAGGAAAACGATATAGAGAGAGAAGAGTCAAGTTACATGACAAAGGATCTGTGTAGCACCGGTGTCTGGAAAATGTATTTTGACGGTGCCTCATCTTCCGAAGGGGCAGGTGCAGGAGTGCTTTTAGTGGCTCCCGAAGGTAAGTTCGTGGTTCCTTTTTCCTACCGACTGCAGTGGGATATAGATTACACTAACAACGTATGTGAATATGAAGCATTGGTCTTAGGTTTAGAGGCTGTTAAGAAGCTAAAGATAAATAGCTTAGAGGTATACAAAGATGCAGAGTTAATAGTCAAAAAAATAAACCGACAGTACCAAGCCAAGAATCCCAGATTAAGATCATATAGAAATTGTGCTTGGGATCTCATGGAAAACTTTTTCTTGTCCGTAAATGTCCACTTTATCCCTCACGCAGAGAATTTACATGCTTATGCATTGGATAAAGAAGCTTCAACTTTCTCTCCTCCCATGACTTTCAAATTGAATTATCACATTGAAATCAGATATAGACCATCTATACTAGACAATATCCAACACTGACAGGTCTTTGAGGATGATGAACAAATTAAGAAATTTGTTGAAGCAGTGGGTGAATTCTCTAAAACTCATGCAGACCAAGAAAATCAAAATGACCCGATATGGATCATGCAATAAGGGGAAGATCCTAAAGCCTTCGAGAAAAAATTGTGGATCATCGTATGCTAGTCCTTAAAAACAACCAGATTCCAAAAGGATTGATTCCTTTAGAAAGATTTTTTGATTAGAACGACGTACCTATAAAATCCACTTTACAACCCCAACTAGAAGAAGTGGAGGACTGTGATATAGGAACTAAAAAAGAATCTAGGGTGGTAAAAATATCCAAGTTCCTCCTCTTGAAGTGAAAGTTAAGTATAAAGACCTACTTAGATAGTATAAGGATGTTTTCACCTGGTCTTATGATGAGTTAAGAACATATGACACTTCCATAATTGATCACAAGATACCTTTGAAGCCCGGGGTCAAACCGTTTAGGCAAAATCTTAGGCAGATCAACCCCATTTTGTTACCTGTGATCGAAAAAGAAGTTAAGAAACTTTTAGACGTGAAAATAATCGTACCTCTGAGATACTCAGACTAGGTAGCAAACCTGGTCCCTGTCAGGAAAAAGAGTGGGGAAATCAGACTGTGTGTGGATTTCCAAAACTTAAATAAGTCATCTCTCAAGGACAATTATTCACTGCCCAAAATGGACCATGTGTTAGAAAAAGCAGTTGGAGCAAACCGAATGTCTATGATAGATGGGTTCTCTAGTTATAATCAAATTGCCATGAATGAACAAGACAGGGAAAAAACTGCTTTCACCACACCATGGGGTACGTTCATGTATGACAAAATGCCTTTTGGTTTGATGAATGCAGGGGCCAAATTCCAGTGTGCTATGGACATCGCTTTCATAGGAGAAAGGGATAAGTTCGTAGTCATTTACCTCGATGATTTGACGATTTTCTCTAAAATCGATGAAGAACACTTGATGCATCTTAAACAGACTTTTGAAAAATGCCGCAGGTTTGGTCTATCTTTAAACCCAAAGAAATCACATTTCGCCATGTGGGAATGTACGCTTTTGGGTCATATCGTATCTAGGGATGGAATCAGGATTGATCCTAAGAGGATTGAAGCAATAGATACTATAAATATTCCTAGAAATGTAAAAGAGATTCAATCTTTCTTAGGAAGAATAAATTTTTTACGAAGGTTTATCCCGAATTTCGTTGAGATTGTAAAATTGATCACAGAAATGTTGAAGAAGGACAATGAAGTAAAATGGACAACTGAGGCCAGAACACCGTTCACGCATATTAAGAAATTCATAAGTGAGGCACCTGTGTTAGCAAGCCCTGACTATCTAAAATATTTTCTTATCTTCTCGTTTGCCTCTGAACACACTATCGCTGTGGTGCTCCTACAAAAGAACGAAGAAGGATTCGAACAACCGATCGCCTTTTTCAGCAAGAACCTTAGAGATGTAGAACTAAAGTATGATATAATAGAAAAACAGGCGTACACCATGGTAAAAGCATTAAAGGCATTTAGAACATATGTACTACACTCAAAGATAATTGCGTACGTGCCTACCAGTTTTGTGAAAGATATATTGGTGCAGCTAGATAGCGATGGAAAAAGAGGGCGATGGCTCACCAAAATCCAAGAATTTGATATGGAAGTCAAACTGACCAAATTGATAAAAGGGAAAGGCCTAGCCAAACTCTTAGCTGAGTCAAATTTCAAAGCCCTAGATATCAATTACCTAAAGGAAGGCGACGAAGACACAGACCTAAATGAGTTGAATGAGGAAACAAGTCCAAACAAGATCGAAGAGAAGTTCTTATCATCGGGCTGGTACAGAGACATAGTTTCATACCTGGTAACTCTAAAATGCCCAAATGAGCTATCACCATCTAAAGCTATAACTTTAAAACTCCATGCAGTTAAATATTATATCACCGAAAGTCAGCTATATTGGAAAGATCCACTCGGTTTCCTGTTAGTCTGTTTAGTTGAATCGAAAACTCAGCGGGTTATAGACGAATTTCATGAGGGAGTCTATGGGGGGCATCACGCATGGAGAGATACAACTTACAAGATCCTGAGGGCTGGGTACTACTGGCCAAAACTCTTTTCGAACGTCAATTCCAAAGTGCGTGCCTGCAACCCTTGTCAACTATTCGCAGGTAAATAGAAGCTCACAACACTGCCTCTAGTTCCAGTCAAAGCTGAAGCCCCATTTCAGCAATGGGGTCTAGACTTCATAGGCGATATTAATCCCCATTCCAATGCTCAACACAAGTGGATCTTAACAACTACAGATTATTTTACTAAGTGGGTGAAAGCCATTCCAACCAAAAGGGCAACAGACTCGGTGGTAATCGATTTCTTAGAAGACAATATTTTGTCAAGATTCGGTTGCCCCCGAAAGATAGTTTCTGACAATGCCCAGGCCTTTAAATCTATGGCTATGATCAGCTTCTGTCAAAAGTATAACATCATTCTTGGCCATTCCACAGCATATTACCCTCAGGGAAACGAATTGGCCGAGTCATCTAACAAGAGTCTGGTAAATATAATAAAGAAGGTATTGGATGAAAACAAAAGGTCTTGGCATGTGCACTTAAAATACGCATTGTGGGCAAATCGCATAAGCACTAAAAGTTCTATCGGCATTTTTCCTTTTCAAATGGTCTATGGGACATATGTTGTTCTACCTATAAACCTAGCGCTACCAGTAATGAAGGTATGGAAAGATCAAAATGAAGAACCCAATCATGTCACCAGGAGAATTAATCAGCTGATTGAGGTTCAACAACATAGAGTCAAAGTGGATGAAAATATGCATAAGTACCAAGATGACATGAAGAAATTATTCGACCGCAAAGCAAAGGACAAAGAATTCCTCCCAGGTGATTTAGTGTTAAGGTGGGATGCAAGAAAGGAAGAAGCAGCAAAACATGGTAAATTTGACCACCTCTGGTATGGACCATTTAGGGTCTCGGCTTTGGAAGGAAAAAATTCTTTCCTACTGGAAAATATAGATGGTGAAGTCCTCAACGCCCCTGTCAAAGGACAATATTTGAAGCATTACATGACGTAACATTCACCAGATTAAAAAATAAATAATAAAATAAATAAATAAAAATTGTGTACATATATGTATTTTTCATTTAAACATTGCTCTTGATTTTCTTTTTTCGTTCATGAACTTTCGAAACATTTTGAATAATCTTTGTATTTGCCTCTTACAGGATTCCAGCTGCACACAAAACAACAGGAAAAGTAAACCGAAAGTTGGTCTCGTAAATAAATCATCTTAAACAGGTGATATCCAAGAAATTTGATATTTTGCAAAGAAATTGAAATGAAAAGGTATAGATGAATTTTCCTAAAGCACATGTTTTAAAGGAATATTAAAAGAACTCGAGGTTAACGTCATTCAAACAGTGATATCGCCTAAACTGATAAATAACAAAAAAATTTCGTTGTTTAATCAGAAGTGAAAACAAATTAAATAATTCACCCAATTTAAAAGAAGTCGGTCAAAGTAAGGTATCCTCGAAAAAGATCTGCAAGAGTCAGTTTCGAATTTTTGACCTCTATATTTTCAGTCTGTAAGTCACCGCCTGTCACCCTTTTCTATCTCTGGGTTTACCTTTCAAAAAGTCAGCATCTTTCCGTTTCGCATAAGAAGGGATAAGAGTTTTCGTTTCAACCTTATGAGCTTCAAAGCATATTGTGAAAAGAAAACGGGTCTTCACAATTACTCGATCCCCTGCTAAGTGAAGGAATGTTTAAAGTATTCCTAACTTTCCTAGGTTTTTCAACGACATCGGAGGATTGAAGCTTGCTCAAATAGAATGCCCTAAGAAAGTTATTTTCCCTTTTTTCCCTAAGAATGAAGGTGTTCATAAGGTCAAGGGAAGGTTGGTACCAAGTAATCAAAGTAAGTTGATAGACCTATGATGCAAAATATTACACAGATATCAGCCCTGATACAAACTGATTGCCCCCATCTTCGCACTCTAAAAAGAAAATTATAAGACAGGTGGTGAAAGGAAATTCAGAAATGATTGCCCCCACCTAGTCCAAGAGACGATGAAAGGAAATTTAGAAATGATTGCCCTCATCTTAGCATTTAAATGCATAAATATATTCCGAAGTGGTGAAAGGAAATTCAGTAAAAGGGGCCAGATAACTTCACCGGGGTACTGAACATGCTCGCTGGAAGTGAAGCAATATCTGAGATATCTGTAAGGATGTTATACATGAATATCACTCTACTCTGGGAACCAATGCTTTTTAAAACCTGATCCACATCCCAAATTCAGATGAGACTTCCCAATTAAAAACATATAATCTTATTCTTTTGATGCAAGCCGATAGCCACAAGATCCGTTGGGTCTCCTAGGACTGTTTCGATTGGCTTAAAGAAGACCTGAATTTGGTAGTGGGAAAGGGAAAGTTGTGAAAGGGAATACAACTAAGTTTAAAAAGAGTATCTCATTTTGAAAAATCTTTTCAAGGTAAAGAATGAAGTCTCTTTTCCCCTTCGGTACACTGTTCTCAGGAACCTTTTCTCCTGATTGAAGCTATTGATTCCATTTACCCAATATTGGCACTTGGTCTACTGTACTTCCCACCTTACAAGAAAGCGAGATCCCTAGTTGGAGCCTATGTTGGAGCCACCTTTGTTTTTATAGCCCATCACAAATTCCAATTTTTAATGCTCGAAATCGAAAGATGGTTTTCGTATTTTCCGTCTGTGGTTTAAAAATCTCTGAAGCTTTATCAACGCAAAAAGCGATGATTATTGTACTCTCGAGGCGAGTCCTACCTTTCGTAAAAATGTTTCCTCTTTTGTTCTACCTCAGGATCTCGTAGGTCAGATACTATAAGCCATGTAGTTCACACGCCCTGAGCTACGAAATGGTGAAATCGTTTTAATTTTTCACCCAGGGCAGTAACGAGAGTAAAGTTTTCCCTAAACCATGATTAAACGTCATCGGGTTTTCGCACCTCAGCATTCACCAAATCCAAAAGTTTATTTTCATAGCCCCGATAGCCGAGAACATGAGGTCCTTATTTTAGTAACCCGTGTCAAGGTTAAAAGTAAAAGCTAAACCATGGTAAAAGTTCTGTCGGCAATTCGCCACTCAGCGTTTTCTTTTTTAAAAGTTACACCGTCTTAGCCCCGACTCACGAAGTCACGATAAGGATATAAACGTAATTAATTAATCACTAAATTCGAGTTTATCTTCCATTTTTATTAAGTCGTATTATTGCGATCTCGCGGTTTTGCAACTCGGCATGCAAACCTCCCAGAAACTTATTTTCGAAGCTCCGAGTCGCGATATGGAGAATATAATAATTATGAAATTAATTGATCCCCTAATCACGATTACGATTTTTACTAACCAAAATCGATCATCGCAGTCTCAGGTGTCATAGGTTCAAAGTGTTAAAGTAAAATCCCCAATATAACAAGTACCGAAATATTGATTAATGTTGGTAAAACCGGATTAATTAAGCTAAATCGATACATATCCCATGTTTCGATGCTTGCACGATTTACGAGGTATCCTTATTCATTCCATACACCAACTGATATTTTAAACCACCAAAATTTATGGCATTAATTAGGAAATAGGGCAAATCGACGAATAAAGATCGTATTTTTATGGCAAAATTTATTTCTAAATACGATTTGACAGGCCTGTTCTGAAAGGTACCGAGTTTTAAAATATATATAAGAGTTGTGGTTCATTATAACAAATGCATTTTCATATTATGCAAAGCATATTATCTTGGAGCAAGCTAACTTTTGTATGTATACGTATTTCTATCGCAAAAGAGCTAAAACACAATCTCCAGCCATGGCTCTGCAAAAAGCATCCAAAGCCAATGTTGAGGTTTTGGGACAAGGCTCGAACAACATTTCTAATACTCCACCTCGAAGTATCGACTCGGTCCCGAATTGGTCGTTCGTTTCAGATGTTCTGCAAGCATAATTGGTGGATTATTCCGATGACTCCAGTGACAACGAAAAAGATGATATAACCACCAAGTACAAAATAGTCATCCAATCCAGAATGCACAAAGTAGTAGCCAGGCCACGATTGCTTCCATATTATGACATGGTCCGATGGGAATTAGACCATGTGGACATACTGACCAGAACCATCATGAATGAGAAGAAAGTCACCATCGGGACTTTCAGGCCAGAACATCCGCAAGCCATGTATAAGCTACCCACAACGTCCGACTACACATATGGCACGGAATTCTTGGATGAGTTCAAGCAGAAGGAATGCCTACATTATGATAAAACCATGTCTAGTTTAATAAAATATTGGGTTTCAAACACCGCAAAGTTCAGAGCTGATAGCCACGGCATATATTCAATCGCTTCTTTAGAACCGCAGTACAAATATGTAGCCATGATGACATGCAGGTTATACGGGAGAGAGGACACCTCACATTTTTTTCTTTCGTGGGTGCCTCTAATGTTTCGGGTTGCCAAAGGTAATTCCTTCGACTGGGGAAAAATGTTGTCCGATAGCTTGACCAGTCGGGTCACAGAGTATCGGGCGTAGAAAGAGAATGGAAAGGCGTCTTCATTCTTCATGTATGCACACATTATAGACATCGTTTGTTTTTTGACACCATTTCCCTTAATGAGCTGGAGTTGGACTCCAGCTGAAGACGAGCCCATACACGTCTATCATTCAAAATTATGGGAAAACAAAGCTGCAAATTTTGTGTACGAAATCTTCAATTACGTGATGGTGCCTCTGCATTTCACTATTTTTGGTCACCCACCACCCAGGATCTCAGACAGTATAGTGTCAAATCTGAGTAGCATAGCCAACTGGTATGTGGAGGCCGAATTTTTGTACCTCAGAGTTTTCGAGGCTTCTGTTCCCCCGCATGCACTGCCATTATTCATTCCCGACAAGTTGGCTTGTCGCGAGGTTGCTAGACAAACAGTAATCGGTGGTATAAGCAAGGAGCTTAAGGGTTACTCAAAGAAAGTATGGCCACCTTTTCCTGTTCATTTAAATTCTTATTCTTTATTAGATTTCAGGCATGCTAAAGCTGAGGCAGCAGCCCTAGAGGACCTAAATTTGGTTCTCATCGAATATAAAAATCACGATCCACAGAGGGTTGTGAGCAATCATCTGGCCAGTTTAGGGCTCAAGAGATTTCAACACGATAATTCACCCTCGAATGACATTTTCTGAGGCACAAGGTCTGATGTCGAGATTATAGCTCGGATACAAACCTTGGCACTCGAGGAGAGAGCCGATGTTCTGAAGTTCCAAGAACATCGACGCAGTTGTCTACCCGCAGTGTTGCGGGGCGAGAGTCCAGCTATGATGGAGATCAAAAAAAAGGATGCTGAAGGCTCTAAGGATGTGAATCCTGATCAAGAAAAACACTAGAACGAGGGAGATAAAACCAAGAGTCCGAAAGCAGAAATAAAGACTCCTGACCCTCCGAAGAAGTAGAGTCTGGTTACTACTCCGAGAAAATCAACAAAGCAAGTCGGAGAACCTATCACATCAATTACTCCCTTCCAGTCGACTCAAGGAAATATTGACACAGGGTGGATCTTCAATGAAGAGTTGAGGCCTATACGGGTAGAAGAGCTCCCTCCGAATGAGTTCTTCTTCGATAAGAAGAGAAAAGCAGTGGTAAAGAGAGAATTTTACCAAGAAGGGGAGTCGACAGCCAAGAAATAGAAAGTCATAACTGATGGGAAGGACAAGAAAAATGAACAATTCGTGACTGAGATAGCAGGGACATTAGGATCATATGCCTCGGTGAATCAGTTTTCAGTCGAGCTTCTAAAAAACCAGCTGAAACGAAAGAATCGCCTCATCAAGACCCTGGAAGCTAGAATAGCCACAACAACGGAGATTGCCAAAGACTAGGCGAGTGTGGGTATAGAGCAAGCAAGGTTGGACGATAAAAATGAGATAGAGTTGCTCAAGTCTAAGCTCAAACAAGCGCAGTTGGTGGTTCGGGATGGTCAGATGCAAGCGATTCAACAAAAAGATTTGATCTAGCAGCTGCAGGCTAGGGTGAAATCGTCGAAAGCAAGGTGATAGATATTAGTATGTTTTAGTCCCAGGTAATGGAGATTCGGGGCAGAGTCTCTGCGGCCCAATGAAATTTACTCGGTAAGGTAGAAGCGATCCGAGACAACTGTTTGCTAGTCAACCAGGTTTCGAAGAACTTATCTGCTAGAGAAAGGGAAGCTGGAGCAGCATGGGTCGCCTTCCAAGAGGCTGTGATAGCCACAAACAACAGGGATTCGGGAAGTACTCCCAGATTCACCATTTCAGAGAAGACCAGAGGAAATTTTTTATTGAAAGAATGGGAGCACAACATCTTGGAAGGCAAGTTGCAAGCCAAAAAGGTAACAAATGCCCTGGAAGAGGCTTTCAGTTCTATAGATGGGGATCTGCTAGGCATTGATAGTGGAGGTAGTGCCAAGGCCTTGATTCAAATGAATATGGCAAAAATCTCGCTTGATTTAAAGGAAAAAGAAGAAAGGGATTCAGCCGAGATCTCCCAAGTGACTATGGCAGACATAGTCCAAATAGACAAATGTATGATCAAACCAAGCGTGCAATTATGCACTATCGACATCATAGACAGAGAGATGGAAGACAGGCTGTCACAGTTAGCTTGAGAATGTTACTTTTTTGAAGCCAGCTGTCAAGCAGAACCGTCGAGGCTAATATCTCAGCTAGTTGAAAGATGTGTCACCTGTATCGAGCATGCGCGAGGACAAACGTCTGACACCAAGTGAAGATAGAGAAGAAGAAATGGAGCGATTTCTCTCCTCCCTATCATAACCGAAATTTTGTAACGATTGAGATTCTATCTTATTGTAAATTGTATAAATATACCATAGAAAGAAGGAAAAAGGGTTGGACCTTTTTGTGTCGATTGTAATAGAGTTTTTTACATTTTGAGAGTTAATACAAAGCAAATCTGAAGATTCTCAATTCCATCATGACTGTGTTATGAGTTTGTTTTCTTGTATCTCATATTTCATTTCGTTTCATATTCCTAACTGATGAATGCTTCATTATAATTTAGTACGATCACTACTATAGCGAATGAATTTTGGTTTTCTGTAATTGTTTACTGTTTTTCCTCCGTACCAGCTATCAGCCGGTGTAAGACCAGTCAACACTTTCAGAATTTTACACATATTTTATGCTACATCGGGTTATTTCTTTATAATTTTCCTCTTCTGTTTATACGTGAGATTCTCCCTTGATAGGAGCCTTACATCATAGACAACTAAATGTTTTTCCCCCACATCATACATTTTATTAAGATATAACTCAGTTACGGGAAAGAGCCTTTGATTTGCATCCCTATTTTATTCCTGAAACCATAAATTCTCTTTTATACGACCAAATTGAGAGAACACTTAATCTCTCTCTGAAGTTTTTCCTACTTTTATTGTTCCTCCATGACTGTCCCTGTACCAACACAGCCCAATATTGAACCCGGATTATCAAACCAAATGCACATTGCCTTAAGCCTTTTCAATACTATTCTTAAAACATCTACTAACCAGGTTCAGTTTGAACGTTCATGGGCATCCATTGAACAAGATATAACTATCCAAGAACAGTTGGAAGCTAGACAACGCCAACGTAGAAATCTTCCCTAGTTTCCTTTGACAAAGGTTGACGTTTCTCTCTTCTCCACCTTTTACCCCTTTCGGATGCCTAGACACTGTACTTCTAGGCCTTAAGTACAGACTCTGGAACAACAGGACCCGTTATATGAATGGATTAAATCTCTCTACCTGGTGAATATACTCTTGATGACAGTGTTTCGTTCAAATATTCATGTGTTTTTATTTTATCTTGAATGTCATTTTTTATTTTTGCAAAGTACATGTCATTTCCTTCAGCTATTGTATAACTTGTCTTTATTGATATGCAACCTGTGAAAACAAATAATGTTTGGTGAAGATTTGTTTTTATCGCAACCTGAGGGAGTAATTGTGATTTTGATACATGTTTAATGTCTTGAAATGATATTTTAAGTATTAAACTTCTTGCAACAAATTATTCATTGAGTGGTTTGTTGTTTCCCTTTGTTTTTATTATTTCATTTGTTTATCATTTGTGTGCCACCAGCCAAGGAGGACCCTCATCCATATAAGTTTTGCAACCCAACCATGCTCTTTTCTTGGTATAACTAAACCTCTAATTGACCAACAAAATTAAAAATCAATCATTCCAAAACTTGAGGTGGCCTAGATTTTCCCTTTAGCAGTTAGGTGCAGACTTTAGGACCAACACAAAGGATTAAGCAGGCTTTGATTGAAGCCCTTATTCTGGTTAGTCTAGACTATTCCAAATAATTCCTGATTTTCTCATTTTTCTTTGAGGAGACTATTGATGTTGTATTGCTACAAAAGAATGAAGAAGGAAATGAACAACCATTTACTTCTTCAGTAAAGCACTCAGGGATGTTGAAATGAAATATGACATATTAGAGAAGCATGCCTATGCATTAGTCAAAGGCTAGAAGTCTTTCACAATTTATGTTTTGCAGTCCAGCATAACAACTTATGTTCCTAGCAACATTGTGAAGGAAATTCTTGTCCAGTAAGACAGTGGGGGTAAGAGGGGCAAGTGGATAGTCAAAATTTTAGAATATGACCCACACATAAAGCCTACTAAGATGATAAAGAGACAAGGCCTTGTAAAATTGTTATCTAATTCAAACTATAAATCACTGGAATTGCACCATACCTTTAATCAATCAGATGATCTACTGATGCAGGATGGGAAGAACACCATGCAGGTAATTGATCAATATTATTTTTCACCATGGCATAGAGATGTTGCTTATTTTTTACAACACCTAGAATGTCCACCACAATTGGGGAAATCCAAAACTAGGTCTCTTAAATTGAAGGCTGTAAAATACTGCATTTTAAATCAAAATTTATATTGGAAAGACCCTGTTGGTATTTTGCTGAAATATCTAGATGAATATGAGTCAAAACATGTCATAAGAGATATGCATCTAGGAGTTTGTGGAGGGAACCAACATTGTAAATCTACATCCCTCAAATTTCTAAGGGTTGGATACTACTGTCCCACCATATTTTTTTATGTTTTTTCCATGGTCAGAGCTTGTGAAGAATGTTAGAAATTTACTAGAAAACAAAAAATTATCTCACTTCCTCTAAAACCCATTACTACCAATGGTCCATTTTAGCAATGGATACTAGATTTCATAGGTGAGATAAACCCACCCTCCAGTGGATAGCACATGTGGATCCTTACTGCCACTGACTACTTCACAAAGTGGATTGAAGTTGTTCCTACCATGAATGTTACTGATAAGGTGATCATGAACTTCTTGGAGACAAAAATCTTTTCCAGGTTTGGATGCCCTAGTAAATTAGTAAAAAACAATTCTCATGCATTGAAATATATGCCATGATTGATTTAAGTGGGAATTACAACATTATCCTGACACACTCTACACCATATTACCCACAGGGAAATGGGTTGGATGAGTCATCAAATAAAACCCTCATCGGGATCATCAAGAAGTTGTTGGCTGAAAATAAAAAATCATGGGATTATAAGATGAAGTATTCTTTGTGGGCTGATAGGATCAGCACCAAGAATTCACCGGGAACCTCTCCATTTCATCTAGTCTATGGGGTGGATGTTGTTTTTCCAACTCAGCTCGGTCTACCAATGTTGAAATTTCTACAAGAGGAAGTGGAGGAGCATAATGACAACTAGAGGAGAATTTTTCATATTATTGAATTTAAGCAAAGGAGAGAAGCATTAAATGACAAGACTGAGGCATACCAGATCAAGGTCAAGGCAACCTTTGACAGGAAAACCAAAAAAGATACCTCTCAAGCAGGTGACCCGATTTTGAGGTGGGATACCAGGAGGGAGGACAAACCCAAGCATGGCAAGTTTGATAACCTTTGGTTTGATCCCTTCAAAGTGGTCAAAGTTATGGATAATAATACATTTATATTGCAAAATATGGATGATACTAAGATATTTGGAGGCCCAATCAATGGGTACTTCCTAAAGAATTACTTTTCCTAATGAGCCAAAGGTGGTTCATTCTGTACATAGTTGTTTCGATTTGCCATTTTGATTCAGTAGTTTAGTTTGAATAAAATAATACATAGCCCAATAAAGGCACTAGGTTATAGTTGCAAATCTGAGATTCAGTTGAAATAAGACAGGTAATAGAGTTGGTAAATAGAGTAAAGTGATTGGTGCAGGAAGGGGGGCAGAAATAAATAACTAAGGCACACAATCTATTTTTCTTATCACCTCACAGGGAAGTGCTATCCCTAGTTGGAGATGATGTTAAATCTTAGGTATGCACCTCTTCCTTCAATTCCTCCATCATCCCATCCATTTGTCAACCTAGTTTTTACTTAGTTTTTCTTCAATGGTGTGTTGAGTCATTTTAATTTGTTTTTATCTTCCTATTTGCTTTTATCATTTTCTTTCTCTTTACAAGGTTAATACAAGTCATGATTTGAATTGAATAAGTCACATCACCATGGTTATTTCTCTGCTAGGTTGCAAGCAGGTTAATCTAGGCCTATTTATGAAAAAACATATTGATTGCAAGAATTCCCTTATTCTTGCAAACAATAGAAAAAGCATTGTTTCATGAGTTTTAACATTCGAAAAATATTTAAAAGTTTGAATAGTGGTGTGTTGGAACCTCGCATGCAGTTGCATATCCCTATGCACTCAAGATCGTGCATGTTTAAACCAATTTAACCATCATTACAAACTTCATGCTAAGGATCATGCATGTTTGTTCCTTGAGTTGTTATTATTGTAGGGTTGTGTGTAATTATCATTAGAGGTGGTAAATGAACACAAAACAAGGCATACATTCAACCATCAGTTTTAGAAGGAGCATATAGAACAAAATGGTGTCACCCCAAGAGCGTTGGAAATTGAACATAATAGAACCAAAAGGGCTCAAATTGTTTGAAGCGATTCCAGAAATAAGAGATATATTTATCAAAGGAGAATGGTTTGAATTTATTTGCGCTTTCAACAAGCATCACGCAAGAGTGGCCCTGCTCTTCGCGAATAATTTCGATGGGTTTCAGACTCAACTAATGGACACCACCATTCACATTATAGAGAACTTCATCGTTGGGGTGTGTGATCTCCTGATTAGTGGTGAGAGATGGTTTAAAAAGGGAAAATTGCCAGCTGAAATATGCAACAAGTTTCTGGTGACAGAACACCAAAACCCTAATTGGAGTCAGGGCATCACAATTTTGTGGATTAAAGAAGAGTGGAGGGGCATTCTCAATAGATTCCAAAGGTATATCATGGGAGAAGGTATATTCTCAATCGTTCACTATTATCACCTTCGATTCCTTATACACTTAAACGGTGACAAGGAACTAAACCTTCCCTTATATTTGCTTAAGAGATTAACCATATTGTCAAAGACATTCCAGAATTACCCTGAATTTGTTCATAGAAGTTTATATCACTAGGGATTCATTAAAATTTTGGTTCTCTTTGTTTTAAATGAAAAATAAATTCCCTGGAAGTATTTTCTAGAGTCTTTAGGGTTACAGAAGGAAGGATAGGAAGTTGATCCAGGACTAGAAGAACAAATGGATGAGGCTAATCAAGAAAGTAGGGTTTCTTCTGAACCTAATTGTTCATCAAAAGATACCCAGCAAGACAAAAAGAAGACCACACCTAAAAAAGGGGGAACCCGATCTGAGAAATCAAAATCAATTACTCCACCAAGAGAGGAAATCCCTCGAAGACAATTAAGGTCCTCTACAACAAAACAAAGAGAGATGGAAAGGGGCAAAGTGTATGTCACAAATTATATAATATAGAGAGAGGAACATGCCAGCTCAGTAGGCCCACTGTCATCTAAAAATTCTAAGGAAAAAACTATGCCCACTACCTTGCAATAGGACAAAACTCCCAAGTCAAGAATAAGAAGACAAAGGGGAACTAAACCATCTAGTTCTGAGATTGTTGCAGTGGAATTTGTGCCAGTAGAAACCTCTATTAAGGAACCCCCTAAGGCCAAGCAGAGTAAAAATAGGAAAGGGATCCAGGTCCCTGGAATTCCCAACAAACCCAATAGAAAAAACAAGCTCACAAACAAATTAAGGTTAAACTCCGAGGAATTGTTTAATCCATCCCTAAAAGACCAAAAGCCCATAGTAATTAAGGATGAGGATACTGAAGAAGACCTCTCCGAATTTGAAAATATGGAGGAGATTGATATACATACATTGAAAGGGATGACATGATATAAGGAAAGGAAAAAATACAGTAAAGGGGAGACCTCAGGTGTAAAATATGCTGTTGTAAAAACATAGTACCCTGCAGATCTGGAATCAGAACAAAATGTGATGGACTTTCCTCCAGACCCTGAGCAGGACTCTGATGGCATAACTCGAGATGTCGATCTGACCCCTAAGAAGATTCCCCATGATGTCAAACCAATGATCAAAAGAAAAATGTTCATGATGCAGGAACCTATGAGAGAGAATATTGATAAATATTTTTGAGAAAGAACCCAGATATGAAATGAGGCCACGAAAATCCAAGATTTCCATTGACCTCATTAAACCTGTTACAGAGTAAGATCAGGGGCTCAAGAATGGAAGAAAAGTATAGACATTAATCAAGCGAAAATTTGAATTTGATAGGGAGATGGATGATAAACACCAGGTGCAAGCTCTCAAGCAACAAATTCAGAGTCTACAACAACAAAAACAAGATCTTGAGTTGCAAAACAATAAACTACAGAAAATGTATCAGAAACTACAAAAGAAGCATCAAAAAACATGCATGTTCTTGAAGAAAATAATATAAGTGTCCACTACTGTCAATGGGTAAAGGAATTCGAGATCTGTGCCAGCTTAGTCTACAATGTTTCGAGGTTGGTCTCTAGTTTCTAGTCTACATGGACATCCATGCAAAGTTTACTGCCAACAATAACTTATGAAGAATTTTTTCAATGCATCTATTTTACTTCAGTTATCAACAACAAGTTCCAGTTGCATTAATAGAATTTTGTTTTGGTTTGGTTAGAGGCACTGCTGCCACTTGTAATAAGTTGTTATTTTTTTATAAGAACAATGATTTATTTTAGGTTGAATTAAGGGGGAGTTATGAATTGACACTTCAGCTCAACTCCACTGAGTTTAAAAAAATGTTTACATATTGTAATTAGGAAGTAACAATGAAGTTGAACCTACATGATCTGATTGTGATGTAAAGTTGAACTTTAGAGTTTAGATCCTAAATAGGTAATTGAACCCTCTTTGGATAGAGACAAAGAGATGGATTTTTGAATGTAAAAGGGTTCAGTTTTATTTTTCGGGAGATCAAGCATCGGGATTTTGGTTGGCCCTTAAAGCATAAAACAGTTAATTTTCCCACTCGGTGAATATAATTTTTGGTGACAGACTGTCTTTTCTTCTCAAATATTGTGTGTCTTGTTATCTTATCTAGATGCAAATTGAAAGTATGCAAAGTATTATTTGTTTTCCTTTCATCTATTGTCTCACTGAATTGTTTATTGTAATGCAACATATTTCAGCTATTGTTTCAATGAATATTTTATTGTAATACAACATGTTTGGATGATTTGTGTCCAAGTATATGTTTTGGATCTGAAATATTATTTCAAGTCTGAAATTTCATACAACAAGTAACAAATTGTATGCTTGTATTTATTTCATTTGTTTTATTCTTCGTATCTTTCTCCTCTCACAAAAATTCATGCCACCATCTAAGGGAAACCTTATAGTGATATTTTTTAACACTCCAACTAGATCCTTGTCCTTGGAAACCTATCTATCAGCTTACCAACAAACTTAATTCATAAAAACCAACCATTCCAACACTTGAGGTGGCCTAGCCCTGCCCTTTAGCAATCAGGTGCATACCTTAGGACCAACACATCCCTTGGTCTAACCCTGATAAACGAATGGTGCATTCCTTGGGTCAATGAGTTAAGAGGAACAAGATATTGATGGTTATAGTTGTTGTTGGAGTTGTTAAATTGCATAATATTTATTTATACATATTGTGATGTAAATTTGCATATATGTGTGTGTATCGACATAGAGTGCACCGAGGATGGTGAAAAATTGTAGGGGAGGGGGAATGTAACATCCCCGCTATAATATCCAGTCTAATTAATGCTTATGTAGATATAATGTGTGGCTACAACCAAAGCGATGTAATATGTGAATTGTATTTATATGTTTTAATAATAAAATGTGATGCCAATTGCTAAGGGTAGATGGACAAGAGGTGGGTGATGAATTGATCCAGAAGAGGGGGAGTGTCTAGGATAATGTCCAAGAGGAGTCCAAGGGGGAAATACCCATGTATATTAATTTAACCCATTTTCCTAAACTTGCTAATTGTATATGAACCTTCCAATTTTTGATTGAGTGTTTCGAAATCCAATCATTGAATACATGTAAGAGGGTGGTTGTGAGTGGTCACATCCCAAAGTTATTGGGCACATGGGAATTGAGTACAATCATCTTGGGGAAGAGTGTGAGTCAAGAAAGGAAAGACAAAGGGAGGAAATTCATATGGGTTGGGGACAATAGTTCGGGGAAGGAAGTTTGGGTGCATGAAGAAAAGGAGAGAGGAAGAAAGAGAACTGGGAGTGGGTGCAGCCATGGAGAGTGGATTCTAGAGAAATATGGAACGTATTTGGATCATTTTGGAGCTGAATATCGAAGAGACAAGTTTTCAAGCTTGAAAAGTGAAATCCGGAGTGAGTTTCACTGTAACAATAAGTGTTTTTTGTTGGTTTGTTGGAACATTTCCTAGTAGGAAGTTATCTTGAGTTCCCAACTAAGATATTCCTAGTTACATGTGCCAGAGAAACCATGATAAACAAATGGAACATTCCTTGGTTTAACCTTGATAAATGGATGGCACATCCCTTAGGTTATCCCTAATAAACAAATGGTGCATTCCTTGGGTAGGGCGAGTCAGGAGGAAGAGAGCTAGTGGAAAAATTGGGATAGTTGTAGGAGAATATCAGTTGGGTTATGAGTTTTATGAGTTGTGAGTGGACGGTGAGAGACTACCCTCTTTTGTGGATTACTAGCCTTGGATCGGGGGTGACTGGATGTTGACATTTGTAATAGTGATTCTATGGTTGGGTGGAACAACTGTCCCAAGTAGTTGGTTGCACAATTCTTGTTTAAAGATCAGTGTTTTATCTTGTTGCTGAGTTATTTACATGTGTTATTGTTGTGCATGAACTCTTCATAAATGAGAATGACTTATATGTTGTTGCAATGAAAGGTTTAGCTACATTTCATGTTGATTATCAACATTCTTTAGATGCCCCTATTTTATGGTTATAGATAGTAGCTAAATATGTTTTAAATTTGTAGTTGTAAGCTACAAGAAATCGGCTAACGGTAAAAGAATTACTTTAGTTAGCATGTTAAGGTCCTAACCCGCACATAGGTAGATTAATGTATTCGGATGTAATAAAGGTCAATATTAATAAGACCTTTCAATAAAATAGAATAAGGCGGATGTAAGAAGACCTAATAGAAGCTTCTGCTTCTAGAAGGATCTTC